>JAOXJM010000005.1:32926996-32946481 GCA_026413425.1 Tringa solitaria
CTGGAGCACGGCCACCCTGCGAGTGCCACCTAGTGCCTGCTGGCTCTTCGGTCACTGTGGGGACAGGCCCCACACCAGCGGTGCTTATTTAGTTCCAGAGCTCAGCCCTTCGCGTTTTGACCCTGCTTTGATGGGTATTTTTTAACCTTACTGTTAACACTGCAGTTGCTCCACATCCCACCCGACGGATTTGCTTGGGATCCTCAGGACGTCACGTGCTGTTTGTGAGCAGAACGCTGCCAACACGACAGTCCTACCCGAGGTAGTTCTGAATTGCCATCAACAACAGAATTTTGCAAATTCCATATTTTTAAACAAACAGCATTAAAACCCAAATTTTCTTTTAAATTCCAGGGAGCTTTAAACAGCGAAATAAAGAACTACTGAAAGACTTCTAAATAAGGAACCTTCCAATTGCATAAAAGGTGTGGAGAAAAGGAA
Organism: Tringa solitaria; assembly: GCA_026413425.1. Lineage (NCBI taxonomy): Eukaryota > Metazoa > Chordata > Aves > Charadriiformes > Scolopacidae > Tringa > Tringa solitaria. Next base: position 32,927,438 of record JAOXJM010000005.1, read on the forward strand.
GTTTCTCAGTGGTTCTATCAAAGCTTTAAAGACAAGTTCAATGAAGGCATTCAGACACTACCTACAAACGTCATTGCACCAGGATTCTTGGAAAAAAAAAAGTCTAACGCCCAAATCTCTCTGAAAATAAGACCAAAACCATGCCACAACGCCTTTGAGAGCAATTTTTATTAGGGTAGCAGAATGGAATTGCAGAAAGCTTATACCAGTACTCCTGGGTGTAGTTTCAACAGTACGTTGTTTTTATTTTGGATATTAAACTGCAGGTTTAGAATTCAGCATGGCTTAGGGAACCCGAGAGAACAAGAGCTGGATTTCCTGAGTTAACATAGGACTTTGAACTTTTGAGTTTTTTCCTTCTCCTTAGCCACGCAGCACAGCGCTAGCTCTCTACCTGTTCTCAGAGGGCGCCCACACTCAGGTCACACGTCCCGTAGTCTAGGAATTGAGCTATGAAGAGCACACAGGGAGAACCGAGAGCGATATCTATCTTCTAGGAGACGTTTGCAGCTGGAATCGGAATAGCTGGTGGGGCGCCAACGGAGCCTGTGTGAATCAACCGGAGTTCCTGGAATGGCACAGCCCTCGGGTCCCCTTCCCGCGGCATCCCATGCACCGCCGCAGTCTCTGCCCCGAGCTCAAACCAGACAGCCTGCCGGCCAGTAGCAGCGCGGGCAGCAAACAGCGATACAGCTCTGTGCTACATAAAAAGAAAACTTAGAGAATGGCAAGTTTCCGCGCCAACAGACATGATCAAAAGGTACAGCGACTCCTGTGATGCGGAAGTTACACACACTTCAGTTTGACAGATAATTTGGCATTATTTTATTATGAATCTGAGTGAGCGTGAATGAAACAAAATCAGTACCAACTTTCTGCAAATGAAGACACGAAGATGTGAAAATTTGGTAATAGACAGTGCTCTCACAAGCCTGAAAACACTCAGGAAATGCAAGTTTCCGTAAATAAGGTGAATGTGGTTTAACTTTATTTACCTGCCAAAGAATCTGTCTAAGAACACTTAAACATAAAATTTCTTAGCTCCCTAACTTATAAAAAAATTTTACTTTCAACAGAGGTGAGGTACTGGGCTGTCATTGTTTACACTAAATCAGAACTGAAAGCTGGAAGAGAGAGGAGAGGGATGAATGAAGGGTGGGCAAATACACAAGACGTTAAACCCCAGAGAGCCCTACGCTCAACACACTAATTGGGGAAGGTTGCAAAGGCAGAGGCTGTACCGAGAGTGAATTTAGGAGCAGAGACAACACCCGGGTGCGAGGGATTTCCTAACTCAGCATCCTGCACATCAAAATGTTATGTGCTCACAAGGAACTGGGTTTCTGGAGATGGAAGTGCTTGCTCAGCACCGTGCCCCAGTGGGGGCCGGGGTCGGTTTGACTGCGTGGCAGTTTGCTGGGGATCAGCTCTGGAGCGGGGAGAAGGCAGGGGGAAAGCAAGAGACAGCAGAGGGTGCTCAGTTCTGCACAGAGGGGGCTCCCCTCAGGGTGCCCTGGAGCTCAGCTTGGTTCAGTTCGAACAGTGCTTGAAGCCTTCATTCAATCTTCTAACCTGCGAGGTTTTAGAACTCTGTTTCAGGCCGTTGCTTACTCCTCTTAGACCGTTTTCAGTACGGGCTGCACAGCAAGGGGGCAGGGAAGGGGCACGAGTGCCATCCCATAGAACACAGATGTTTCACACGCATTGTGATGGAAAAATGCTCTAAGATGACAAGCAGTGCTGTCAGAATGAGTGCTAGGATTCAAAAGTAGCATTTCCAAAATACCTATTTTTAACTCGAACTGTTTATCGCTTTGGTACCTCTTGGTCCCCAATTTCTCAGAGGCTCCTAAGCTGGTTGCAATGTTGTTCTGTGCACGTTTCCCAGCTGCTCTGCACAGGGATTAAGGACAGAAGCGAGGGAAGTTTGGAATCACATTCCACTACTCATTGGCTACAGAATTTTTTCCCAAAGTTTTCTGGAAGCAGGACATAAGCCATATTTTAATTCAATGACGCAGACAAAAACTTGGGTTTCCCCGTTTAATAAACATTTTGTGGTAACATCAGCCAGATTTACATAAGACCTGGACATTATTTCTGATTGTTTTTTGTGGGGTTGGTTTGTTTGTTGTTTATTATGTTACAAACTGAAGTTAAGGGGAACTTGCAACAAGTCCCACAGAGCACAGTGCAACATTTAAAAAGAAAAGTAAACAAAACTGCCAAACACTCAATCATTTTCTGCCAGAACTGGGCTATTTTTTCTAAGACATCAGTTTGGGGAGGCAGATAAAATTCAATGAAGAATTAAATGATCTTAAGATAGTGGGAACTGCAAGGAAAAAAAATAAGAAATGACAGCCACAACCTTTTCAATTTAAGGGCAGAATATAAGTCTAAGATATTTTTGATAATTTCTGACAAGAAAAAGAAAACAGCATACTTTAAAGTATATTGAAGCAGTGATTTTTAAACAAAGAAAGCAGAACTAGAACATCTTAAATTTTAATCCTTTCTTTACAGGTTACCTAGCCCACTTTTGATTAAGAAAACTGTAGAAAGTTAGTAACAGCCACAAGTTAACACCAAAAGGTGGCACTTGTCAATTTTCCATAGAGTCCTGCTTTACGGGGTGTCTCAAATGCACTGCTCCGATCTTCTGTCATACGGTGCTGACATCAACTGTGTCAGATTTTAGTCCACTGGTCGCTTTTCACCATATTTCTTTGTAAACTCTTCAGCGTTCTTACAGAATTTTTTACGGTCCTTAGAGTATTCTTCAGCTAGGTCAGCCCGAAGGGGGTGCTCGGGCTGTGGATCATTCACCAGTGCTATGAGGGACTGGATTACTGTCAAAAGAAGTATAAACACCATCAGAGACTAAAACGGTTAATTTTTAAAAATCAAAGTGTAAGCAAAATTCCCCAGTAAGAAAAGAGCTTTAACCGCATTTAATACATCCCCATAAATCTCGTGTCTGTTCAAAAGCAGAGCATGAATAAGCTAGAGCAATATGCCAAGATTTAGTTCAATGACCGTGAATGAACACCAGAAACTCGTATTTGTAAACAAAATCAGCTTGAATAGAGACCAAAATGCACTACAAATTACTTTCCCATGTAACTGGCATCCTGGCTGAAACATTCCCCTATGGCTAAGGAAGAAACCCAGTTTCACAGAGAAGTTCCTCCAACAGGAACTGGGTGAAGGTAGAATTTCCACCACGAAACGTTTTCTCCCAGCACCTCAGTGCTGCAGTTGGAACTGGGACTGCTTCTGGAGACCAACTGGCTTCAGCTTCATTTTTCTGTGACTGTTACTGTCCCTGCAAACAGCAGACAATTCTTCCATTTACCCTCAGCTGCCCAAGACACCCACTGTCAGAAAGACACTGGGCAAACAAAGGGGTAAGAACTGCGAGATGCTTTTCACCCCGCTGCTCAGAGCCATTCCAGCCTTCCCCGATCGCTTCCAAAGGAAATGTCATTCTTAAAATAACTGAACTGCACTCGACATTTATGTGCGGATCCTCCCATACTACAATGACATTTACTCTCAGTCTTCCTCATGCACGTCCTCACCACCACTTAAAGCCAGACAGGTCACAAGAACCGGGAGTTCTCACCTCCACCGCCTACAAGGCGTGTGGTAACTCGGCCGGCCTAGAGACAAGGGGCACACAGAGAAGGCATCCGGCTGTAGGACAATACTAGTGATATCCTGTTTGAGGTAAGTTTGGGCACCCAGAGCAATCCAGAGCAGCACGGCAGGAGTGTTTAAAGCAGGTGTAACAGAACTGACCGCCACACACTGGAGGCTGGAGCTGGCTGCTCCTCCTGCCCACAAGAGCTGCCGACCCCCCGGCTCCCAGCACCAGGGGCTCCACATCCAGCTGCTGTTCCGCAGAGAGGCAGAGCCCAGCCTGGGCTCTAACCCAGAGCCAACCGCCCGGCAGGTCCCCTGGGTTCCCCCTGGTTTTGCAATGGAAGTTCTCACAATGCTTCTCCCTCCAGCAGATGCCAGAATACCAGAGTGGCTGCTTTCAGAGCATCAGTCTCCACTCGTACCCGACAGGAATGGGGAACACACCTCAACACAACCTCTCAGCATCCAGAGAAGCACACCTGGTGCTACACTGCTGAACAGGAACATTTCTTACCACAAATTGAGTTTAAACTGCAAGAAACTACTTAAGGAATGTAGAATTGATATTCGCTTACTTAACAGGGACTCACCAGTCCTGGACTTGCGACAAGTAGTCATTAATATGATGACAGTTATCAAATCAACATCAATTCTGCACATGACAGCCCCCTTTCACTCAGTAAAACACCCTCAAACACTACAGAGAAAGCGTTACCATGTTATTAAGGTTATTTAAGACACAACCCGAAAAAACTGGGATTGTCATAACAGGAGTTGCCTCAATACCCACAGCTCCTTAAAACGACTTTCACAGCAGTTTTAGGATTAAGCATAAGTTAATAAAAAGTACAGCAGTAAGAGGCACCTTTAGTACATGAAAGGTGAGTTAATGATTTATGATGAACCTAATATCTCTGCTTTCCTGACACCTGGCTGATCAAACCTGATCACTTTGATGCTGTACTAATAATGCTGCCTATTTCCTTGAGAAAGGCCCAAAGAGACTGAAGTTCCCTTTTCAATGCAGGAAAGCTCTGGAGGAAAAGGAACACACGCTTAAACAGGGCTGTAATAGCATTGTTGCAGGTTCATACAGTGACGTAGTAACAGACGTTGACATTAAAGTGATTTCTTGAAGAAAGAGTTAGAAAACAAATCAAAGACCACAAAACAGCAAAAATTGAGATATCTGCAATATTTTGTTACCCAGGCTTTGTTCCAAATTTTAGCATAATTTTTATTCACTCTCTCAAATAGAAAGTGTCTGGCTGGGAAGTGGCAATTCCCTATCTCCTGCACATAAACGATTGCTGTAACAGTTCCAACTAATGCCAACTCGCGTTGGCCAGGCCAGGCTGAGACACATCGTCCCTTCCTTTCACCAGACAAGGCTCACAGGGCTAAGGCAACTGCTAAGGTGTTAACAGAAACTTGTACACATTGGCTTCCACCTCATCTCTCCCCAGGATCTCTGTCCTGTGTAACCTGGAGTAAAACACAAGAACCTCACTGACCTATTTAACAGGTTCTTTTTGCTGCCACCTCTGCTTTCCCCAACATTTAACTACTCAATAATTTCAGAAACACCTACAGGAATCTTCCTATTTTGTCTCTGGGGCAAGATCATGCCAATTCCAAGTAGTTTTATTGGCACACAGAAAAAAGGAATCTCAAGTACAGCATTGTTTACTGTGAGGAACACTGTTCAAGTGAGAACAACCTTAAAGAGGAGTCTCGAAGAATGAAATACTTTCTCCTACAGACCAAGACACTTCAGTGCCACTGAAGCACTTGCACTGGACTCGAATGCTACTCATTTAAATCAATATTATTAAAAAAACCATAGTTTTTACAAAGACACTCTCTCTTTCTATATGTACAATAATAAGTGCGTAATATGAAACTAACCATCACCTGCCAGAAAACATGAAATCCTCACTCCAACAACTAATGGAAACAACTGAAAAAACCTGCTCAGATCCCACTCTCAGTCTGCCACAGAACCTGATGAAAATGTTTCCTTTAAAATATTTACATTCTCATCCAAAGACACTCTAAACAGTAAGCCTCACAGCAGTAATGTTTTAAGAACTGGGAGTTAATTTGTGTTATGATTTCGGGTTTTGTTTATGACTCCCTAGACACTTCAAACTGTATGTTGAAATCACTGAACCAATGGCAGAGATTATAAAATACACAAAGCCTTGATTGAGGTTTTAGACCCTTTCTTTCAAACACCCAGGAACATACCCAACACCTCTGGATTATAAAGTCACTGTTTAAAAAGAAACACAAAATAACTCCCACACAAACTACCACCAGAATTTTTAAGTATGCTGAGGACACTGCCTTTAAATAAACTCTTCAGTCATGAAGAGCCGTGTGGTTTCCTGGAGGTGGAAATGCCACCCGCCACTGTCATTACCTTACGTTCCAGTAACAAAACAAGATGCACATTCTGCTCACAACATGTGATTCATGACACAAACCTTACGACAACAAATATACCGTAAGAGCAGTGACCAGCTGACAAGCTGGAATGCTATTGGCTTTACATTTAAACACAATACCAAGTATCTCAACACCCAGTTCCTTCTCCACATGGAGTCCTACCTTGGTCAGTTTTGGTTGCTGGCTTCCAGTTTTCAGCACTAATTACTGGCAGACAAACCTGCCCCTTTTCATCGATGTTGGGGTGATAGATCTTTGTTTTAAATGTAATCTTAGGAGGTTTGAATGGATATTCTGCTGGGAAGTTGATTTCGATTCTGAAGGCTCCTTTATCATATGGAGGATTGTCCTGCAACAAGAAGGCAGAATGTCAAGAATTTGGCATATTCTAACGGATGCAGTTAAGAAAAAGCATGCTCCAGACTTCGATCTACCAAAGGACCTCTTTTAAAGGCACTTTCTTCCAGCGCATACTGTCTTATCTACGTGTCAGGAAACATCAAAACCTATTTGGTAAGAGAGAGGCAATCCAACATTTCTATTCACCCTGGAAAAAAGCAGATTACCTTTGTTCTGAAGCCAGCTGACACTTCTACTGGTAAGAAAGCATCCAATCCCATTTACTCCAAAAGGTCCTATCTAATAAGTAGTTTTATTCTCAACCTTGTATTTCAAAAACCATTGTAAACCCCTTCTGAGATACAAACATGGAGCCTGACAAGGAAAATTGGTTTCCCTAAACCTAGATATTTAACCTGCCTAACAACATGGCGGTATGCGCAGCAAAGCAATTTCATTTGTCAGATTTTCCTCCACGTTCTGAGAACATTTTTGTGCTGACTACACAAAAATCTGCTGAGCATTCATTGGTACTAAAGATAGATATCCACTGTGTCTGCTGATGAGAACGTTCTGAATTTGTATGCAGTTTTAGCACCCACTCTTATCAGATCATTTTTGAAGGAGCACGATGAGAGGACCATGAAGTAAGTAAAGCAGTTCTTCATGCTGAAACAGAAAAAGCAATGCCCAGAATCTGCTGTAGAAAACCTGACAGACTACTGTTACTGCTTCAAATACTAACTGCAGAAGAAAGGCAGGAAAAAAAAAAATTAAGCCATTGCTAGATTTAAAGCTTAAGAAAATACCATTCTGCACTGAAAACAGTAACTATGGCATGAAGCCTTTCCAAACGCTCTGGGAACAAGAATCAAAGGACAAGAGTTTCCAGTTGGTGTAAAGTATAATCACACACGTTCTTCATTAGCAACCTTGCCGTTCCCTGCAATCAAACCCACTCCAGGAGTTAAAAAAGGTTTCCCAATATTTGGGAGTAGGGTGCATTCTATTAAAATATTATTCAACAGCAAACATTTAATTTCAGTTTCATCCAACTGGAGAATTCTGGTCGTCTGTTCATAAGAAATACAGCACAATTTCTGGAGTCAAGGGAAAACTAGGTAACTAGAGTGGATTTAAAATTACTTTTTATCCAAGCAATCCTAAAAGTTTTGGAAGTTTAACAAATAACTTCTGGTGGTGGTGACAACGTAAGCAGTTACTGCCCTCTCCCCCACAGCGCCATCACATGCTGTAATTCATGAGGATGAACTGATACAGGAACTACCTTAAAAATGTCCATTTTCTGCTTGACTCTCAGTCAGAACAGTTCTTCACTTTAACTCACCAATATATTGAACCAAAGATATATGTAAAGGGTTGCTCATGTTTTAAATAGACAAAATGCAGAATATTCAAGCAATTGATTTCCAATTACGTTATATATTTTTTTGGACATTGATAAGAAAGAGAAGCAGAATTATAAATACTGAAACACAAACGACAAATACGACTCTCAGCCACCCAGAGTACTTTTGCGCTGCAAATTTGTCCATAGCAAGCAATTTTGATTAAATGAAATTAAATTCATGGTGCACCAACTGTACCTCTTACAAGAGCAAGGAGCCCAGGGTAGATAGTCTCATTAGATGTTGATATCAAACAAATACTGTGCCTTTTCAACACACAGTTCATAAACTACCTTATTCTACAATGTAGAACAAGAAAAAAGAAGCCGACAAGCTGCTTTCAATTTGCTTCTCAACTGAGCAAATACCCTTAAAAACTAACAATTGTTCCAAAGAACAAAATATGCTATATACAACAAAAAACTTTTAAAGAAGTATCTTTCACAGTAATTCTGTATGAACACTGCTGAAAATATTAATCTTTGTATCTTTCACGCCTTCATAACAAACCTAGTTATAGAATTTAATAATCAGTACCTGGTTAGTGCTACTAAAGGATGATTAATATAGCTCTAAACCCTAAGCAAGGACATTTTCTAAGATGTAAACGACATGTAAAACTTCAAAAGCAAAAACTCAGCAAAAAAATTAAACTTGCAACCAGCTTGTATCTTACATTTTTAAGCCATCATCTCCAGTATTGTCACAGCTAAAAACATTACAATAAGACTATAGTGTCTTCTAGAGAGTATCCTCAATAAATTATATATACCTATTTCCTCAATAAATTATACTGCTCTTTTTTACACATACAACACTTTATTAATTACCACAGGAAGTATAATTTCATGACAAAATTCCCTCTTAACTATACCAGTAGTGAATTTAAGGCTATTTCCCTTGTAACAGGGCATATTATAACCCAAAAGGCAGGTGTGAAACACAGTGCAGTGCATCATTGTTTAAACACTTGTGATGTTGTGAACCTTTGCAAAACAAACACTAAGCTCATACTCTGTTGAGTAGAAACTGTTAAAAATAGATGCTGTATAGGACATACTGCTAATTTTAACAGGAATAAAGAAGTATTTTGGTGTTTTGCTTTATTAGTCGTATCTACCAACTTTATACTGCTTCAAAGCATTTTCAAAGCAGTAAACTGTTACACGTGAACCATGACTATTAGTCTGGCTGATATGCTGCAGGGGTATTGTTTCTCAGCTCTGTCAAGTTTTAATGTCAAATCCTGCTTGCTTTATTTGCAAGAGTAGCCTCAACCACTCAGAGGAATTACTTGCAGAAATACCAGTAAATAGAGTATATCCTGCAGTATTTGAAGTGCTGAGGCCCAGCCATGATCTCAGCCTGTGGGATGTGACTCGGGAACAGCCCCCCAGTACCAAAGCGGAGGCGCTGCTGAAGAGATGTTTCAAAGCCGTATAATAAAAGGACAGATTTACACTGGTCGGGGGACCTTCTAGGTGGCACTCAAGGACAAGCAGAACTGATGCCCCAGTGGCACTGCCTCTGTTGCTGCACTTAAAAGTAGCTCACGTAATGAAGGGAGGATGGGCCAGGGCAGTGGAAAATAAAGGATGTGAAAATCCAAGTGACTTCAAGGAATTCAACATACTCAATTTCCTGCTTTCCCTTCCGTAACAAATCCCTCTCTGTTTGACCAATACAGTGGTTATCTGCTTCTATTAAACATTCTCTTAAAAGACTGTAATGCTTTTAAAAAAATTGAAGGTTGGGGTTTTTTTAGGCATTAATTAATGCAAAAACTTTCTTTTAAAGAGCTCACTTCTGAAAATCCAACTGTTTTCCTTGCAATAATCAATTTTATCCTAGACATAAATCTAGTCCATTAAAAAAATAAAATAAATCTTTTAAGGAGTAAATAAGGTGTTTCACACCTTATTTTTTTTTCCTATGATGATGTAGATTTTGTACTTTAAGCTTAATGTAATAAACTACAAACTTGATTTCCTTCCCCGTTCCAACACCTCTCCCAAGTAACCCTGTGCCACGGCTGCACCCAGAGCCCCCACCAGCCGCAGGCACACATTGGACCAGGCCTGCGGCCATGAAGCTTCCAGGCAGGTATTGACCACAAAAATCTACAACAGCGGTCAATTACCTATGGGTTTTGTTTCTGAAGGGTTATAAGAAACACCTGCAAACATTATCAGACTTTGATGAAACAAAACACAAAAGACACTCAAATAAAATGAGACATGAAGATTACACTATTTCCCCAAGATTACACAAGATGCCTGAAGGTAGACAAGAACTAAATCCAGGACCACATTTCATTGCCCAGGCTATGTCTAAGATGCTGCAGTATAATCTATATGAACTCACGATATATTTATAAACAACTAGCTTCTGCATAAACTCACAACTCCGAAAGTAAGGTTTTATAATAATAAAAGAGTTTCTTGTCAGGGTGCAAAAACTATCTAATGGTCACCAGCTGCACTGCTAAACTGTGGGTTTATGAGATACAAACGCTCATTTTATTTTAAAGCTCATTAGAATAAGGAGTAGTCTATACTCACAGGAACAATAAGCCCTTGCCAGGTCAATAAATTAGCTTCATCAACCTGGATATTACGGAAGTTTTTCATTCCACATTTGCGGATTTCTTCAAGCTCCTGAAAAGCAAGCAAACTGTAAGTTAATAGCAGTATTAAAGAAGATACTAATTTTTATTTTTCAGAAGATTTAGAGGTCAACATGGGTTTCTTTAAAGGTAAAGAAGCTTGTTAGGTTTTAGCAGTGGCAACCCACACAAGGTATTAAAAACACCCAACCCAAACCTTTTTTTATGTCAGGAAAAGACAAAAATGCCTTGGTATTAACACCATTATAGACACAAAGAAGTAGAAGTATTAAAAAAGTGCATTAAAAATGTTTTTGCATCTCAAATGCAAATCAGTGCCTTTGGTAACAGACAACTGACTCCTCTGTGCTGTACAGAAAAAAAGCATCTTTGAATCTGTCTGAAGGAAAATAGTGATTTCGAAGAATTATTCCATAACAGTTTTAAACACAAAGTCACCAAATACATTAATTATTTCAACCGAAAACCAACAAATTCTTGCATGACCAACTTAAATTAGCATCAAAGCCAAATTTGCCTTATTTAAAGCTATATCTTCAAGTTATTGGTCCATGTCAGTTTTGTACCTCAAAGTTATCAGTATATACTGACACCTTCCTTTACAGCTGTATCACTCTTGAATGTGATATCTTTCTGCACCAGTCAACCACCATTCAAACCATTTTTGATCTGTTAGTGATCCGGGTAACACCGAAGCAGGTATTTAAGCATTTTTATATCTAAAGTTACGTATGAACCGTAGTGTAGCAATTGTTTCTTGGAGTATTGAATAAGACCTAAAATAAAATACCTCAAAGTTCCACTTTCCCTGCCCCCCCATAACTATTATAGCCCCTTGCTGTTGAATTTAGCAGTTTTATCTTTAAAGAGAATTTAATTGAATTCAAATTCAAAAGTGATCCACAGTGAAATATAAAACTTTATCAGTACTTACTTCAGAACTGAAGCATATGCCCACATGACTACATAGGTTATGAAAAATGCTGCTTATCCAGCAACTGCCAGCACCGGTCTTCACTGGGTGCTAGCATATTTGCAAAACTAGACTGTATATTATGATAAAAACCACCAACTACAAGCAAAGGCACTACACACTAAAAAACAAAAAAGATCAGTTTTCTTGGTATAAGTGTTATACTGTCCATGGTTTGGTTTTGTTTGTTTTTTTTTTTTCTCTTTTCTCTAATATAGCTCTATGTTCATCTTAGATCAACCCTTTCTGCATCTGATGGGCAGAGATTTAATACAGGCAGTAATCTCTTACATAAACTTAGCATCATGATAAAATGCAAACCCAAAGGGAAAACAAGATTTCCAAATGCACATGGAACCAGAACCACTTGAGAGCCACACATCAGAGATGAACACTGACATTCCCACCCACTGCACCTACAACAGCAAGAGCACACCCAGAATATAGAAGTTTAACCTTGGAGTCTTGGATACTGACTTGACACCCAACACAATCTTCATGACACTAAACCCAACTATTTAGGCTAGAGCTGTGGATTAATTCCCAAATTTCACTGCTGGTAGATTTATGCAATATCCTAGACAGTTTGGGGATTTTTTCTTTTTAAAAAAGGGTAAGAGGATTATCCTATTTCATTAACGCAGGAAAACATATAAAACCCCCACAAAAATAATCCCATGAAGCACATTTATAGGGACACAGAGCAAACCAAAATATTCAAAAGAAAATAACCTTTATTATGGCAGCTATAAGAGATCCTTTGCAATCACAAAAGCTGCAAATCTGTGCAGTGCCTTAGAGCTGGCTGTCATCACCTGGAGTAGCGCCCAGAAGCCTGGTCCACATGGGACCCTTCCTTGGCCCGGGGATTGCACTGCACTCAAAGAGCATCCCAGCAGCTCACTCTTGACATGTCCAGAGCCCTATGGTCCCAGCACACCCCTGCTCCACAGGGTGAGGGGATAAACCCCATCCCACACCAGACAGAGCGCACCTAACAGCAGGGGCAAAACAAGCCAGTTAACCAGGAGGCATTTAAGCATGAAGAAATGTGCATCACAAGTGCCTTCACTCTAGAACAAGGAAAGGAAAACGGGTTTGGATGATTTTTTAGTTACCACATCAACAACATACCTAAAAGAGAAGTTTCCCCTGTAATGTTCCAGGGTGGAGCACAGCTCCCATGCAGGAGCTGCTTGATATCACAGGTTCCAATGACAGAACTTCTGCAGCTGGCCCAGAAACAAAAAAGGGGGCCTGTGACTCTGTAATTTAGGTATGTTCTTAAGCTAATAAAACAAATTAGAAAAGCATGGCTTCACATTAATGGAAAATTAAACTCCTACATTGCATAATCTGATTCAGGTTAAAAAAACTGGATGCTGAACTAAGAAATGCAAGAATCCAGTACAGAGATCATCACAAAATTGTAGAACTCTGTATGAAAGCAAAGACAAGTTTAAAACAAATATGAAAATTGCCCCCTCTTTTCCCTCAAGTCCACTACAGCAGAGAGGGTATTTAGGAGCCCAGGAGACACTAAAGAACTAGCAGAAAATGACGCAGGACATCTCCCTCTTTAAACTGGGACATGAAGCCTTTGCAGGAGTTCACCAAACTCCAAGCTGTGGATCAGGACCATGTTCTGTGCCCCCCTCTGCCACCCTGGGTCCTGCCCCAGCAACTGAGAACAGAGAAGGGGACAGATGGGCATAAACCAGGCAATTACCTCCCTCACACACAGGCAGGGCTGCAAAGGTCAGGGAGAACTAAGCCCACCTTAGCAGAGGACCTATCAGAACTACGCGCTTCAGACAGATTCCAATTTGTAAGAGAAATTACTTCTCTTATACTAGAAGTGCTTAAGACTTCATACGCCACTCCAAATTAATCAATTCCACGTTAGATGTATTTACAACTAGCTTTTGTTTTTTTCATACTACTATCCCCACAAATACAGTGTAGTGCTACACTTGCAAGTCAGGCTTTTACGCTTTTTGTGTCTAGCGCCTCAGAAGCAGTCAGAGATTCAGCACTGGCAATTTAAGGGTGTGGGGAGGGATTTTTTTTTTTCCTAGTACCTGCCAAAACCCATAATAAAGATCTAACTGCCTCAGAGCTACAGAGGCAGACAACTATAGCATAAACATACTGTTAAAACAGTGAATGAGCTACTAAGTACCTTCAAACAGCGCAGATTAAAAGTCAATTCTGCATGGGCTTGAGCAACTCCAAAGGGACAAAAATTAATTTCTGAGGTAAAAGGATACAGTCCAGATATTTATTTCTAAATAATACTTAAGAGTCTAGGCAGACAGTAAATAGATTAATTCCTTTCTCCACCCCTTAGTTTTGTCAAGTAAGATAATTAGAGGAGCATAGTAGGAGTGTAACTAAGGGTTAGGAGAGTGCAGTAAGAATTTCCATCAGTCCTCATTCCCCACTGTCACCAACCTTGCATATGACCTTGCTGCACAGGTTCCCCCATCTGTAAAATAGAAATGTCTTATTTCACAGGGCTCTCTTGAGATGCGATGTGTGTACTCTGGATACGTTCAAAGAAAGTGTTGTACGCAGCACATTAAATGGCAAAAACATTGTTTTAGAGGCGGTATCTGATCTCCAAATATAATGCTGAAGGGAGTCATAAAAGTACATACTACCTCATATAGTCATTAAGGATTTAAAATTTTGATTTTTAATATTGTATAATCATTTGTGCTGTTCAAAGCAAAAAATAAATGTTTAAAACAAAAAAGTAAAGTAGCAGCAGCTTAAAATGTAGTTAAGTCTTTTAAAAACCCTGCAACTGTCTTGTCGATGCATTTTTCAAGTTTTAGGACTTCTCTAAAAAAACAAGCCAGATTGAAAAATGCAGTGAAGGCAAACACTTGTAAGAGTGCGATCCAAGAATACGGGAATAAGCGTATAAGCTCCTGCTGCCTTCAGTAAGTTCTGCATCAAGCCCAAAATGCTATTAAATGCACAAACAAAACCAAAAGTCTACTGAAAGAACTCTAAACCATGATTCTCTGCCATTTACAATTTACATTTACCTGTTTATAAACACATTCTCAAGTAGAAGCTTGACAAAGTTAAACAGGCTCCAAGATGCTGATAAGGAACTGGCCAGTTTTACTTTCTGACTCTCATAGAGCACAGAAAAACGTTAGAACATCTTAAAATAAAATATGATTTTACAAAAAACCCTCAACCAAAACCTACCAAAAGAAAAATAATACTAGTTCTTATAAGAGTAAGAATTTATTTTTCCTCTGCAACATTGCAACACTGAATACTCACATGTCTTATTTACTGAGTAATTCTACTTTTTGGCAAAGTACTTTCATTTGATTAAAAATCCTTTTGTCAATTCTCAGTTTCAAAAAGGGAAAATGAATCAGTATTCTCACTTCTGCATAAGGACAGTCACACACTGCGCAAAACCACATTTCCCTTGTTACTGAGAACCAGTGTTTGGGCCAATTTAGAATTGCTTTTCCAATATCAAAGGTGTTTAAAACCCCTTTATTTGCAAGGGCTGTGGTGCTCACAAGAGCACACTGGAGATTGCAGAGGGTCTGCAGCAGGTACCTGGGTGTAGCCTTGTGTTTGTATTTTATCATGGAGGTCAACAATTTCATAAACATTTGACTGTGCAATTATGGAAGGAGAGGAAAAACAACAAGATTAAAATAATTGCTTATGTATATAATTTCTTACGTGAAGCGTTATTTACTCTTTAGCGCTATTTTCAATTTTTAATACTAACAATACTTTTGAACATCTGAAAACCAGGAAACAAGAGCGCGGCTCTTACAGCCACCTCAGCCTGTCTGTACCACAGACAGGACCACGCAGGGGCCAGGAGGGCCTCGCAAACACCCAAAACTGCTGCATCTTGGGTGCACCTCAGCCCCACGTCACTGCCCCACAAGGACAGACCATGACTGCCAAGCACAGACACAGCCTTCCTTCAGCAACTACCCCCTCTCCACAGCACCAAGCTACAGAGTGCACTTGGAAAACAGCTTCTTTTACAGTAGTAGGTGGCAACCGGAAAAGGATTTCTTTGAGATCTCCGGCATGTCTCTTGGAGATCTGTGTTCCCAGTCGTGTGTTTGGAGACAAACCACTTTGTATGAGCAAGAGTCAGGAAGCAAAAGTAGCTCCCTTAAAAGAGAAGCCTTAGATCCTTTCCTAATTATGGTTGCTCCATATTTGCCTGTTTTTACCCTGAGAGATCATCCACAACAACATATCCTTGACAGATACTGCTTTATTCCCACCTCTCACATTCCATGAGGAGTCAAGATCCAACAACTGCAGCTCTTTGAAGAGGTGTAATGGCGGCTCAGGGATCAAAACTCCACCTCAGATGTTGCTGGAGTATTATTCATTACCTATGCTTACTTCACATTTTGGCTAACCTAGGTGTTCTCCTGGAAAGGGCACACCTCCACTGATTTTTTTGTAAGTCAGTCAGGAAAACTCCAGTTAGACTATGCAACAGTAGAAAGCACTGCAAAAACAGGCCATAAATAAGGTCTTTGGCCTAGGAAACATTTTGTCAAACAGAGCCGGAGATCACAAGACAATCTTGTTATAACTTGACTTCATGTTTAAAATTGAACTGTACAAGTACAATGGCAAAATTTTTAATAATTCCTTCACAAGGAGGTTTGCAAATTGGATACAAATGGCTTCCACAACCTGAAAAGGACACCCATTTCCACCTGCAAGGTGGAAACTACACTCATAGTCCCAGTTTTCTACGGGCAAACTGTGTTATTATGAACTCACTACATCCAGCCTCTCTGAGCCACTGTGATTAATATGAATAACTATGATGTATGACATGAGTTCAGAAAAAATGCAGTACTTCAAAATGTTGGCAAGACCTTAAGGAAACGAGAATTGCTTTACGTGACCTATAAAAGGTTCAAAGTTTATTCTCACTTACCAAAGACAAACTTGATATTTAGCTCAAAGAAAGCACAGTTAATGCTTATCCTAAATTATTTTAAACATAACTGAGTGTCACACTGAAAAACTCTATTTCCTTTAGTTATAATCACTCATCATTCTACAACCCCAAGAAAGACACACCACAGACCCTTCTATATTGCCAAACTTCAACAGTGAAAGATTTTTTAAGAAGGATCTGTGAGTGTAGAACTTAAACAATGATATTAGATTGACACACATGCAAGTTCAGACCCTCAAAACGTCATGCTGCAGCATCCAGATCACATCATCTGTAGAGAGCTCTGCTTTGCTCCTACCGGGATGAACAGCAAAACCCAAAGCCACTTGGGGCCACCCGACTCTGCAAAAGCACGGAGGCAGATGCGGATTTAATAGCCTTTAGGAGCTGTGTGATACAACATCTCACAGCTCTTGGACTGGAGGAAACACGCAGACAACGTGCACAACCCACCACCAGCAGGCAATAAAAACGAAAGCAAAATTGTAAGAGGGAAGTTATCAAACTCCTTCCTTCCTACACCACTCCCTCTCAAAGGCAACTGCCACACCATTTCCAGGAAAGGAGGAGGTCACATTGTCAAAAAAACATTTTTACAGCACTTTAGTGAAAGATTAAAGTATTAATGGTGTAGACATACAGTGGAACTCGGGGGGGGGAGCTGAGAAGCAAGAGGCACTGCAGCTATTAGAACAATTTTGCTTGCTTTTCAGATTTTTATGTTCTATTTTAAATTTATAAAGAAAAAATAATTGGAAATGTAGTTTTTTTCCTACCAGAGTACTAGTGATGCACTTTTGAACAACTAATGGGTTTTTACAGAACAGGCAGAAAAGCTGCCTTACAAAAAGATAAATTTAAATTGTTGTTTACTATCAGAAACTAAAAGGAACCTTATTTGATCAACAGACATTGATTATGACACTAAAGGTGTGACAGAACATAACATCTATCAAAAATAGAATAAAAAAACAAATGCCATCTCATCAGGATCTTTAAGGACAATTAAAAGCTTACGCCTACTGATTTTATATATGTGAATGACTCTGCACAGAATATATTTACCATTTAATTTTTAATCACTCCATAGTGCATTTAAAGAAAAAAACTAGCCTCATGAAAGCACTGCTGAGCTCTTGGTTTCTTCAGAAATGAACGAGTGATAATGGTTAATTATGAATCTGCACACAATTAAGGAAATGCAACTTCAAAACTTGCCATCTACACGTCCTAGTGAAATCGCAGACCTATTAGGGGTCCACATCCTTGAAGGAAGCTGCAAATCCAACATTAAAAGATGAAGTTTAACAGAATCGCCCACGTATCTGTGAAACCCTTGAGCACGGTTCCATCACACTCCGCAAGAACAGGTTTTGTGACACAGCTACAGCATCATCTGGCAGTTACGGGGTCCTTCCCCTGCATTTCACAGGACACATCTGTAAAGTTCATTGACTTACGTTACAGGCACTCTGCATGCAAATGCCATAGGGTATTGCCAGAGCATTTTACAGATGACTAAATTTTACACCACTAAGCATGCATGTCCTAGAAAAACCCCACTACATACAGTTTGCAATCTTAATGGGCAATTATATACAACACATAAAATGAACTTACATGCTCTGGGAGCAATGGTCATAATTTTCTTTCTAAGAACTACCTTATCCTTCAAGCAAAACGATGAGAAACACAATCCCAAGCAATATTTTACAATAAAGCATATGTGCCGGGTTTACACCCACAAGCACCATCCGCGCTCAAACACACAGCAAAGACAAAAACATCCCCCCGGCTGCGGCGAACGGGGAAACTCCTGGACCCAGGTCCATATTTCAGCGCCATAAACGTCTTACTCATACGCGGAAGAGGTTCCTCTCCGAGACAACGAAACTGAGAGGGGTTCGCCCCGGGCGCCCGGGCCCGGCTCCTTACCGGGGGCCGCGGACCCCGAAAGGCGGAGGACCCTTCCCGACCCCCGCGGCGGGCCTCGGGCCCCGTAGCTGCTGCACCGCCGGCGGCCGGGCGACCCCTCACAGCGCCCCGGGGCCTGCCCCGGCCCCAGGCGGGGGCCCAGGCTTCCCGGCAGCGGCGCTTCCTCCCCCCAGCCCTTCCTCTTTGCTTAGTCACCGCGGGAGCCCCCCGAGGGAGGGGGACAGCAGGGCACGGGGCGGCCCGCGACGACCGCCGAGCGCCCTCACCCAGCCCCGGGCGGCGGCCGGGGCCCGCGGAGAGCCGCCGGGGCCGCGGGCAGCGGCAGGGAAGGCAGCGAGGCCCCTCACGGCCGCGGCCTAGGTGCCGGCTGCTCCCGTTCCGGTCGCTCCAGCCCGGGGAGCCACCGAGAGGAGGGGAGGAGGCCGCTCCGCCGGGCCGCGGCCGGTAAGGCGACCCCCCGCCCCAAGAGGGACCCGGGACGGGAAGGGGGTGCCTGCGGCCGCCCGCCTGCCGGCCCTTCCCAGCGCGGCGCTCCCTGTTACCTTCATCAGCCTCCTGCTGGCCGCCATCTTGGCTCTGCTGCTGCCGCCCCACAATGCATGGCGGCGGCGGGCAGGGCGCTAAAGCCCTGCGCTTCCTGGGGTGGTGGGCGGGGGCGGGCCGCGAAGAGGAGCCG
>JAOXJM010000005.1:32949150-32971582 GCA_026413425.1 Tringa solitaria
GAGTAAGAGTAATTCTGTTGCCATATGAAACCTTGGGACCCCCACATTGTGCTTATGGACTTCAGGAAGAATACAAGAGAATTAGGGAAGGTAAAGAGAAGGGCAGACACAGTGATCAGGAAGGTGGAACGGTGTCGTATGGAGAGACACTAAAATGGCTGGGGCTCTTCCACCTGCAGATGAGAAGGCTGAGAAATTACACGATTTTGTAAGCCTGAATCGTAAAGGCAGTGGCTAAGGTGAATACAAGGTTGTTATTTATCAGATCTTACAATACTAGAACAAAGGTGAGACTAATAGAGCATTACTAACAGCCCAAAGACAGTACCTTTTTTCACAGCAGGTAATTAATGTCTGGAACTCCCTACCACAGGCTGTAGTTAAGGCAACAGTCAGCAGGTTCAAAAACAAACTAGTCAAACTGGGTAACAGGTATACAAACAGATAAAATAGACAATAGGCATGGAATCATCATCTAACATCTCTGCTGATGCCTACTTATAATTAGGGATTCTTGGGCGTATGAGATAACAGATTTGGGCTTGTTGCTGGTCCCTAAACAGAGCATCCTCTGCTGCCCGGGACAGCGAGGGCTGGATGGACCTGCGCTGGTCCAACAGGGCACTCCTTACCTTCAGGATTCTGCTGGTTTGCAGAATAGAGACAGAATTCAGATTTTTAATGGATTCCAATTCATTCAAAACACATTGAAGGGATTTACCTGTGATCCTCAAGGGCAAAGCTCATCTCCACGAACAACTAAGACAAAAAATTATAAAAATAATTGATGGCTTTAATCATTATATGCCTGCCTCTCCATTGGAATTGTTAAAGCTAAAATGGATTTAAAAAAAATAATACATGCTTAATTTATTTTTTGTTGACAATCTTCCATCCTATATTCCTGCAAAATTGCCATTTTCAAGTTTTTATATAGGTTTTCCTGTTCCTTCAGTTTCTTAGATCTCTAATGATAAGCACTTAAAATGAATTAATTAGGTATGATGTATCCAGTATAGAATTATAAAGTCATTTTCTTTCTCCTGCATTTTGAATGTCACGTGCTTTAATAAAGTGATTCTGTCCTATACAGAACCCTTTCCTCTTGAATGCAGTATTTCGTAACTGTTTCTGAAGAAGTAGATACATTGAGTTCCCCTTGCCTCCAAGAAAAAAAAAAAAAAAAGAAAAAAGTGTGTTCTGTTGATTTCCTTTCTGCTAACAGTAAACACAACAGACTCCAGCTCAAGTTAGTGCTGCACAAGCAGATCCTTGAGCTTTCTTAGCGCTGCGGATATACCAGCTCATGGCTGATTTCTTTCATTCGTAACTTTATGAATTGCTTCCCCTTCCCTCCATGACCACGTAACACCCAGCAGACTGTGTGGGGATTTGCTAATGTAGGAAAGTCACGCGTATCACCGTGTTTTTAGCTGCTTGTAAAGGAAGGGTGAGCCCATGCCCGGGCACCGTCAGCGCTGCACAAACAGGCACAAAAGCAGAGAAAACAGAGGGAATGGCCCAGCAGGTGAGAGCTCAGCCCAGACATGGGTCCAGCGTCCCCGCAGCACCATGAAACAATTCAAAACACAGTCTCTTGTAACTGCGCCCACAGATTTTTGTAGAAAAACATTTAAAAATAGCTTTAATAAAATAATTGCCAAAACACACTGTGTTTCAACAGCAACTGTTTAAGCGTGCTCTGGAAACGGGTGTGCAGATGGCGAGGGGAAGGTATGAAGGATCACAGTAACCGTGCTGTGAACTTACGCTGTGAGTGCCTGAGTCTTCTATTGCTGCTGCATCAGCTTCTGTCAACCTGAGCCAGAGCCAGGGTCCCATGGTGCTGGAAACTTTCAATATCACATTAAAAAAAAAAGAGACTGCCACTCACTGAAAAAGCCTGGGAAGCCGTTGGTGCATCCCTCCCGAGTAACCCAGGAGGCAGGACAGCTGATAACCAATGCGTGCCATTTCTTGGAAAACCATTTAATTGCATTCAAGTAGAGCTTTCTCTAACTACTGGAGAATAGGGTTTGTATCTTTTGAGGCATGGAGGAGGATGGTTTCTTTGATGGAGAGCTGACTGATGGCAGAGGAGGACAGGTCTTCTCTAAAGTGACAGAAGTTTTAAAGGATAACACGATGACAACTGAGCCTCCAGAGCCAAACGATCTCCTGCAGAAGGCAGATCACAAAGTGAAATTTTGCAGCAGAAGCATTAATATTGGAAAAAAATAAGGGATGGTCTTGACAAATGAATCTGTGTCACGGTGTTGGCTGATAGACTAGGAGACACAGAGATTCCTCTTAGTCATGCAGCAGCGCCTTATCTGAGAAATCTCACTCTAATCAAACAATTTGCAAGAAGTATTATTATTGGCCGGGAGCCTCTGCTTGTGCTGGCTGTGTGGGAGGAGGTGCAGAACTCTAACGTTTATGTAGATACCAAAGGTAGTTTATATAGCCAGAATGTGAGACCTAGCTCAGAGACTCAGGCAGTGATTGAAGACTTGGATTTAAAATAAATAAATAAATAAATAGACCTACCGGATTCTAGTTTGAAACATAATAGAAAAAGGAACCTCAGATAAGAGACAGCGTACTATCCTAGTGGAAAGACTCCCAAATAGCTCCAAAATGTCTGAAATTTAGGAGCATCATCGCTATTTCAGCAGAGGTCACCTGGATGCCAACCAGCAGCTGTTTGCACGCTGTGTACCCTCGGTGACAGCAACTGCGACCTGGCACAGGCAGAGGTCTGCTGGCCAGCCTCGCCTCCCAAAGCCTCCCAGCACTCAGCAAGAAGCAAAAGCGAGAACGTGGCCTAAAGACATGAACTGGCACATTCACTAGGAGAAGTAGGAGCAAAATTCAGCAACAAGGAGATTTGTTATTCTGCCTGCACAACTACCTCATGCTCCACTGGGTGCGCAAGTGGAGCCTGGCCCATCGGCGGATGTTCTGCTCATCAGCTGGCAGTCGGGGACAGTCAGAGCTGGAGGACCTTCCAAAGGAACACAACTGCTGTGTACACCCGTGGACAAAGAGAGAGAAGTTGCCTCTCCAACACTGGAAGTGCCTGGTGGTTGAGAGTTAATATCATGGAAGACACTCCTTTCTTCAACCAATAGAGGAAAACCTCACATAGTTGTCGTCAATAGATTTCATTTTATCTGGGCAAAACTTAGGAAATTCATTGTCTTAAGATACAAATTTGTTTAGTTTTTGGTCTTTGAAGACATGGATGTTGGAGATTGCTTTATTCTAATAAAGTCTTGCTTAAAAAAAGCCATTTATTGTATTTTTTCAGCATTTGCTTTTAAAAACACTGCTTAGTGAAGGATAAACTTATAAAACATTACTAAAGCTATTTTGCCCTTGCATTGTATTTAGTTCCACAGTTAACTCCTAAATGGATGTTTTGGATGAGAAGGGGGTTTTGCAGGCGTAAGGTCCAGTGTGGGTCCTGCTGACTTCTGTGGCGAAACCAACCTGCACCTCCCGGAGGCTGGGACAGCTGTGGGCCGATAACAACGTGTAGTTAACACTGTTCCAGGAACTGCTCTGACTTTTGTCCTGTTTTTGGCTAAAACCATGAGGTGGCAGCAGAGCCCACGAAACGAGACCTCAACTGGCAGCATTACCCCAGGGCTCTTTGCTATAAAACTCCCTTATGTCCTGAACGGCTCTTGTGCTGCCCTCAGTGTATTTTAAAAAGACCTCTTATCAGAACACATGCTCTTCATCCAGGTAGCACATTACTTATTTCTCACAGCTGCAATAATGGACAGTAAGGAGATCCCTATTTTACGAGAAGTGATTTTTTTTTCTCTTTTAATTGATGCACATCATTATCTCTGTCTCCACTTTGGAAAACCTCGTTTAAAAGCAAGACTCAGTTTTGAGCCAAACTGGACTTCCTAGTGTTCATTCCTCAGACAAGTCTATTTAGGAATACTTCATCACAGAAATGTTACTGTATGGAAAAGATTCTTTTTTGTTTTGTTTTTTTTTGTTTGTTTGTTTACTTTGGTGCAGTTTGTTTTTTGTCTGGCTGGTTTGGTTTTTTTTTTTTTTAAATGCTTGCAATGTTACAAAGAAATATCTAAACTTGAACATAATGGAAAGGACCAGGTTACAAGACTCCAGGCACTTAAAAGCAAAAGTGAATCTTTTTTTTTTTTTTTACAGCAAATAAACTCTAGAGAGATTTTTCCAGTCCTTAAAATAGTTTGATACTTCCCCTGCCACTATAAAAGTATGTGTCACCATGACTGAAAAAAAGTTTGTCTCACTGTCCTAATTGATCAAAAGGTGTGTAGAGGTTATCTTTCACACAATAAACCTCACTGAAAGTACCATGAACTCGAGTGATACAGAAAGGTTGAGGGAACTATCAAAAGACTGCTTCTCCAGTTGGACGGCTAGAAGTTCAGGAAGCAACAGCCACAGAAATAATCTAGTGCTCCAGAGCTGGGAAGGGTCCTGAAGATGGGCTTGGTGAAGTCAGGGGTGAAGAAAAGAGGCGTGGGGGGCAGCATCAGGGACAGCTTGGAGGTGGCTCCTGTGTCATTTTTGGGAAGCCACAGGGATGGGTGGGAGGAGATGAGTGTTCAGCAGCACCCGCCGGGAAGGAGGGAGGGCATCATACCTCTGCCAAAAGCCCGACTCAGCCATAGCTTTCTGGCCCATCAGCATGGTCGGATCCATCAGTCAGATCCCAGCTCGTGGCAGCCACTGGGAAGGTATCTGGGCTCTGTTCTGTTGAGCATCAGCAGGAATTGGGTACGTCCTGCCCCATTAGATGGAGATCACATGGAGCCAGGCTGGAACACAAAGTTATACAGTCAGCAACGTAACACTGGATTTTCCTGTGGCGTCATAAATACCAAGCAGTGCAGTTGTTGTGCGTATCCACACGTGACCTGCAAAGTTGCTGAAAGATTAGGCAGATGAAGGCCAAAGATGATGTCATTTAGCAGCGGACTTCAAGGGTGTTGAAAGGATAACTGGCAGGTCTTACACCCCAGGAGGTGTTGCTTTTAATTAAAAACAACTGAAATTTCTTTATGTTTTTTTATTGTTGGTTTTTTTTTTACTAATGCTATTCATCCCAAGATAAGAGCACATGAAGAAGGATCTTAATGCTTTCAATAATCAAATTACAAAGCAGGCAGCCCATCTGATTTTTAAAGCAAACTCATCACACGTTACTGACGATCTCTGAAAGGGCTCCCAGGTGACAAAACACCTGGTAAAGGTAAAAAAAGATTTCCCAGCAGCATTTACATCGCATTCTATATTGGAAAAAAACCCCCCAAATTCTAACAGAAGTCAGCATTGCTTACCTTACCCTAGTAAGGAAAGACAAAGAACCCTGGAAGAACAGAGCTTCCATGGTTTATGGCTTTTAGAAATTACCTGCCAAGTGTGTAATTTTAAAGTGATTGTCTTCCATTAGGGTTACAATAAACAGCATGGTGGAAAATTCAATCTGATTAGCTTTTCTAATGAGCTGCAGGAGGTTGTGGAGGCCAGAGCAGAAGAATCTTAAACATTTCATCACTGATTACAAACCTGCCTCTGAATTAATCAGATAATGAAGTGCATAGATTTAATGAACCTAATGCTGATCAACAAATTATCAGTGATCCTTGTAGATTTTTGGCAGCAGGCTAAACACCTTTTTTCTAAGATTTCCTAAAGCAGGAAGGTTACAAAAAATATGTGCTCTATCTGTAGGGGTTTTTTTTGCAACAATCAGTAGATGTAAACTTTATAATTTACACAATTATTTAATTTACTCACAATGTGTTCAGGTTCCTGTTGGGTCTCCAGGAGGGCTGTGGTTACCACAGATGTAATTTAATTGGGACAGCAGCAATTAAAAAGATGAGCTGAACCCTGAGAACTTTTAACTAGAATCTCCATGGAACAAATGGAGCTCTTGCTCTGGAAACGAGAGCAGAACAGGTTTTAGCTGTTGCCAGCACACTATGTGCAAGCCCAAATTCCAAACCCAAACTATTGCTTTTGGTAGAACTCCTCACCACCACCATCACTCAAATTGCATTGGCCCTGACCTCCTGGTGGCCGCTCTGCATCCTCCCTCCTCAGCCATTTCTTTTCCCACCATCTTTCATTTATGTTGCTAGAGTTTAATTACATACTTCCATTTGGCAGCAGAAAATCTGGCCATAGTGCCCCAGAGCAGCTGTATCTACCTGGGCAAGGGGACAAAACAAATAAATGCCGTTGGTACACAACACTGTCTTGAAGTTTGGGTGACTCTGGTGCTCCTTGCAAGGGCAACGCCTTTGCTGAGCAGCCCAATGGTTTCACTGGGTATTTCTTCTGAGTTTTGGAATACTCTGCTCTTGGGATTTCTTTTCATTTTCTGCTTAGTCACCAACTTAATACTCACTGAAAGATCAAAGCCATTACCATTAAAATATAATATACTGCTCTTGGCTACTGCCAGAATCAGGGTATGGACCAGATAGACCTTTGCTCTGATCCAGTATGGCAGGTCTTATGTTCTTATTATGACTTAAAATTTACTTTCCCCAAAGGGATGTGCTTGTAGAAGTCCATCTGTCAAGTGATTCATGAGAAGTGGACATAAAAGAGAACTGAATATAACTAACTGAATACATTAAAAATTTTAAACAAGTATTCCTGGCAAATGAATACTTGAAAGATCTTAAATAGGAACACCAAGAACTTGTCACCTCTCTAGTATCTGTTTTGCATTTTAAATGGTTGCACCTTTGATGAAACATTTTTTTAACATTATGTATTGCCCTTTTTGTATAAAAACATATGTGGCTTTTCCTTTCTATCTCAGTTGTTTTGGATTAAAGAAGAAGAGGCAATTACAGCAATATCAAAGAAGGAGACAGAAGCAATCACATGGATCAAATTATTATCTCATTGAAATCCGGGGGCCTGTTACTTGCAAGTTCAGTCAGACCAAGATTCATCCTCAGAGCTTGGAGCAGTGGCAAATTTGTTTTAATCCTCATGCATTACTCATCTGTGCCCAATATGATTTATCCTCAAATGTTAGGTTTTTGGTGTTTGTCTGAATGGCTTTTAATAAAGATAGCTCTGGCAATCAAAGATACTCTGAATAAAAATGCTAAACTTCATTTGTAAAGTCAATTTTGTAAGAAATTTGATTTTTACTTCAATTACTGCCTTCAAGTGTTCATAGTCATTGTGAAAATAAAGCTGATTGATAGATTACTTTTTGAAAGTACTTTCTACAACAATGTTTGTTATTGAGGAGTGAGAATAAGATCAATTTTAAGGCAATAGCCATTTTATACATTATTTCCAACATCAGTGTGTATGTTTTTGAGTAGTGGCATGCATGTGTTGTAAATACAGTATCTTTATGATGCTGATAGGGCATAATCAGAATAGATCAGCCAAGCCAACAGATAAGTGACTGCATCCAGAGGTGAAATGGCATAACATTGACAGTCAGATAAAATAATCTCATTTTTCTGCCAGCTGCAGACAAAGCACTGCTCACTGTGGTTTTGAAGGTGACACGTGTCTCTAAAGTGTCTTTTTCTAAGCACAATTGCAAACATCAACTGTCTCATTGCTTTGGAGATTTCATGACAAGCTTCATTTATAATTGTAGAAAACAGGACGCTGGAGCACCACCAAGCTTTTCAAAATCCCTAGAAGAACAGGAATTCTGCTGGATGTCATCGATGGTGACATCCAAAAATAAACAAAGATGAAGACTGTGAAGTGCTTCACATCCGCTCTCTGCTGGTGATTCTCAGCTTTTCTGGATATCAAGCCTTACACAAGCAAACTGAAAATAATCCAGAGAACGACATTAATTAATCTGAGAGCCAAAAAGTAAAAATTACTTTAACTGTATTATTCATGGCAGATTCAGAGTATTACTATTTGTTTACCAAAGAGAAACTAACCTGCAACATTTCTCACTGGGATTTGGACACTTTGGAATTGTTTTTACTGTTCTGTGGACAGGCTGGAGAGTTGGGGAGAGAGGAACCTGATGAAGTTCAACAAGGGCAAGCGCCAGGTCCTGGACCTGGGGAGGCATCACCCCCTGCACCAGTACAGGTTGAGGCTGACCTGCTGGAGAGCAGCTCTGCAGAGAGAGACCTGGGAGTCCTGGTAGACAAGTTGCCCATGAGCCAGCAATGTGCCCTTGTGGTCAAGAAGGCCAACGGTCTCCTGGGGAGCATGAAGAAGAGCGTGGCCGCAGGTGGAGGGAGGTCATCCTCCCCCTCTGCACTTCCCTGGTGAGGCCCCATCTGGACCACCGGGTCCAGTTCACTGTATTAGCAAACCTAAGGAGTGACTGACTCATGTTTTAAAATACAAAATAAAACCACCGTTTACATGGGTTTGGAGACTTGTAGCTGCCCTCATTACTTTTCTAAATTTAACGAAGACAGTTCTTTCAACCTTGCCCCCCAGGGCATGTTTCCTAAATCTCTTACTGCTTTAGCTCTCCCTCCCTTTCTCTCCCCACACCACTCTCTGCCCAGTTTTGCTCTTTTCAAGCCGCAGAGTCTGGACCAAGGTACAACCACCTGGCTCAGGTCTCACAGGTGCAGAACCCAGCAGAGCAGTCGCCCTCTATTTCCACATGTGCTTGTTGCAGACACATCTGTGAGAGACGACAACCCTTCACGCCATCTAACGACTCACCCACTTCATCCCTGTGCGTTTATCTCATGGAGAACTGAAGTATTGCCGCAAGTAACAAAGAGGAAAAAACATTCTTGATTTTAAAGTTGATTAAATGGCTGAGTGCTAGCAGATCTCCGTGTGTCCCAATGCCAGGCAGGCTCAGCACTGCACCAGCTGTCTGTTGCAGTAAGTGTAAGAAGGTAGTCCAGGAAGTCTGTTTACTGGAGCATTATGATGGGTCCAAGGAAGTTCTTGGCAGCCTACATAAGCTCATGGGTCAGACGTTACACAGCCCTGGTTTATGTCTCGTCTTTTATGTATGAAAATCTTCAGAAGTTCTTCGATAACAAAACTTCTGCTGCTCTTCTGCATGTTGTCCAATGTCTGAAAATCTACAGACTGAAAATCTCAGTGGGTGCTTTTGTTTACGGATGCTTGAATTCACACATTTGCTATTGAAACTTACTGCCAGTAATTCCAATCCATTTAACAAATGTAACATTTCCACATGGCTCCCGAGTTCCTGCACCTCAAGGTCCTTCAGGGCACACAGTTAAAGTCATATGGGAAGTCTGTAATGCTGCAGACAGATACTGCATTTATGTGTAAGGGTGAATCTTTAAGCAATAGAAGACATGCCCTATTGGATCAGTGTCTATTCTATATATGAAGCTGAGATTGCACGCAACTCTATGAAGTTGTTTTTCTTTGTAATTTTCTCCATTTTTGCAGAACCCTGTAAAAAGCACCATCATAAATAGTGGTTGTTGATAGGAGAAAACCCCATTACCAAAGATTTAAACTGTGCAAGAGCAAGAATGACTTTCAGGTCAGTAATGGATTTTAAGGAAATATTTTTTAAATATCCATATGCTTTTAAAGTTATGAAAACTTTTTTTTGATTTGCAAGAAAATGTGAGATTTGCATTTTCAAACACAGAACAGGTATTTTAGGTTAGAGCCATGTGACGTAATGCCAACTCCAGCAGTCCTTGCTGCGTTCATACTCAGTCAAAGGTTCCATTAACCTCTGAAACTGGACAAGGACTCCAGGCCACTCTTTACAGAAGGTGCTTCATCCAGAGGCAGCAAACGCAAACACAAACACACCTGTCATTACAGAATGAAACTTTTAATATGAATTCCCTTCATTATGGGCCCAACAGTGTTGCTAATAAAATCAGTGGAAATTTTCCTGCTTTCTTCAGAGAAAGCATTTTGGGGCACTAAATGTACATCACAAGCAAAAGCTATTGCTGTACAAATGGGTTAGAACTTGGGTTAAGATTTAAATGAAGTAAGAATTAAAATATAATGAAATGGAAGGGAATGGAATGGAATAGAATACACAGAAATAGACTAGAAAAGAAGAAACCGGGATGCTCTTTGGACAATGTAAGAGCAGTTCATAACAACCATAAATGCATGGAGAGTGCCAAATTCACTGCTGTCATCAGCTGCTCTGACTCTCTTGATTTAAATGCATTTCTGTCCTTTTACTCCAACCTGACCAGATCTCCTGGCCAAATACTTGTGAAAGCTTACAGAATATCTAGTCACGCAACTGAGGACTTGCTAGATTAACTGCTTGCACAAATTTGAGTGACCCAACCACCACATGCTCACTAATCACCCGGGCCTCCTGGCACCCCGGACCTGTGGCTGCTTTCTCAGCCGTGCAGAACTGTGAAGGCTGCAAGTCAAATCCACTTCAGCTGAGCAAAGCGACTCCTGTGCCATTTTTTGAATATATAGCTCTATAAATCTCACTATGGCCTTTTGAACTGTATATTACTACAGAACTGTGGGAAACCCCTTTTGGGAGAGAAGTGGCACAGCTGATATTTATCACTACAAAGTCTATTGCAACACACTGTCTCTTTCCTTTGAAATAAAAGCTTTTGAATTACAGATGATCAAATATATTCACACCCCAAGCGAAACCAGAATATTTCTGGCTTTTTGCCAGTATTGGCTTGGGTGTGAAATATTTGACATTTTGCATTAATTTTTTACAGTAATAAAAGCACTTTCTCAGCTAAAATCTCCTTTACCATTCAGCAAGTGCCACTGGGCATGCAGCTCGTTCAGACGCATACGAGTAAATCTATAGGTCCCGTGGCAGGAGAGAACAGCAGTCCCGGGCATTCTGCTGCACGACGGCTTGTAGATGCCACCACAGTACAGTCATCAACCACATTGAGAATCTGATGGATTAGCAACAAGCAACACTTTGGGATATATTTTAATAAAGATAAATGCATTAATCTATGCATGTGACCAGTGAAACAAGGCTGCTGTCCTGTCTGTGTGCGAGGTGGCTGAGTTAGCACCGATACAGGCGTCTTACCTCAGCATTTCCAAAATCTCTAGCTCTGCAACCTGAATGTTGCACTAACTCATCTCCCTCTTTCACATATTGACATTTCTTTCCTTCGGGGAGGGAGGCACAAGATTTTAACGAACTGAGCAAGAAGATGTTAACCTTGTCAGAGGGGTCACTGGCAGAGTGAGTTCTGGGTCCACCGCTAGCACCTGCGATGGTTTCCCGCTGGCAGGGTAAGGGTTCCTCTCTCTGGGAGAGAAGGATCACACCGATGCACCCCGGTCTCGCTCTGGGGGGACAGGGGCAGCGCGGGGCAGAGCTGATGGAGCTCAGACCCAGGATCTGCCCAGACCCTGCTGAGACGTGGTGAGGGGACAGGTCACAGCGACTCTGCAGGACCCCAGAGCCGCTCACTGTCTCATCTCTCCCTGAGAAGGTAGGGCTGTCAGTCCTTCTTCCAGAGCCTCAACCAAATTGTCTTAGCTGTAACTAAATAGAAATAGAGAAGAAGAGGAAAAATTTCTCTTCCTGCTACAACAGTTGCTTCTAGTGTTCGACTCATCTCCGAGCAGAGATCTGTCACTTGGAACTTCATGGACAGAAAGGATGCTGCCTTGTGGGGCTTTGTTTCTAAAAGGGAACATTTCCAGGTGTGAGGTTTGGACTCCCACTTCTGCTTATTTGAAGACAGCCACCCTGTGCCTGAATTACAAAGGTACCAAGGCCCCTGATGATGCAGACAGGAATCCAGGACCCTTGAGTCATTTAAGCCTCTAAAGACATGATCTGAACAGGAGTTTTGTGTTTAAACTGCTTAGAAAGTTTTTTAATCCCTTCTGGACTTCTATCCTCTTCCCATAGGTAGTTAAATGCCATTGTGAATCAGGAATAGTTTCAGTCTCCAAATGCTCTCTTTCTTGAAAGGAGTAAATAACTGGATTTTGCCTTTTACACAGGAAAAATTGCACCACGTGACCCAGTCCTACAACCTCTCCAAATTCTGGAAGCTTCCCCTATGGTCAGTGGCACTGTGAACAGTCGGACTGCAGACTGCAAATGTTTTGTGTTTGGAAGCTACCTAAGTTCCACCTAATCATGTTTTGAAAATATATTTCTTTAAAAAAAAAAAGGGAAGGATGACACCCCTATACCTTAAAATTGTGAAGGGATCTATATAGGCATCTGCTGGCCAGCAGACTTTCCTGCTCATTTATGATGCTAAGGGTTGTGATACATGACCTAGTGGGCAGGAAATGAGGGACACACACACACACACACACACACACACACCCTCCACCCCTTTCCCTCTTTCTGCCTCACATAGAAAAGGATAAAGAGAACCTGGGAACAAGGCAAGTGAAAGATGGAATGGTGACAGTTGTTCCAGCTCCTCTCCACCACAGTTCTCACCAGTTGCCGACTGCAGCCGCAGGGGTTTCTCCTGGGGTGAGGACGCCCCGGCAGAGCCCTGGCCCGTGAGATCCCCCCTGTGCACACAACGCATGGAGGAGAACAAAAGGCACAGTGATGCTCATATATGCTCCACACCACCTGAAATGCTGAAAGCCACTCTTAGGAGACAATTTACAGAAAAATAAAAAAGTTTACAAACTGGTTTACGAGACAGTTAAATGGTTCTTGAGGGGGGGTCTTTATAATTGAATTATAAGAACAAAAGAAATCTGAGGAGCAGGCAGAGGCCTTAAGGCCCAACATGTTTGACCTCATTTGGTTTAATTGCACTGCTGGCTCTCTCACTGTAACCTTCACTTGGAGAACAGTCTCTGGAAATCATTTAAACTCCTTGCTGCAGTTGCCTTTGTTAGCGATTTAGTCAATATTTTTATTACCTCTTTGGTAAGATAGCTCTGAGTGCCCCAGTCTTTGATTAAAAGCCCCTTAGGTTTGAATCTTTTAGCAATAGGAACATATCTATCCAAGATCTTCATCAGAACCATCTATACATTTCATAACTTCCTCCTAGTTGTCTCGAAGACGCTGTGTTCCATTGTGAGCAGACCCAGCTCCCTTTGCACTGTGCCCCCCGAGCCCTGCAGACCTCCTCGAGCACCGGCCCAAGGCCAGCAGCTGCCATCCTGCAGGAGACTGGGGACGGGTCTGCAAACGGGGCTGCTGGTGGTTATAGCAATGTCGATGCCCCAGTCTCCAAGACTCTTCCATCTCTTGGTACATAATGAGGGTAAAATTTTGAGAAAGCCCTTCCTGGAAGTCTTGGCTTCAGACTTTTTTTTTTATATCTGCTATCCATTACCTTCTTTATTCTTCATATTTAGGTTATTTCTTTTTCAAATCAGGTCCTGCATTTCTGGAGGGTTTCTGCTCAGACAGTGATGTCCCAGAACCAAAAATTCAGTGCACAATTTTCAATTCCAAGCAATCTGAAATGAATGCTTGCAAAGCTGGAAACAGCCATTCCCCCTCTGAAGAGGGCTGTGGCATTTGGTTTTCGGGGAGCAGAGCAAAGGGCGATAAAGACCTGGGCACCATTAAAACACTGACACTCCTGGTAACCTGACTGGGTCAGGGCTCAGTCCTGCAGTGGAGGACGGCCTTCCTGGGAGCACAGTTTGGAAACACCTGGGTTCGATCCAGGCCTGTCTCATGCTCCGAATCCTCTGCAAAGGGGGTGCACTCTGCTCACCCCAACCATCCAGACCATGTCTAGCCATCTGCCCCACTAAGGAACGCCGGAGCACTAGTGCCAGCCGTAACTCTGTCCTCCAGCCCCTGGCCAAGACACAACCTTTGTGCCTCAGTTTCCCTTGCAGCAGTAAGTGTGCTGGACACCCCAAGGGGAAGGGGGTTCAAAGAAATTAATGAGCTCTTTGTAAAGTGCTTTAAATATGAGAACTGCCATGGACAGTAAGTGCTAACTCTCAATTATAAAGTGGGAGTCAGGTTTCAGGAGCTTTATAACAGGGAAAGGTTAAGCAAGTTTAATAGCAGAAACGTGTAGGGAAGCTCACACTGCCCTGTAGCACTGGCTATGGAAAGCTAATATCCACAGTAAAAATTCCAGCTCTGTGGCCTATGCAGAGTATTTTGCTCTGCTGCTATAATGATGACACTTAGAATTAGACCAACATAACCTAGAGAGCTCTGGGGACTCATCATCTCTGAGATTTCACTTAATTATTGGCAAACTCTGTCATTTAGTATCCTGAGCAGGCTGCGCTATGTATAACCAACACATCTAATTTGATTTCATCTTGAATTGCTCCTATGAGTGGTCTTGAATGGAACTGCATCTGGTATCTTGGCAACGTCTCTTCTTCTCTTGGAGAGAGCTGTCCTTGAATCTGTAACATGGATCTCTTACGGCGGGGGGTGTGTGCACGTGTTGGGGGGGACAGACCCTCTGACAGCACACAAAGGGAGGCTTTGCTTACATACACATTTGATGTGTTTAGGTTTTTAATATTTTTTTCCAGATAAATTATATCCATGAACCTTTGTGTAAATCTTTTCTGACCTGAGCAGTGAATTTAAGAAGCACTCAGGCTACTTCCTCCTTAATTGGAGCTTTCAAGAAGGAATTGGTTGCTGGTCTGTATGGACAAAACATTATTGCTTTCCCCTCTTTGCAACATACAATTAGAGGGGAGGGTAGGGGATCAAATGTACAATTCAAGAAGAAAAAAATAGTCATTATAGAAGTATAGCGAGAAATGGATTTTTCTGCGTAACCTGATAAGGTTTAGAATTTTGGCCTGTGGGACGTAAGGGTCGCTCAGCTTCCAACTAGCTCATGATTTCTCCGTCCAGCCTGCTCTTCCCCCAGCAGATGATTTGTGAAGAAAACTTACCCCAACTTCCATCTACAGCACAGGAATGGGAGACAATTCACAGCCTGTTACCTTCTTCAGCGCTTTGGATCTTGTACTTTACATGGGGATAAACCCAGGTAAATGAGTGAGCAGTTTCCACAGTGAAGATGTGCCTTCCACTGCTCTACGGGGAAACAATGTACAAATGGAGCATATACATAAATGTGTGGCATTACTTCAGTAACTTCTCTCAGCTTCTATTAGTCATTGATAAAATGTGATTTTCTGAATTATAGGAACATCACCTGCCACTTAAAACTTGTCCTCCCCCTTTGCTATAACAGACTTAAATGACTGGACTTATTCCAGATACTGCAGTATCCAACTCGTCAATAAGACTCAATCTTGCAAAGCAGAAAGCACAAGGACTTTTTTCTATTTGTTTCCAGAGATGGGGAGTATTTTACCACATTTGTGATATGAACAGCTATAGAGAATCCTCTCCCTTTGCATCAAAAATGGAACATACTGAGGAGTCACATTTTGGAAGAAGTATGGCTCCTTCAGCTACGATGAACAGAGAGGGACTTTGGGGAAGCTCAGGGTAAAAATGAAAAAACAGCTTGGGTTTATTTTCATGCTCTGTAACTCAGAACTACCTGACACTTTTTTCAGTCTTCTCTTGGCCATTCCCAGACTACCGAATTAAAGTTTTGGTGGGACTAAAATATAGTTTACAATGCCGAGCATTAACAGTTGCTTGGTAACTTGATTACCTACTTGCTTGCAGTGACAAACTGATATTCATAGAACTTTTTTTTCACATAGGAGGATCCAGTCTTTTTTATTGTCTAAGCTTCTCTTCTATTCTATAAGGTTCTCTTAAGCAGAGTGAAACCACAGTAACTCATGCATTTGTGAACATACTGTGTTTGAGTGGTCAATATGCATTCATCAGCTCTAAGAAAACACTGGGTGCTTCCTGGCTGTACAGGATATGAGTGAGTTAATGTGAAGAAGATGACCACATAGCAGCATCATTAGGAGGATGGATCAGGTCCTGCTGCCTGCAGAGCAGCTGCGGCGCTGCCTCACTCTGCCTTTCAACAGACCGAGCCAAGGAGAGGGAGATGAATGCAATCCTCTGCTCAGGCACACAGCAGCTAATTAGGAAAAGATTACCAATCTCTGATTGGTATTTTCTTGTGTAATTACATGCCTCACTTAGAAGGACTTCTTTCTGACTGTTCCTCCCAATAACAGTATGACTTTAAGTGCAGAGCGGTAATTGTTATTGCTATTTGCACTGCAGTTTTGGTCAGATGGACGAACTTTGTGTGACCTTCCGAATAAATGGAGAAAAAAAGTGATGCTAACATCATGATATTTTGGGTGATTAATAAGGGAAGCGATGTTTGGAATCAGGATGGCATTGGTAGTGCTGCTGGGAGATCTCTGAGTAACCAACCCCACTGAAGGTGGCTCCCGCAGCCCGAGAGAGACACCGCATCCGATGCGCTGGTTCACGCACTGATTCTGCTGCATTTCAGCAGAGCTGGACTAACCGGCAAAGAAAATGTTTATAAGCATCTATGGAAACAAGTGATATCAGGATAAAACTAATCAGAACAAAAGCACTTATACCTATTGTAAAGTATAAGTAGATCTGGCTTTAATTATTTGGAACACTTTTGCTCACATGGGCCTTTCTCCAATTTAAAGAATAAAACACAATTTTTGGTTACTTTTAGATTCAAACCATTGTGCTGGCACTGTGCAATGGAACAGGATTTTTAAAAAATTCCAGGGCACTCCTTTGATTCAAAAAACCTGATGACTGCCAGACTAGGCAATCTCCCGAGGTCTCTGCCAGCCGTATGGTTCTATGATTTGTCATCCATCTGGAAAAGTCTGTGCTCTCTTTCCCACCCGTGTAGTTGCACTGCCTTCATTCTACACAAAGGAGTGGTGCCACAGAGAAGTTGAAGTACCTCGCCAAGAACCAAAGCAGGCATCAGTGATCAAAAATGTGCAGAAATCAGACTTTTTTGTTTTCAACCAAAGAGCTCAAATTCCAACAGAGCTGCTCGGTTGTCAGATCGGCCCCACGGAGGTACATTCCCTACAGATCTGATGTCTCTGATCCTTCCAATCAAGTGTCAAATCCACAAACAATTGTTTTCATTATTTTCTTTAACATTCCTTCACCCTCCTTCCTCCTTCACATCTTTCTTGCTTCCATCTCTTCACATGCCCCCAACACCCCCTGCACTCCCAGGCCCCCCCCAACACGCAGGTTGGTGTTCCCATCACGTCCTTCCCAGCGGCTCCGGGGGTCACCGAGGAGTGAGCACGTGTCTGGAGGTGGGGAGAGGAGCCGGAGACAGGTTTGACTCTTGGGAAGAGAGAACAGACTGAAGAGGGGGACGCACGCTGTGCTGGCTTTACCATAAACTGCAGCATAAACTGAAGTTTGTGACAACTCTCAGGGGAGAATTTAACACAGAATTAATTACCAGGAAATGCCACGAGTCCCTCCTCCCCACCACCAGCAGGTACAACGTGCCAGTCACTCACAGCCACGAGACTGCAGAGCTCCCGTCCCTATTTTAAAGAAACCTGCAGTGACCCCCGGGCGTTTGGCTTCCAAAGAAAAGGAGGGTTGTGTGGCCATGCCGTCTGCCTGCTCCTTGTCCCAGTGATGTTGGAACTGGATGGCCAGTTTCAACAAAAACTGCTTCAAGTTCCCACATGTTTCATGAAAGCGAGTGTCTGGACAGAACACGAACGCTTCTGCCATAAAACATCCCTGTGCCTCATGAGAAAGACCTCGAGGAGGATGTGGGGTTGCCCATCCTGCTCTCAGTTAGACTCAAATGTATCTACATTTTCCTCAGTGAATGGTTTTTGAGTCTGAATCTGTTCTTGGAACCCCCTTGCGAGGGGGTGCCTGAGCGGCCCCCGGCAAACCTTGGGCTGCCTCCCCAGCCTCTCCCTCCTCCCCACGCTGTGCCCGGGGAAAATGGTTTTAGAGAAAAATAAAGAAGCTTAAAAAGAAATAGAAAAAGGAAAATACTTCTGAGTAACAATGCCAGATATCAGCTCCTCATCCTGAGATAACTGCTTCAAAACCCAGCAGCTGTCTATAGGGGCAGGCCCTTTCAAAACTTTAAAGGCTATTTGGAGAAACCAGTCCCAAGAGTCCCATAAGCACAGACCAAAACACTGCAGTGCTGGAGGTTGCCCATTTGTCACTGATAATGCTTTGTGCCACCAATCTCATTTAGGAACACAAGATGAAAAACACCATCCTAACACCTACCTATCTCCGGTGGCCTCTGCTCCTTGTGCCGTTTCATTTTTGGTATAGATCTACTCTACATGCCATATCCTTTTGTGAGAGGCCAGGACCTGGGGCTAAATGCATATAAACGTCACCGCCAGGCATCCCCTGGCCTGGGGTCGGAGCTGGGGGGATGGCTCCATGCTGAGGAGTGGGCAATGGGAGCCCTCGGCCAAACGCCCCCTCCACCAACAGCCCTGTGGGGAGCGCCGGGGGGCACAGAGGCACCCGGGCCTGGAGGGAGGAACCCCCACCGCCCACCGCTGAGGCTCCTCTCGGGGACCCCTCAACAAGTGCCGGGAGATGTCCTGGGGGGCCGGGGCTGTCAGGCGGGGGGCTCGCTCCGGCTGCTTGCAGTTCAGACCAGCCCATGCCCTTCCCACCCTCCCAGGGGCGTTCGGCGAGAGGGGAAATCATGGCAGAAAATGAGCTTTCTGGGAAAAAGGTAGAGTCATTCACTGGCACGTTACTCCCCAATGTGTGTTTGATTTGCCAGGGGAAAAAGTGATAGCTTGCCACGTTCTGCTCACGGCTGGGGCTCCAAGAGCATTATTTCTCCCAGGTTTGCTGGCAGTGCCTGAGAGCCAGGGATTGTGTTTCAATATTTATTAAAAAGAAAGAATATAGGGAAGGGTAAGAAAATCTTGGTTTAATGGGGAGAAGGCAAACGAGGAATCTGCCATCTTTGCTTTCCTTTCCGTTTCTGTGCAAACTGGTCACTTACTGGCTGTGCTGTCCCTGCCCCGCTGGACCAGCTGCACTGTTCCTTCCCTCACACCACAACGGGGCAAAAGAAGTTTGAAAATCCATCAGGACTCACAGAAAGCACTCTGCAGTGCTGCCCAGTCCCTCCCCACTGCCCCCCATCAATAGCTAGGTGCTCAGGCTGCGTGCTTCACCGGCCGTGGTTGCCCCTGGATAATTAGGAAGCACCGAGGCGATTTAGTTCTGGCTTTCCCAATTCAGAGTCCTCCTTTTCTCTGCTTTCAGCATTGCATTTTATTTACTCTATGCTGAATACTCTGTCCCAGGACCTTCCACCTTTCCAGGACTGTTACTTCAGGATTTTGGCAGCCCTGCCCGGGCAGGGAGGACATCGGGCATCGTGCCTGTGGCTCTGCTCACAGCAAACCTTCCTGCTGCTTGCTGGGGGCTCGCTGCCTCCCCACTGGCACACATCGACACGAAGATGTAGGAAAGACTTTGTTAAAAGTTTTGGGAAATAGGATGCCATTTAGAAGTTAATGCCAAAGGTGGGGGGAGAGTTGGAGCCGGCAGAGGGTGCAGGAAGGGGGTGGGAGGCAGCAGTTCCTTCTGAGCCCACCCTGAGTAATGGGGGGGCGGCCCAAGGCGGGGGCTGTGCTGTGGGAAGGGGCCGTAGGTACCCATCTCCATCTCCCCTGGGCATTTCATGTTTGCAACAAGAGCTGAAAAACTTCCCTTCCCCTCACCATAAAAGAGAACTGACAGGTATGAAACAAACCCCAGCTGACACTGGGGGTATAAAGACACTAAAAATCAGCTCTACAGCTACTCCCTTGGCTTCTGATTTCAGTTAAAATCGCCTCTTTTTATCAATTGATTTGGTTCTTGTTTAAATGAGAGCACCGTCTGTTGGGCCAATAGCTCAGGCTGTGGCTCAGCCCCACTGCACAAAGGCTTGTCCCCCTACTGCTGGGTGTTTTACCTTCTCAGATTTTGAACTCTTGCAGGTGACTCAAGGAAACGAATCTGATTTAGTGACTTTTAAAAAAAGAGACTTGTAAGAGACACAGACAGATTACAAAAAAGGGCTGGTTCCTGCTCCTGTTGAAGGCATGGAGTTGAGGCACCCGAGTTCATTCCCAACTGTTTTAGCTTTTGAGGGACAAAGAATGAAGTAAGAGCCAGCTGTAAGGCCAAAAGCGAGCACTAACTTGCTATCAGACCCTCGTGATTACCTCTGAGGGGAGAATCGCAGCTTGTAAAAAAAATTATAAGAGGATAACTGCACCTTCTCCTTCATGAAAATGAGCAAATTCCAGAGTGTTTCTTCTTCTGCCTGCTATGTGATTTGCTTCAGCTTCATTTCACATGCTGTCTCACACAGTCGCCTCCAGGGATTCTCAGGGAAAAGAATTTAGCTGCTTCACCTTCTATGCCCAACTCCTGCCTTCCTGAAAGAAAATTATTTGCTGCTTTCCTAACAAACCAGCTTCAGTTGTCACTGTAGTTAAGGTTATGTCAACACTTCTATTATAAACTCCTCTTGTCAGGAATTTACAAGTCGGCTGTAAAAATTCCCTTTGCACTTAATTCTGGCATAGATGAAAAAGCCCCGGGAGCACATTAAAAAAAAAAAAAATCAACATTTACGTATTAGATGTTAACACTTTCCAAGAAACGAAAATGTCAATGTTCATACAGACACTGTATCATCAGACAAAGACCTAAACCAATAGCTCCACCCAGCGTGAGAGTCCTCTGCTGAAATAAGTCACCTTGGAGCACCCTGCACTCCAGAGCTGCAAATAAGGACACATCCCTCCAGCTGCTACCACAGCAAAAAGAACAAAAGTCCCCTGGAAAAACTCATCTACTTGTACTGCAATAACTAAAATGCAAGCCATCCTGTTTACTGAGGGATGCAGCCTGTTTCTCCTACCAAGAAGCTGAGTTGAATATATGAAAGTTTCACAAGATTTGAGGAAGGATTATTTTTACCTGTCTAAAATATTTATCTCACCTTCATCGTCATCCGAGCCCCTCATAATCACCAGCGCATTTAGCTTTTCTGGTGCATTACTGTCGTTTATTTTCATTGCAGGAACAGGACAGTGATTGGCAGAGAGGTGAAATGATTTGCCCAAGGTCGCAGAGGAGAAGCCTCTGCCCTGGGAAAGCCCTGGCACCCCAGCCCAGGACCCACCCCAGCAGGTTCTCCGTCCTCTCACCGCTTGCTGAGGAGAAACCACAACTCATCATCCTTAGCGCAGCCCTGAGCCTGCAGTTTCTGCTGCCTTCCCTGGGCTGCTGCTTGGCAGGCTTTAACAGGCACTAGCTCCAGCCTCCCCCCGGCTCCCTCCCTGGCTTTTTAGGGGTTGGAGAGGAGAAGGTCTGGGGTTTGCTCGGGGGAAGTCTGGAGAGCTCATGCGTGGGCCCCCCAAATCCTTTGTGTGGGGGAAGTTTTGGTGCTTATAGACTGAACCAGAGACTGGCCAGGTTTTGCTGCGTAGGCAGAGGTGTATTTTGTCCAGGCCCAAATTGAAACTGAGAAGCACATGGCACTCAGCTAAACTCTGTGTGTCTTGAGAAAAAAAAGGGGAAGGCCAGGAGAAGGAAAAATCCGTGCAACTCTAAGTGTTGTCAAGACAGTCTTTAGTTTGCTGTCAAATGCTACAGGAAATCAACAACTGACAGGAAATCAACAACCAAAAGAAATTATAAATATCTAGTCAGAACTAGTGCAGCTTCAATAAGACCACATTTTAAAAAATATGATTCCAGCTCTGTAAACTCTGCCACATATTTAATGCGTGCAAAAACCTACACCCATCTGTATGACTTACCTTTGCAGCTAAGCGTTGCAAACCACATTCTAAACAAAGACTCTTATCTCTGTCTTTTACCTCCCTTTAATTGCACGAGTGCGTGCACAAGGAAGGCTGCTCACTAGTGACAGCTCAGGAGGACAAGCAGGAGCCCTGTGACAATCCAGGTCCGGTTTCAAACATACCATAGTGTAATTCTGCAAAGAAAAGCACTGAATTCTAAGTAACAGAATCAGGCCCAAGAAGCGCAAAAGGAATTTACAGAGCAAAATTTTCTGTAATATGGTCCATTGGCTTTTGATAATAAAAACCACATTGTAAATGGCCAAGAAATTAATATTTAAAAGGCAGCTGTAGCCCATGTGTATTAACTGTTTTTTCAAAGACATTTCCTCTGGATTTTTGTTACCTCCTTTAATACATGTTTCCAGCCAGCAGAGATGTTATGCTCTGTGGGTGAAATATAATATGCATTTTAAAAACATTTATAAATATGTATACACCCTATGGATTCACACTGTAGGAGCTGTGTTCTGGTCTGCCTTGAAATGAAGGCAGTCTTTAAAAAATAATTACAAGTATACTAAGGTGTACATTCAACACAATGCATGGGGATTTAGCCACATAAATTTCATTAGCGCTAATGAGAGGTGTGCAGCTAAAGCCCTGCATATCAAGACATCATGCATACAGAAAAGCCTGTCTAATGATGTATTTACTTATTAAACCAGAACAGCTCTGAAGGGCATGCATG
>JAOXJM010000005.1:32971682-32992029 GCA_026413425.1 Tringa solitaria
ATTAACATGGGTTTTTTTACTTATCCCTTTTCAAAAGAAATGAAACGCACACATGCGTGTGCACACACACACACATTTATATTCTGTACAAGATAGAATTTCTAAATTTTGGTATATTAATATATTGAAAAATCAATTAAAATGATTCTTCAGCTATTATTATTTCATGCAACAGGCAAGATTAAAATGTCCCTTGGGGTCGTGAACCAGAAACACGCAAATAATTTGACTATATGTAGACTGGCACTTTTGTGCTAAAATAAACAGGTGTGATAATAAAGGCCTTGGCGGTACATTGTAGCAGAGGTGAGATTGTGACATGCAGTACTCAAAGCTGGGAAATTCTCAGCTCCCCTACCTCGTTTCCTCAGCTCTCACTTTTCTCTTTAGAAAACTTCCTTTTCCCAGCAGTGGGGCACGTAGGGGGCATGCGGTCTCTGTTAAGGGAAAGCTTGGGTTTAGTGCATGTATGTGGGTCAGAAACTAGGCATTTTTCATCAGTTTTGTTAATTTCTGGACATAAGAGAATGCATGTTAGGCAATTGTTTATTTTCTCCCCTAGGTCAGAGCAGGTGCCTTTGCCCAGTGCCTGCAGCACGCGTTTGCTGCCAAGTTCAGGGTCCAAAGATGCTGCTCCGCTGTATCATCCCAACACTTCGATGCCATCTACCAGATCATTGTGTGAGGGGCCAAGTCAGGGCCAGCAGGGTAAAGGCAATTCATAACTCACATAGTGACATCAACCTAACCTAGCAACCCCCCTAGCAACGCTGCCAGCACCACCGC
Source organism: Tringa solitaria (assembly GCA_026413425.1). NCBI lineage: Eukaryota > Metazoa > Chordata > Aves > Charadriiformes > Scolopacidae > Tringa > Tringa solitaria. The sequence goes on from JAOXJM010000005.1 coordinate 32,972,469, forward strand.
TGGCCCCATGGCGCGGCGGTGCGAGGACCGCGGTCGCATTGTTAGGGTGGGGGGCTGCCACTTTGGCCTAGCAACAAATAACAGCCTGACCTTGGGGTCTATTGAAAGCTGAGAAGCCAAGCAGAACAGAGGGACAACCACCAAATGAAAAACCACGGGTTCCTGCCTGTTTCTTTTATGTGACCTAAACAAATTCTGCAGAGAAAAATATGGCAATGCTTCCAGCCACGCTGCGTGCGTATCTATCCCACATTGCTTTTCCGCATGGCTGGTTAAGAGCCACGCACCTTTTACGTTGTGGCTTGGAAATCATAAAATCTGGGTGCAGAGACAGGGCAAATATAGCGATGGCAGCCAGTTCAGAGCGGTGACAGACAGGTTGGGTGTCGCTGCCAAAGGGCTCACACGCAGATACCGCACAGGGCGCTCCTGGAGCTGCAGGCACTGGGGATTGGGCTCACCCAAGAAATCCAGCTGTAGCTGGCTTATATGCAGCACTTTGTCACTGAAAATAATGAAATGGATATAAATCACATTCCCCTCTCCCTTCTCTTTCTCCTTGCTACCCATTCAACTGACCCCCCGTACACACCGGTTCTGCCCAAGCAGCTGCTGAGCGAGGTGACATCCTCTCTCCATAGACACACCAGGTGGGGGGCATCCACTGATACGAGTTGGACCTGACCCGCTCGATATTTGCAGTGTCTGACAACGGCCCTATACTCCTGGTGTTTGTGAGTGAATAGCACTTACAGCATCCTGACGGTCAGTGACTCACAGACAAGAGAGAGGAAGAGTCAGGAAGGAGAGAGGAAGCGAGCGATGCGTTTGTTTCTGTCGAGGTGCCCTGAGTCGGTGCGTGGGGCTGGGGGTTACCTGGTGCTGAGCTCCCAGCCACCATCCCCTCTCAAGAAAATATATTACTGTATTAGCCCAGCATAACCCTGAGCCATAACCCTTGTGGCTTTGAAGCCATCCTGTACGGTGACCACTTCTAAGGCCAACCAGAGGGGATAACTCACTGCCCCCTCCCTGTTTGCTGGCTTTAAGCTACCAGCTGGCCAGAGCAGCTCAAGCTGCAGCTGCCTTCACCCTCTTCAGTATTCAAGGGAAACAGATGACTTTGCTTTGCAGCAGTAAAATATCGAATATGTATTTAAAAAAACATAATTTCTTTTGTTAAATGAAACATGTTTGCACATATGTGTGGTTCTGCATATGGGTGGGTGTGTATACACACACACACATATATAATTACATATATTTAAAAGGGGATTTTTAAGGTTTTAATGCCTTCCGTTTTGTGCCTTATTTCCCCCTTGTACAACACTTGGTATCACTTTCCATTTATAACTTCTCTTGAGAGAGTAGCCACAAGCCACAAACAGTCAATTGTCTACTTGCAGCAGACTTTAACAAAGGGGCTGATAGAGCTGAACTGGAAATGGTACGTCTGTACTGCAGCCACTGCCACAGTCACCACAGCCCTCCTTTTGGTGACATAAGGTCGGGGCAATTTATCTTATAAAACTTTAGTACAAGTTTCATCACAGAATATAGCATCTGTCCATTAGCTCCATTTCTATTTTCAGCCAAGACCATGACAAATTCAAAGACATCGTATGAGGTGCGTGAAAGTTTGCTCCTTTGCATGTTTCCTAAATTATAAGCTTTAAGTGCATTGAAAAATAGTGAGGACTGGGAGAAACCTCTCATGTGTTAGGGCCACTTTATCCATTCCACACTTTTTCAAACTAAAACTGTCCAGCTAGGTTGTTTTAATCCCTTGAATTTCCCATAGCAGCTGTTGCTGAAGACATGAGTGTGGAACGGTGAAGAGGAAGGGCAGTACGCCTGCCTCCCTATGATGCGGATCTGCTGGGACTCCCACTAACATGAAGAAAAAGGAAAGTTCAGCTTCCCAAAGGGCTTCCCAGCTGCTCTGCTCTGTCTCCTTCCGCGGCCATCGCTCCCTGCAGCACGGTCTCCTCAGAGGTTAACTTCCAGGCTGTAAAAGAGTGGGAGGAGAACGGGAACATGGATGAATTCTTACAAACTGAGCATACAACTTTCTCCATGTGTTTCCCACTAGGCTTCTTGGTAAATGGTGATAATCTCTCTCTAGCCCTAGTGCTGGCCACAGCTTTCCCCTCAGGAAACTGCTCCATGTCAGAAAGCGAGCCCCCTCTCCCCCCTTTCCATGCTATTTCCCCCCCTTGGAACCACTCTTCCTGACAGAGGGAAGGAGCAGGGTGTGGAAGTTTCCCCTCCGGGCAGGGCTGCCAGAGGACGAACGGTCACTACCGGCTGTGTCTTTTCATTGGCACCGTATTTTGCCAATCTGTGGAACGTAATGTGTGAAATACACTTGCAAAAAATAACCAAGAAGCAGCTCGTTTCCTCCTCCTTCCTCATCACTCAGCACCTCTAAAACGCCAGCCCGAGCCCTCACCAGCCCCAGCCGCGGTGTTTGAAGACTCCGGCTCTGACCGTCCTCTGCCCTCCCATGGCAAATGCAGCCCAGAGCAGGAGCCCGGTGTAACGAGTTACCTGGGGAGATTCAACAGACCCAACACCAGGAAAATGACTTGGTTTCTCTGCTTACAGAATTCAGTATAGTTCATAATTTTCCCAGTTCTGAAACTGAGTAACTGAGGCAGAAAACAGTGTCAGTCTCAGCTACTTAGAGGAGACAAGACTCTTCCATGAATATTTCAAGAACCAGCCAATACTTTTAGATGATAATGGTTAGGGTTGCATGGCATGGATTTCTGCATAAATTTGTCATTCTTAATAGCCATGATTTTAAAAAATGAAATCGGTATTTAAAAATAAATACACCTTATTAAATATTTTAAATTCTTGTCCTTTCTTCTGGAGATCATGCTTGATTAGCTTTGAAGCTGGGCCAGGGCAAGCAAGAGAAATGACCGATTCTGATCAGCAATTCTGACTGATTCTGACCCCAATCTGAGCATCAGTGAGCTGGTGGGGCTGGGTGGGATTAGAGCAAATTTAGGATATTTGGCTCTGGGTTTTGTTCCCGCAGCTAAAGGGAGGATGAGGGATGCAGAGTCTGGGATCCAGTTTAGGTAGAGTTCACCTGTACTTAATGTAGATTTAGGTGCCTCCTTGCTGTAAATCAGGGTAAATCTCATACACAAGCCTGGTTTGTGAGAACCCAGGCTCACCCAAACATGTTCATTCTTGCACAGGAGGGAAACAGAAGCGGCTCTGCATTTGTGAGAGGAATGTGGCTGCACAGGAGGATGTGCAGCACCTGGAAATACTGCCACTGTCAGCCCCCTGACACCGACGGGATGGGGGACCGCGGCCAGATGCCAGGAGACTGCAGCGACTGCAGAGGCTGCTAAGGCTGCTCCTCTGCTGCTCCTGCTGCTGCTGCTGCTGCTGGTGGTGCTCCTCTGCTGCTCCTGCTGCTGCTGTTGGTGATGGTGATGATGATGATGATGATGATGATGTGCTGTCAGGGCTCTCCGCATTGGGGCCTGGGAGCAGCCTGGAAGCTCCTGGCACTGTTTTTCAAGCTGGCTCTCTTCTCCGCTCTGCTGTCCTGCCTCCTTCCTGTGCCTCTCTATTTCTTGGAAAAGGTGTGAGCAAGAAAAGGAAGAATTCTGCCCCTTTTTGTAGCTTTTCCCAAGTCCCTGTTTTTCAGCTTGTTACCTCCCTTGCTGTATATCTACATGCAGCTTCCTCTGTTATATCTCACTTTATCTGTTAATTGTGTTTGTATTCTCCACAGGGTCCTTGGCAGTTACAGCACACTCCGAGGTCACTGATTCACCTCCTTGTGTTCAGAAACCTGCCTTACAGTCCCCTGGTGTAAAACTGAAAACTAGTCATATGTGAGAAAACAGCAGTTTGCGAGAACACTCATGATAAAAGGGTAAACAAGGTCTCACACAGAACCGTGCCCAGGCTTGCACCTAAACACATTGTGTTATACCCCTAACATAAAGGGATGTTTATAAGATGCATTTCATTCTCGCTGCCTGCACTCTCTTGTGAAGGCTCCAATGGCCAGACACTAACTGGGTGTTACGCATAAATCCTGCAGAAACCTGCTGGTGCAATAAATCCTCCTCCCACACTCAGAAGTCCACCCTGTGCCAGTTTTTGCAGGTCAAGCAGCCAGAGCACAGCCCTGCGCGGTTCTGAAGCACCAATGGCTCTTCCACCTGGGTCAGGTCCAGCAGGTGGGATTTGAGGTGCGCACGATTGCTGGGAAATGGCACCGTAAAATATTTGTCCCAATCCAGCCTGGTCTGTAGCCAGTATCTGTGGGATGGACTGATGGAGTCCTGCTGCTGCGACAGTTCTGGGCTGAGCTCTGGCGTGTGAGTACGAGCTCTGCAGGACAAGGCTGCAAACTCTGAGCTGTAATGTCACCCCAAACCGTCAGATCAAACTTTCTAAGACTCGGTTTGGAGTTTCAGAAAGCAGGCATGCTTTATTGCGGCGCTGGGCACACAGGGGATGGCTCCTCCTGTCGTGCGCCCCGAATGCTGTTGTCAAGCCAAATTTATACACAAGAGGTATACATATTCTATGTAATCCCAAGAAAACATTAACCTATTCATTACATTTCCTAGAATTCATTTACATATTATAATGAGCTTTTGGGCATGTGTAGTCGGGCATTCTGGTGGTCCTCATTTTGAGTGAGGGTCGTTCCTTCCTCAATCTTCATCTTCTTCTTCTGTCCTTTGGCTCACTTTTCATGCTGGCAAAACATTCTAACTGCTTAATTGATCGTTGAAACTAATGATCTTCCTGCTACCACCTGTTTTGTCAGGCAATGTCCATATTTATTACTTCCTTGTCTTAGGCCGCCATGTTCTCAAGGCCACACACATCCTTTCTTATCTTACTAAGTCCTTGAAATTTGGGATGGTTACCAAAATAGCTACATTTCTTCTCTAAAAGAACATTCCCTACAGTTTAACCATTTATGGAATACATAAAGTCTGCTTCAGGTATCAGTAATGGCTCTTAGCCTGTGCTTGGTATCATAATCAAATATTCACATTTTAATGAGGGAATGGAGCATGCAGATTCTTTTCCTTGTGTTATTCTATATTACTGCAAATTAAAGGAACACCAGGGAAGCAAAATTTCAGCCCTATCTCTGTTTTAGGGATGGTGCAGGCTTGGTTACCCTGCAGCCTGGCTGCTCTGTTGCAGCCATGTCACTGGTGGGATTTGAGTTGTAGCTTGTGGCTCATACCAAGCAAACAGGTGGCATTGGTTTTGGCATTGTGAGACCAGACTGGTGAGGAAAATACTAACGTATTTCGCATTTTAGAGTAAGTGCACATCAGGAAATTATGGCACTTTCCTTTTACCTTAACAGTGCATTTCCCAGAACTATAGGGAGAAAAGCTGCAAGATTCCAACTGACATTCTCTTGTATTTTAAAAAGAATTGTAAGAAAGTAAAGTAATGCTAACAAGGATTCCTAGGTACAATTCTAGAGCATAATCTAATGTGAATTTGTTTTCTGTTATAAAGGAAGTATTTTACTCTGTGAATACTGACCCCAGTTCACCAGTTCTACAGTTTATATTCTGGGATACATTTTAGCTTCTTCCAACAAAAGCTGCTTGGAGTTTGGTAAATTTATATTTTTTTACAGACCCAAGGGAGCAAGAGTAAATCTTATTAATCCTAACAACTAACTAAATTCCTCTATTTCAGCTAAGACCTTCCTTCCACTGGGCCATGTCCTCAGCACATTGAGCTGCAGGTCTCAGGCACTGTGGTACCTGCTGGTCAGGATTGCCTTTTGCTTGCAGAGCTTGTAAAAAATGGATTCCAGCTGGAAGCAAAATTTCTGGTGACTGGTAACTACATGGAGATGGTACTTTGTCTGAACTGAAAATGAGAGCTGGCTGCTTCAGGGCTGCAAGCAAGTGAAAAATGATATTAATTTCAGTAAAGTTTATTTCTATGTCCAGGATAAGACAAGGGAAAGAGGCAACAGATTTGAACAGCTGAATGAAACTCCCCTATAAATATTTGCAATTATTTTCAAGAAAAATATTCTTATTACCCAGAAATATCTTGTTGTCATATATGACACTAAACATTTGAATAAGTGAATTTTCACTCTGGGTAGAATGATTTAACACTTTCTTACTTTCTGGGAAAGTTTTTTAGCAAAACCAGCAGACTCAGGCTGAGTACTTGCACGATGGATCTTTTTAGAAATAGATGTTAAAAGAACCTGTGTTCTGTAACTCCAACCCTTTCATAGGGAAACAAGGACAGCAATGTGTGAGGACTGCTACATGGCATAGTGTGGTTTTGTGCCTCATGTTGGCGGAAAAAACAAGTTGACAGCAGTACAATTTGTAAAGCAATTACTGCTTCTGGAACTGATAGTCCAGTGCTGCCAGGCGGGCTCTGACAGAATCAGGTGTGAGGGCAGCGCTGCCCCAACAAGGACAGGCAGCAAATTAAGTGCCATCCTGAACAGCAAAGAAAATACTACATTTCTTGCTCTAAATTAGCAACACTGAAGATTTTATTTAGACTTCAAAGGCTTACACAGAGACCAAAGCAGTTGCTCAGTGGTCAGCTTACATTTAAAAAAGTAACAATGCTAGATTGAAAAGAAAACAAAAAGTCACAGAATTTGCTCCTGCAAGGAAAAGACCACAAACTCTGGGAGCATTTGCCACTGCACCATGTGACTGACCTTCCCCTGCCTGTGGACGGTGGATTATCGTCAAAACTATTTGGACACACACATGACCTCACAAATATGTGCGACAGCAAAAATATACTTTTTCTCAAGTCAAAAAGCGAACAAAATTTTTCATAAAAAAGACCTAAGCCTTGCTCTTGTGTTAATGATTGGATTAGGTAATGACTAATTAGATGAGGTCATCACTTTCTATGTCATATATGTACAGTATTTATGGAGAATTTGCTCATTCTAATTAACAGAGTAGAAATAGCTTCTTGAACAACTTCATTTTCCTGAAACTAAGAGCCCTGAATTTGTTCCACTTTTGATCTTTCTTCGGTGGCTATGTTTGCTTTACATTAAAATAACTTCTAACATTCCCATTAAGGATAATCCCTCCAGCAGCCACAGTATGACATTTCTATATTAATCTTTTAAGCATTTTAGAAAAGCAAGGTTTCATGTTTTAATAATCACAGTGTTTTTCTCCAAGGAGTTGTAAAAATTTATGGGGCCTTTCTATCCCATTTGACTTCTACATCTTTAGAGTTTGGTGCTAATGGCCCATTCAGCCTGCTTACTCTTTGACTCCTTTTTTATTTCATCTTCTTACAAAAGAAAAATTGCTTCCGTGCCTTACACTGTTGCAGATGCTATTCAAGTGGTAAGTCATTTCAATGTAACTAGCTGAAAAAACCCTCTAGTTTACCCTCATCTCGGAATCACTTGGGGGTCTCCACTGTAGACATGTGCATAGAAATCCTTTCATTCTTAATTAAGAACAAAATATAGCCTCTTGTTTAAACCAGCAAAAGCAGCAACAAGACACATACATGCAGGTTATCAGTCCCTCTTAAAACCCCCACTTTTTCTGCTTCAATATTTTATCCCATTCTTGCTTTTTTAGCAGAAAAATAAAAGTAACAGATTAACTATTTATGTTTATTATAATTTTAAGATGGCCATAAAAGTGGCTCTCCAGCCCCCCGGAAGCATTCTTGTCCCACACGATTCACATGCTGTTCTATGAAGAGCCATTGCATCTAATGAAAATCCAGCTGTACAATCACAGTAACAACACAAGCAAATGCCTCGCTCTCTCACCAAGACCTCTCTCACTGCTCACGGGTTCACTGAGAGCCAACAAATCTTGGCCCTTTTGGACAAAGTAATTACCAAGGTGCAGACAGGACAACACGCCTGCTTTAAGTCAAGATCGCCAGTCTTGATTTCTGCGGCCGAAATCCCTGCAGAAGAGATACAGCGTCTCAGTTAGGCAAGTCCCAAAGCATTTGTGGTTACAGAGAACAAACCCAATGCTCTCTGTTCCAAGTCAAGTGAAAAGAGTGGAGTCAATTTCTTGTGAGATGCTTCACCCAAGAAGCAGATGGACATGATTCGCACAAACAGCGTTATACCAGAAATGGGGTCTTGCCCCTTGCTGAAGCCACCCCAAGCCAAGTCTCACCTGACTGCCCTGTAGAGAACCAAGGGGATCAAAAAAATTTGCAGTGCCTTATAAAGCAATGATAATCTGTTTCTGGGTACAGTCTGCTGTGGCCCTGCAAAGGGACTGGGACGGGGAAGATAAAGAACAGAGCAGTCAGCAGCACCTCGGAATAAGGTCGATAATGAAGGAGATGGGAGTTTCAGGGGCTGGGAACATGCACCAAGGAAAGTACTGTAACTATAGAGGAGTGGGAAAATGTAGTTTCTATTGCATATTCAGGAGTGTAATCAGAGATAAGTGCCAAGAAGATCTGCAGCATCCAGAAATTGTCAGGGTTGTCTTGCCACAGTTTCCTCAGTGATCTTATCCTGAGACAAGTGTTTCATAACAGATTGAATGATAGCTAGAATGCACCTTTAAGAACAGATGAGGAAGAATCAACCCTTTTTTGCACCAGGAGACTCTGTGCCCTATTTAAAAATAAAGTAAGGGCATGTGGCAACTCAGCCACTGCTGCCAGAGCCAGCAGTGCCCGTGTGCCCTGGCAGCCAGAGGCAGACGGGTCCTCCCCCACTACAGCTGCTGTGATTTACGCATGCACATAAAGCCCCAGTAACACCAGTGCCTCCTGGATGATTTATAGAGGCGTGGGTTGCTCATCTAAGCAGAGGAGTGGGATGCAGAAATGCTTGTGTTCTAACCAGTTTCCGACACGGGCTCCTGCAGCCCAAGGCACGTTATCCTGTTTTTCAGCTTCTGGGCAAGTTCTCAATTCCAAAAGCAAATCCCAAGCATTTTTAGATGTGCTGTTAAAGGTTCCAGGAGAATGAGGAAATCTTGCAGAAGTGCCCAGCTCTTCCGGCCCAGCTCCCCTTCCTTCTGCAGATCCATCTCTCCCCTCACTCGGCCCCTCAGAGCCAGTGCTGCCGAGCTGCTTGAAGTGAGGAAGATGCAATGATTTTCTCCAGTAGCCATGCTTTGCCTCCCGCCTCTGGGAGAGCAAATGAGGCACGTCTGTTGTGCTGGATGATGTGCATCCATTTCACAACCACATACTTCTGGTACTTCACTACTCCAGAATTTTCCTTTGGCTCTTGCTTGCCTCAGCACTTGGAAGAAAGATTTGCTTCTTTGTTTCTCTGTCTGCACAATTATGAATGTAATATTCACTGCTCTGTGCTCTTCTCTAGTGCTTGTAAAGTGACTGAAAAGTGTAATGTCCTAAATGCTGCATTTTTGCTGACAAGCTAAAAGTATTTCTTAGCAAATATTGTTGACAATATATATTAGTTTGCTATCTACGTCAAGTTCTATCTTTAGTGGACATTTTGGATAAGTAGACTAGCACCTGGCAGCATGTCACAGTTTGCAAATGTTACACCAAGGAATGGGGCTGCCATCACAATTTAGAACATGCAATTTGTCATCCAAAGTTAAGCAAAGGTTGCAAGTATCTTTCTGTGATGCAGCCCGGGGTACTGCTATGTACCTCCTTAGCCTGTGAACGCTACATGTGTGGTACTGGGCAGCCACTGTGGTGTCTTTGGTGTTCAATGACGTTCGTAGTTCCCTGTCCCTGCACCATCCTGTCACCCATCATTGCTTAGAGCAGCCTAAAAGCTGCTGTAAATGACCCTCTGGCCCAGGGGCAATAGAACAGCACCAGGGACCAGCATCTCGGTTTCTAGTATCTTGCTTTTTACATGTATTGTCCTTAAGTTAAAAGTGTGAAAACATTGCCAGAGATGTCCCTCCAGAGAAACAAAAAGAAAAAAAAAAGAATGCAAGTATTAAAAAGAGGAAGGAGAAGCAGAGTCTACATTCCCAGGGATAACCTCTAAACTGGTACTAGATCTAGAAATCTCCAAGAAAGCACCAGTCAGCCCTCAGTGCTGATACAGAAAACAATGAAACTAAATTGCCCGAAACATTCATAACCGGTCTTCTGTCTGCTCCTGAAAAAAATCCTGATCTCTTCTTCTTTGTCCCCCAGACTATAGTCACCTTGCATTACACGGTACGAAATGACTAGGCAGGCTTCCCACTGGTGTTGGCATTAATCACAGAAGATGAATATGCACTGACCAATGGTGTTTATAACCCTGTTTAACAATGTCAGGCACTGGGCTGGGGTCTCCTTCCCCTTCACCCATATCACACCAGTGGCTCCCGTGTAGTTGTTCTGGGTTCACCAGACCCAAACAGAAAGGCACTTTTAGGACAGAAAAGAAGAACATCATTTTTGAAAAATAAAAAGAATGAAAAGTGTCAGAACCCAGTGAATTTCTTCGCTTTGCAGCTCAGGTGCACACAATCCCCACTCTTCATGGGAACAGCATAGTGTATGCTGAGTGAGAGAGGCTGGCCTTTGCGGCAGATCCCCCGACGGCAAAACACGTTTCGCACCCATATATTTTCCCTAGGACTCAAAAAATCACAGTAAATACAGTCCATGTTGGTACCAAACAAGAAAATGTCTCTCTGGTGGTAGAGAAACTTTTATCTTTGATCACCAGTGCCCTGCTGGCACTGGAACATATTTATTTTTTAGCATTCGGTGACCTTTGATACCAGTAAGTACAGAGGGCTGCCGAGTTCCCCTTGGGCTCTTCCATGCCAGTCTTTATCTGCTCTGTGCTCTGGGCAGCCTGGAAGTGAACCCTGCTTGTTTGTGAAGGGGTAGGTGGGACAGATACCAAACCCTCGAAGGACTGTGCGGGGTCTCTGGGTGCGTGTCACACCTGTGCCTCCGTGTGTGACACCCATTCTGAGGCCACCGAGGCTCAGTTAAAACACACCTGTGTATGTGTGCATGTAACCAAGGGAACTGCTGTTGCTTTCTTTTATACAGTATAAAAAGTGATATTTGCACAACCATTGGCTTTAAAGGGCAGACTTCAGCTGGGCTACAACATACCCTTGTATTCTGGTGTCCACTTTGTATGGAAATGAGCCTTTTACGGTCCTTGTATCTTGTGATTACCTACTCTACCACATTAACTAAAGCCGCTGCTGTGACCTGACCAAACTCCCTCAGTTTGTGCTTCACCCTGGGCAGTGTCAGCTTCAGGGAGTTTGCACAGCCCAGTTGCTCTATGACAGTTCCATTTTTCCAGTAAGTTCCTGGCTGGAAAGGCTGGTGTGGCCCGGGCAGGCTGTCCCAGTGATGACAGTCACCCAGCGGTAATTCTCCAAGCTGGGGAGGGTGGAAAAACGTGGCTTTTAGTTAGACCTCCACCCACTAAATCAAGCTAAAATCACCAGTGCCCTTCGCTGGAGTGCCACTGCCTGAGAAGCAACCTCATTATCTGTGGTAAACGCATAAGCTTAAAAGCATTCAGCTAAGACCAATCCTTCTGCTGTCCCTGGTCACCAACGGCAGCAAAGCCCACACCGACACCAGTCGGGCAACCTGTAGAGTTTGCCCTCTATTACGTTCAGCTTCTATAAGCGCAGCTATTATTGGAACTGCTTACTTGACCATATTGTGTGCTTTACCTCCATCTGACAATGATTCATTCTTTCAGCTTGCAACATTAATTACTTACGCATACTGTACACACCGGCATGCAAAGTACACATATACAAAGAAAGCAAAAAGATCTTACGTACAGCTGAATTTGGTGGACTTTTTCCTGTTATTTTTATCTAATGTGAGGATAAGAAGAGATTTTAAAGTTTCTTGTCACTTGGAAGTCAACACCACAAATACCCAGAAATGCAGCATATTAACAAATACCAGCTGGCTCTGTGCAATATTACAGACAATACAAAACACAGCTCTGTGCTACCCAATAAGCAACAGAAGCAAAGCTTCGCTTAAATGTGTATTCATGGATGAATGGATGTGTGGGTTTGTGTACACACACACCTATGCACTTATATGCAAAGACGAAAAAAATAAAAACAAGACCAAAAAAACATAGTCAAAGTACACACATGCTGTTGATGATTAACACTTTCTTACCTGTAACATTAGAAGCATGAGACTGGAAGAGATCCCGGCACCTCAGCAATTCCCAGCCACTACCAGCAACACATGGTACCTCTCTCATATCCGTGGATCAGCATTTGTCTCTGAAGCAGCTGTAGCTTTCAGCACTCTGCTCCTGTTGGAAAGTGTCTCCTACCATCACCCTGGGCATTCTGACAGACCAGTACCTGTACTGCTGCCCATGACAAGATCCTACACAACCACAGAGATGATGCTCCAGCAGCGCCTTCCTATTGTTACTGGAAGAACCTTGTCTGGGATCACATTTGTCATTTCTATTACCTCCTCACGTTCTGACGGTTCGCAGTCACCCACTGACAAACTAATGCATCCAGGGTTTTTTTTTCATTTGGTTTGGTTTGGGTTTTTTTGTAGTCAGTTTTTTTGCTTCAAAGGAATTTGTTTCTCTTTATCCTTCTGCATAGGGTTCTGTACAGGTAACAGAGACACAGTCACATCCACAGAACAGTTCCTCTTATCCTAAAGGAAGAATCCAAAAGAGGCAGGATAGACGTCCATTTCTTCCTGTCTTCATTGGCTGCAGAAGAAGCCCTGATGATGATCTTGAAGAAAACATCTAATTTTTGATGGCTAATGAAGTGCATCCCAAATGTGTGCCGGTTTTGTATGGAAATGAATCCCACTTCCATTGCTCATTGCTTTGACTGTCTTCCAGCTCGTCAGCCGTGACACCCTGACCCTGGTAATGGCAGTGCCTCTTGATTGTGTCATCGGAAAATTTCTTTAGTATACTCCAGTGTAAATGACAATAGATCATTATAGTGAATATTAAACAAGTTCAGTCTTGAGTCACAAGTAATCTCTCTATCCCAATAGTCATCTATTGGCACCTCTCCTTCAGACAATTCCTTACGCATTTTACTGTTCTTGTACTAATCCCCATCTTCTCCATCTTAATTAATAACTTCCCATGTGGCATCATATCAAATGCTTGACTAAAATCCATATAGATTAGATCTACTACATTTCCCCTTGCTTAGAAAATCAGTTATCTCAGCAAAGAAATAGGTCAGGATACTCATCAAAATCAGTATTGTGGTTGCATTTTACTTCATTTATCTTCTTTTTTGAGGTCTTTTTTTTGGTTGTTATTAATTATGTTTTTCTTCAAAACTCTTCTGAAAGCCTGAAATGGTCTCAAAGTCAATGAGCCCAGTGGCTACTTAGATAACTTTTAAATAACTTTTAAAATAAATGTACTATACCTACTATTTTCAAGTAATACAAGAACAACCTCTGACTCAACAATTTATTTCAAATTCTTGCTGTCAATCTGGTACTTGTTCCTAGTAGCACCAGGTCACTTCTTGTTCCCTGTTTATTTACATGGCTGAAGAAATGTTTCCTTTTTGTTTTAATTTCCTTCTGACATCTATTTCAGAGTTATTTCCAGCAAAATTCACTTTATTATTAACACACATAGGTAGTGGTGTTGTTCATTGGTTGTTTCCCTTGCTTTTTATTGCTCTCCCATAGTCTAGTGAAATTATGCCATTGCACAGACTATATTAACTAACAGGGCAGACGTAGTTAAATACAGATGTTTTGTAGATAGGTACAGAGCGAACATATTAGCAATGAAATTCACAGGCCAACAGAAATCAAAGATCTTGTTATAATGGAAGCAATGTTTTTATCTGACTAGAGACACAAAACCCCTTGCCTCAGCCCTGCCTGTGCCAGAATGCCTGGCAAAAAGCTTCAGTTTGTAGCAATAAAAATATTGTATGTTTCTTCTCTTCCAAGTAAATTAAAACTTTCTATCACTAAGACCACAAAAGAAGCAGAAGTGTACAAAATAGTACCTTCTACAAACACTAAACAACTAGCCTAATTTTTCAAACTGTTGCCTTCTGTTGTTCCGGGTTTTGTCCTGGACTGCGTTTCTAACCCGTGATTTTGAACAGAACCCTCACAATGCAGACCCAGAGCTGAGCGAGGCTGCGACCTGCTGCAGCGTAAAACCAGCTCTGAATTGGGGGCCTTTGGGGCTATTTTTGATACTAAGGATTCAGATTACATTTGCAGTTTCTGATTTTCCTTGATTACATATATCAGTTTCCTAAACTATGGTATCTCCCTCTAAACTGTGGAAAAATTAATTGTACAGTTTGTTCACTAGCAAGTTTTGAATTAGTACAAATAGGAAAGCATATGAGAAATTAAGGTATCGTTATACAAAGGTAAAAATGTAATGTTCTTTGTGTCTATCCACCAACTGCAGTCAAAAGACCACAGAGAGCAGTGGGGAAACCAACCAATCCAGCTAATTACAAAGGGGCTTTAACGAGGGTAGCATATTCACACATCGAGCATTTGCAGGTAAGAGAGAAAAGATTTTCAAAACCCATCTTAGCATAAAATTGGAGTCTCCTCCATGGGCACTTCCGAGTCTGTTGGAAAAGACCTTCCAGACACATACATCTGACTGTAGAGGGATATTTCTATTGAGGGGACAGTAAAATAAATTTTTAATTCCATGAGCTATCAGCAGCTGCTCTGTTACCACTCCCGCACGATCTTCCTGGGTCGCTGCAACGCCTCACAGGGTGCCTCTTTCACCTTCAGTCTGATGTCCTGGTTCTCAGCGTTTTCAGTGGCACTGTCAGGACTATCCCACTGGAGACGCAATGACTGCAAACCTCTGTTAAGAAACTGCCTTTTTTTTTAAGGCTAAATCCTTATTTATTCTCAAGAGGCAGGCTGGTTAGCCCTTGCTTCCCCTTTGCTTTCAGACACACCCCCCATGCTGGCATTCTCTGCCCTGTATGTTTTGCTTAGTTCCTTGAATTACAATTTTTTGCTTTTTGCTTCAACTTTTCCGCCCAGCTTTACCCATCAGTTTACTACTGTAAACAACTGTTTTGCCTGCTAGATGGCACTGGACATCCACTAGCGCGGGGACCGAAGGCAGGTGGCACCGAAGAGCTGCAAGGGCACATGGCCACCCTTTGGTCGTTATTCTATTGACTTTCTGCAATGGCATTTTCTTTGCTCAGATGACTCCATTCCTCACCCACAGCACTGGCTTGCCACTATCACAATTCTGCCCATCTCCTCTTCCTGCTTTGTGATAAGTATATTCGTACCATTAGTACTGCTACAAAGCACTGGAGATGCTTCTGAACCCATCAGTTGGTTGAAAATGACTGAAAACAAACTGAAGCTCTGAAATGCCTCTGGGTTTCAGCCATTGACTTGATTTGAGTCTACGTGTTTTGCAAACAAGAACTTAGTTTTGGGGGATGCGATTAATTAAACTTTACTGCCTGAAAACAGCATTACAGAGCTATTTGTGAATAGATACTACGGGCTAATATTCAAGGATGGTGTAAAATGTGCTTGTTGTTGGAATTCTGTTCTGAATTCTTTGCATACTGTTAGGACAAAAATCTGTTTGTCATGGCTACCTTGGGTGCGTTGTATTCAACGTGTTCATCAACACACCGAGGAGGAAGTCGAAGCTTTCATTCGTGTCTGTAAAGCACCCAGCACAATCTACTGCTGCTGTCCTGACCATGCTCTTCTCAAAATAAATGTTAAAAACCCCACAGTCAAATAAAACTAGAAAACAAAGTTAATCACAAGTATCTGGCTGGAAACAGGAGAGCTTTTTTCTTCAAAGCTTCCACTAGTCCAAACCATCCTTCAGAATATGCTCGTTGTGCCACCATCACCCTCCAGCCCAGCTGTTCACCGGGGAACACTGTGCTCTGCACCTCAGGAACACATTTGCTTTTCATACACGGGCACGTTTCACCCAGTGTCGGACGTGCCCACAGTGGGTGTGATTTCTCAGAACTTGAGGGTGTACCCTCTGTTTGGATGGCAAGTTCCCTGGCTGTGGTTGCTTGGAGACATTACAGGTATCATGGTATCTGCCTTGCATGCCTATAGATGTTTTCCAGGTAGGTGTGGTCATACTTCTACTTGGCTCATCAGATTCTCCACAGATGTCCATGGTTGTAGTGACAGCACCAGGTCTAGCTTTCTCATTAATTCTCTTTCAACCTTATAATTATCATGTGTATATGAATGCAGTGTTACATCCTACCATATCATTTCTAGGTGCCAGACAACTAATTTCTATCTTTTTTTGTCTTCTCTCCACTGAGGATATGTCTCTCTCTCCATCTCCTTAGAAATGCTTGGAACTGATTGTCCCCAAACCCAGAGAAGATTACAGTAAAAGTAAAGGTTTTTGCAGACCAAATCTTGCAGTGGCCTTTTAGGATGTTTCTCCCCTTCTTCCCAACCTTCTTCACTCCCTTCACTCTCCACACTTATCACCTGCCTAGCAAACTGGGCAGAAGGGCTGAAATGCTCGTGCTTCGAGCCATTCCCATGCAAAGCCTGACACCTTTGCTCAAACGTCTGACGAAAGCGGGTTTGGGCGAAGGCGCTGGTCTGTGGGCTGGCGGGGCAGACAGGCTGTGCTGCCGACTGCTTCTGGGGGGGAGAGCTTCAGCGGGAGGAAGGGAGATTGAGGGCAGATGGTGGCATTGTTGAGGTCTTGAGATGCCACACAGAGATTCACAAAAGCGGGTCTTTCTAAACCCAAATGTCTAAACCTCCCTGAAATAACTCCAGGATGCATTTTCCCCCCGTTTAGATAACACAGCACAAGGACTTCTGTCTATTTGCCTACCAATTTCTCTGGCACAGCATGAAACAAATGGCTACCTACACCTCCCTGGCTATTTGCAAGGCCACTTAGCTTTAAAATACAACTAAGAGCAGCACCACCAATCCTAAATTAACTTACCCGGTGGGAGAAGAGTCTTGAATTGATCCTTATCTACTTCACTGGGTCTTGTGCTGACAGTCAGGTTTGCTGTTCTCACCACTGTTAAAGTGTTCTGCTCTTTATTGCGTGTACCGTGAACAAACCACCAGTCCAGACCTTTCTGATATGGCTGTTGTGATTTGTCTTATCTTTATTTGCTCCTCAAGCCACTTTGGTAGGGCTGAAGAAACCATCTCCTGCAAAAACTTTGAACTCTGGATGAGCAACTAGAAAATACCTTTATTATCAGGGAAGGAGCGCTTGGGCTGCAGCTGGGCTCTGGCTGAAGCACATGTGGGCTGCAGGGACCTGCACAGGAAGCCGCTGAGAGAGTCGCTGGTGTTGAGGTTATTAGGGAATTCTTAGAGATGTGTTAAATGGTAGACTCAGCTGCGCTAATGAATCACCTTGCTCCGGTTACAGAGAGTTTTGGTAATGGGTGGCTTTGAGGGCATAGAAGAAAAGAAAATGTCATCTCATACTTGCAGCTAATACATTGATTCCTACATGGGATAGTGGAAGAACTCCTGTGCATGATTACAATAAAAATGTTTATATGCATTGCTCCTGTTATTACAGATTGATTAGCTACTGAAGGGAGAAAGTGCTACAAAGGTGTAATTCAGATTTCAGCACAGTTGTGCTTTGTGGCAATGGTCAGCAAAATTAAGACGATACCATTTCACTTCACATTTTACAAAATAATAGCTTGAGCTTGCAGACTGTGCACATGCTTAGTGTAAGCATCTGAACAGCCCCTGCTTGCTCAATGTGATTACTGATGTGCTTAAACTTAAGCATCCATGAAAGTCTTTGCAGGAACAGGGATGCAAAACACATATAACTTTTCCTCTCGATATACTCAAAATAGGTAAATAACTAAAAAAGAAAGCACAAAACAAAACTTCAGATTTCTACAACGGCCGTATCTTCATCTGTCTCGGATGGTGCAAAATGCACTGTCAGTCTTTAAAAAATACACAGGAGTGATAAAAAGCTAATATGCAAATTGCGTTACACATGAGGATGTTTTCTTAATGCGCGTATAAAGCTCATTTCGGATTCCAATCCATGTTCAATCTGTAATATATATAATTCCCCTTAACACACACTTAGACCTCATCAGTGATGGGAGAAATAATCTTAACAAATGCCTTTTTCATTGCTCAGACCCGGGGAGGGAGCAGCAGAATTTGGGTCGCCGGGAGGCAGTGGCCGGGCTCCGGGCTGGGTTTCGGGGTGTGGGTGGCAGGGAAGGGGGGCCGGCTAGGGGTGGGGGAAGCCCTGGTCCCTCGGTGGGAATTACCCAGCTCCCCGTCCCTCTCCCAGCCCCGCCGCGGCAACATTTATTGCAAAAGCAGGAAATTGCTTATTACTAAACTAGCTGGCAAGGGAGCGGGAGCCGATGCTGTTCCACACTGGCACAGCACTTGCTTAGCTGCTGCCCTGCCTGCCTCCCCTCGTTCCGCTCTTTCTTCTTCTTCTTCCCCCTCTTTCTCTCCTCTCTCCCTCTCTCTCCTCTTCTTTTTTTCATTTTGGCTTCTATTCAAATGTGGGTCAGGGGTGAGCGGCTCCCAACGTCACAAGCTTGCAAGATGGCGCTGGGAGGAAGGCTGTGAGATGAGGAACAGGCTGGTATAAACCGAGAGGAGAGGAGAGGGAGAGGAGGAGGAGAGGGGAAGGGGAAGAAAAGCTGCCGCTCCAGATGCACTAAGAAGGTAACGCGGAGCGGGGCGCGGGCGGGGGCGCGGGGCCGCGCGTGCCGGGGGCGGCCGGGCGCTGCCGGCTCCGCCGAGAGCCCAGCCCCGCTCCCCCGCTCTTTATGCGCAGCCCCGGTCATTTGCCCACCGGTGCGGGTCCGCTCGGGAGAGTCGCCGGGCTGGCGGGGGTGTCCCCTCGTTCCCTGCCTCGCAGCAGCCGTGCCCGGCACTAGCGGCAGTTCCATTGAGAAAAAAAAAAAAAAAAAAATCGGGATCGGTTTCCTTTCCCTCTCGCCCCCCTCTCTCCGTGCCCCGGGCCCCCTCCCCTCGCTCGCCCGGCGCGCTGCCCCGTTGCCTTCGGGGCCGGGGCGTGCATTCGGTGCGTTGGCCACCGTGCCTGCCCGGGCATTGCGAAGGTTGGCTGTTCGGTTGCGGCGGCTGGAAACTTTCCCCCTCCTCCCGTGCCGTTTGTGTGTGTGTGCGCAGGGCTGTGCGCGCCCCTTCCCGGCGGCGGGGTCTGGCCGGGGGCCGCAGCTGCTGCCCGGCGGCGTGGGGGCGGCCGGCGGGGCGGGCGGGCAGCTCCGGCGCAGCAGCCTTCTCCCCATCCCCGCTCGCCCGCTGCAAGCGGGACGAATTTTTGTATTTTTTCTTTCCCCCGAAAGGAGGGAGCGGAGCCTCGGGGTGCCGGGGGGGGCGTGTTTGTGCTGGGGATCCGGCCGCATTGTGGAGGAGAGGGCAGGGAAGGGGCTCCCGGGACGTGCATCGCCTCCTTGCTCCCCGCAGTCCATCCGCCGGGCTGCAAGGCGACGAGCCAGGCCGGCATCCCCTAGCCCCAGCGCCGGCCCCTGCCCCACCGGGCACCCCCTGCCCTACGGGGACCGCGGTGAACTTTTGCCCT
>JAOXJM010000005.1:32992940-33018562 GCA_026413425.1 Tringa solitaria
CGCGCTCCGCCCGGCCCCGCCGCCGCCCGCACACGCGTGTTCGCACCGGGCTCCGGCGGCTCCGAACTTTGTGCGGCGAAACCCGCAGCCTTTGCCCGGCCCGGGCGGCCCCGGCGCGGCCAGAGGCGGGCGGCTTGGCCCCCGGTACCGCGAGCGGGGCGGGAGGGGGGGACACCTCCACGTCGGGTGGGTGAATGAGATGCGAAAGCGAGCGTTTTAGCAGGCGGTTAACATCCGAAATCACCCCGGATGTTACTGAGCTGCTAGAATAAGTCTGAGCGAGCAGCCAGAAACCAGTTAGGAAGAGCATCAAAATGACATTCTGCTAATAAACTATCCTTTGACCAAAACTGGTTTAAATTTATTGCGGAATGCTGTTTATATTTGAATGGCTCCCATGTTTTTCCACAAATTAAAGGGGAAAACAATATGCAATAGTCACTTTCATTGGAAAATGTCAGAACTATGAACAGATGTTTGCTGTGCTTGATAAATACAGTGTACAAACAACAAGTATTTCAAGATGACATTACTATTTTTTATGACTTAGAACTATTGTATCTACTACAGCAGCTCTGGAGAGAAAGCTGTAAATGACCCCTTAGGATTTCACAGCAAATCTACATGGGGAAGTTGACACATGCAAAGAAAATTGACTTATTTCCACAACTGCAAGTGGCCTCCTTTTTGCTCCTTTTCATTAGCAATCTAATCCTAAAAGCATTAGGAGCAATTATTTGCAGTGGTGCCTGACATTCTAGGTCTAATTATTTAAATCAGTTTAACTTTTGATGGTTGACCCATTAGGTCAAATCTGTGTGCCCTTTGTTATATTTATTTTAAATTTTTAAAAAAAAAAAAAAAAGAGGGGAAGGGGGTCTTCAAACTTGCCACCTGCTACTGACATATCATTTTAGCTCCGGAGGAGATCAGCATTAAGAATAAGCAACCTCTTACATTTGTTACTTTCCATTCTAACAGGGGTAAGGAAACCCCACGTACGTGCCTTGTTCTTTTGGGGCTAAAATCCATTGCTTAATCACGGCAGACTTGGGTGGCCACAGGGTGTAAGCAGGAGGAAGGGGAGAGTCCGAGGATATAGCTGGTTTTTCTTATGTCATGCTTCCTAATCTTCGTGAAATGCAGACGAGATACATACACATAAAAGGGATGATTTGTCAGTGTTTGGGGGGAAAAGCTTCTTCCAAGGATCTGGGGGAACTCTAAATCTTTAATGCATAAAGAAATAGCTCATGTTAGTATTCACATACGTTGCTGGGCGGAATGACTTGTGGATGTGTAGATAGTAATAAGTATCGCAAGATGCTTGAAGCGCTTGCTCTCACGTGATACGCAGTATTGTCAGTGCTGAATCGTTTGGCAGAAGCCCATGTGTGATGGGTGGGGGAGAGAGAAAGAGAGGAGGAGAAGGTTAGAGGCCGTATTCCAGGAGGGCACGTGTTCAATTTATTGTGATTAGTCGTTTAAAACAACTGGAACACAACCTAATGCTAATCGCTTTGGTGGTGTAATGGATTGAAACTCCCTAAAACAGCCACTGCATCCCAGAATTGGTGGTCACAGCATGAAATGTGAAGTCGTGAACAGCAAATCTTGCAACGAGAGTTCTCATTTTCTAGCATCTTTACATCCCATAAGTAATGAAGAACCGTCAAACATAAACTGTATGTTGTGCGTTCCTTTGACCTTGTATAGAAAACAGTACGTGGCTGTTCTTTGAGCTCCTGCTACCTTTTTGATGATAGGTGTAGGGAAATAGGATCATGTTTGAAAACAGAGGTGGTTTTGCCTTCATATCAGAACTGCTGTTTGTGCTGACTGCAGCATTTGACCCCGTCCTCCAGTCTGGTGAACGTTCCGTAGCTTAGTAGGCAGAAGGTATGGGTATGATGAGGTTGTCATGTCTTCTCTATAGAAAACCAAGCGTCCCATCCCCTAATCAAATCTGACTGATAAAGTGTATGAACAAAACTGCAGTTTCTGACAACATCCGGGGAAGAACATTGCCAGAAGTGACATTTTAGTGCAGCAGCAAATGTGGTCTTGGCATGGGAGGAAGCAGAATCCCCTTTGTGAGGTAGCAGCTCCGTTGGCTGTTTTGTGACAGGCACAGCTCCATGGGAAGGGGACTGTTTCGGCATCAGGGACATGACCCTGCAGGGCTGGGGGAAAAATTAACGGGGCTCAGCTGTGGGACTGCAACAACAGAGTGTTGACCCTACTATAAGCTGAAGAATAGCTTTTAAAAAATAAAGATGATGACTCCTTGGTTTGGTGTGGATTGAACACCAGTGATTAAACCACTAGGGCTGCTTAAATTGGTTTTTATCTTGCTGTAGTATCAGAAGCAAGGACAATGCATTGCAATGGAGAGCTCAGCCTGCGGTGCTGTAGCTCATTGGCAAAGCAATTGCATGGGTTTGTTTAGTTTATTTGAGTCAGCTGTGACAGTGTGCTCACCCCTCTCAAAAGCAGCAGAAACAACATGAAAAAGAGTGCTCCTGAGAGTTGCATTGTTTTGTTCAGTTGGCATCTCCGAGTTCCAACAAGATGCCAATTTTAAGCTGGGTTTCTTTCCTTGAAGTGTATGCGTATTACAAGCTAGCTGTCCAAACTTGTAAGTTACTCACGTTTCTTGTTTGTAATTCCTGGAAAGAAAATTCACCCTCCAGTGCTGGCTCCCACAAAACAAGGAAGAAATGAAACAGTGAGGTCAATCCTGAATGTTAAGCTGATACAAAAGGGATTGTACAGAGGAGACTGCAACACTGCGATAGCTGTACCTGCTGTAAGTGACAGGTGGGAGAAATTTTCTTCTTTTTCATCTCTGTTTGGATGATGGCCCAGTGCTGGCCACAAACTGCTATCCAGGATTAATCCTCACATAGTGTTTTCCTTCTATATATCAGATTTCTCATTTTGTTAATAAGCACAGCCTAGCATGCACTTCAAGTCAGCTGTTCTGGAGTGGAAGCAACAGGGTTTTGCATTATTGACATGATGGCTCTCCTGGTTTCCTAGAGCCCGTATTGTTTGACCAGGGCAGGGCGGAGGGTGATCCTTGTAATCACGGATCCTAAATAGGGATTGTATTTACTGATTTTCCTTAATGGAAAGGGGTGGGGAATCTAGTTTATCCAGGATTACATATGTACTGTATCACATTTTCTGATGTGCATGCTGCAGATTTGAAGGACCAGAAAAGTGATATTTTTAAACCAAAACCCTCAAGCAGGCATTTGGAAATGGGCCCTTTGTGGGAAACTTCCCTCAGCACTGGCTCTCTTGCTCATGTAGAAAAGACAAAACTGCTTAGTTCTCCCCCGGAAAATGTCAGAAGACACCCTGTGACACACACTGACAGGGGTCCTGGTCTGCCCGGCAGTTAGAAGGGCTTAGAGGAGTGCAAGGAGCCTCCTCCTCAAAATTCTCATCAGGGGCTGTTGTCCCAATAAAAATGGCTCTGAAACAGGGTGTATGTCTTGCTTCTGTTGCTAAATGTTCTGAGACATCTATGCAGGAGCAAGGAACAACTCCCTCTTGTTCTTCCAGCTTTAGATACCGGGTGGAAAGACCTGGCAATGTTGTCCTGGCCCAGGTTCTGGATGGGAGGTAGGAAGCGTTCCCTGGCGGCACACTGGCCGAGGCATTCACTCTCCTTCAGGCTCTTGGGCAAAGGAAGAGGGGGTGGCTTTCAATAATATATCAGTTTGCCCTATCCACCCCCCTCCCCCTCTCAGCCAAACACTACGCAAGATAAAATTATCTTCAAGTCAGTCTTTTGCCATGAGTTTTAAAAGAGATATGCAACTGACTGACTGGGGAAGAGGCCTCCTATGGTAAACAGGCTCGCTCAGCTCTTCATGATGGGCTAGTCCCATTCATTCCTGGAGGGGTTTAAGATGACAGGGGTGTACAGCAGATTCCTTCCCTAAATGTGTACTCTCTTCCCGTTGTATAAAGAACCATTCACTGTGCAGATTCAGTTTTCCAAGAGTCACGTAAAGACACTGCCGTGTAGGACTCCACTTACTGCATTTCCATCTGCTGTCAAGATGCTACCCGCCAGTTTGACAGTTTGGAAATCTTTTCTCTTGTCCGTTCAAGAACAGAATAATATGCATTGCCAATTTTAACTGAGGATTGAAATCGGCTGACAAGAAACCTTATTTTAAAACTTGCTTGTCTGTGTGGTAGTATCTGTCCAGTGGAAGGACTGGATCTCACTGGTATGTACCTATAAGAACATATTGATGTGCAACTGAAAATAACTTTAAAGTAAATTTGGTATTATTTTCTGTTAAGCGGGAGGACAGGGTTCAACACGTTCAAGCTATTATTTAACATGCAAATCAGAAGCAAAATTAATTTACTATATTACTGTTTCCAAGAAATGTATCAAACAACTTCTTACATAGCACTACATTCAATGAAATGCTAAACCTGAGTATTTTTAGCTGTTAAATAAAAATATTTGGAAATTTTTTTCTTATAAAAATGCTTTCTGATGATCTCCTGAGGTCCCTTCCTATGTGACTTATTCTGTGATTCTTATTCAACTCCATTTTAAATGCAAAGCAAAGGAAATATTATTTGACTAAAACAGAATTGATTATTTTCTGGTTGTGCTGCTCTTTTATGAGTTTAGAACTAATAGATACTAGTCTTTAACACCTAGTTTGGATTTGGAGGGAAGTAAGTTTTCCTGTCCAAATCTCAGTTGCTTTCTCCAATCTGAAAGAACTAACTTTTGAACTAAAACTGAAAAAAACCACCATCCTGTCTCTTTACAAGAGGCTCCTGATGCAAAGCGTTAGTTAACTGCTGAGGATTGGGTGAAACAATAAAGTAGTGGCTTTCTCTGTTTAGGGACCTCACTAGCAAACACATACAATTGAAGACTGATTTTTTTTTTTAAACAATACCTATTAAAAAGAAGCTTTGAAATTGTGCCGGTGTATAGCGAGACTTGAACTAGTGCTTGTTTTATGTAATGTTGTTTCCCCTGCACCAGTAAGGGTGAGGTGCTTTGTTATTCCTAGTTTCTGTTTATTCCTAGAAAGTATTCAGAATGGTCCTCGTGTGGAACTTTTTGCACATCTTGAGTCCTTCAAAAAGGCTCTTTGTTCATTTTCTAGGCTGTTCAGATGATCTTTGATAATGTGATATTAGTGACACGATTATACCCAGTCTGCAAAGGAAAATGTGGATATCCTTCTAGGCAAGAAAAAAAATATCTACCAAAGTGGTAGATGGCAGGGAATCCACTAAAATAAATACATGTGCATGCACATCTATGAAGTCTACATAACCAGAACTGCAGTACCAAACTGCTCAATAAAGGGAATTTTGGCAAGAGGGTGAGAAGTGCTTTGTAATTCTTGAGATATCAGCAGACTGATGTTTGGCTGAGTGTGTTTTAAAAGTAACGTAACTTACAAGTCGAAAAGTTTTACCCAGAAAACTTGCTTGTAAGTACTTACTGCTGTGAATTGGTGCAGTGGTTGAATGTATGCACACATTTAATTCTTCCTGGTGAGCTTGTGGTCTGGGGAGGTCTGGGTTCAGTTTCTATTGCTGATTTAAATTTTCCATGCAATGGTCATGACGGAAGTTAAGCAATTTAAGTTTTCTTCATCTTTGGAGTATGGAGAATACAATGTCCTTGGTTTATCTTGTATATTTATCTTATAAATGCTCATCATATTTAAACGTTTGCACACTGGGACCCTGACCTTAGCGAGGGCCTGTAAATCCTGTCATCACGCACATAATTCTAATAAAAGCTTCAAAATGGTAAAGTTACCAAAGGACTAATGCTGTAGTACCGTGCAAAACCCATGGTGGGGGAGGAAGAATAGAGAAGATTGCTCTCCAGTCCTTCAGAAATGTTACATTTCTTAGTCTCCACTGTACTTCATCAAACAAAACTTTCAAAATTGTAATGAAAATTGAAACATGCCAGCTATAGAAGTTACTTACTTTTTGCTACGGTATTAAAAATATTAACAACACTATGTTTCCTGCAGTGAACACTGGGGTTTTTTGGAAGGTCTGTTTTGCACTGCCAGTCCCTTCCTGGGAATAAATAAATGCCTCTAAATAATCCCTTTCAGGATGCTCAGAGCAGCGGCTTGTATTTTTTTCTCTTTCCTCCCTGGGCTGCATGGTGCGATGCCAGCGTAGTGCATGACACAACAGTCTTGGAAATTCTTGGAAAAGTGCTTCCGTTTGCTCTAGGTAAAAACTGTGCTGGCAGAAAAACTGACTCTGCTGTTTACAAGCTGGCAGCATTCTTAGCTGAACTCCAAGAAAAGTAGTTTAATGTATGCGGTTCTGCGTACCTGTCCAAGATGCAGAGGTGTTGGAGACTGTTGGTGTGTTATTAGGGGTGGTACCTCTGGAGAAGGAATGTCTTGAGTGTTTCCCCAAGCGTGGACCTCTTTTTAGTAGCTGTAGTCATCTGGCGTATCCCAGTCGTACTGGGTCTCCCAGTTTCAGGTTGCTACTTGTAAGTGCGGGTTTAATTGCTGTAGTGATATTCCTTAGCTCCTGAGTGGGGGGGAAAAGTGACCTGAGTGCGGAGAGAGAACTGTAAGCCATTATCATTATGGCAGTCTCTATTTTGGTGGCTAAAACAAAGAGTTGAGTATGAGAATTTGTTCACCACCAATTTGTTGTTTGCTGCTGGAAAAATCTTTTCATCTGTGCCTCTCTGTCTCTACCTGTGTAAAGGCATGACATTTTGAAGATGGGCTGAATTTCCATTAGCATTTAATGAATGATAAATAACAGTAGTAGCCGCTATTGTGTAATACTTCACTCTGTTAATGGTGCAAAAAGATTTCAAACTGAATGCTGTACTAATAATTCAGTGTCTTGTAAGTGGAACCAAATGCAGAGAAAATGAGTGCATTTGATAGTGCTGTAGTGCTGGAAATCTTGCTGTTATTTAAAAGCTGCATGGAGGTGTAACTAACAACAGAGGACAGTCAGGGAAGGAATATATATTTTAAGGGTGCTGCTGGAAGAGTGATCATTGGAGTATGGAATTAAAATATTTGCCTGTCCAGCAAAGAGATCCTTTCCACCCAAGCATCTCAAAATGCTTTCATAATTAGTAATCTGTGACTTACAGATGTGTCTCTGTCATCTTCATACAGCCTTTTTTGAGATGTTTGTATGACTTTCCGAAAGCTGCACAAGGGTTCTTCCCTAACAGAACAGGGGCCACACAAACCAGCTTCAACTCCCAGTAGACGCAAATGGCTGATTAAGCACCCCAGTTTCTTTCTTTCACTTGTAATAAGTAAACAGAATCTCCCTCTCCCTTCCAAATTCTTAGAGGTTGATATGAACCTCTGGACTACATGACGCCAGCTGTACCGTTTCAAAAGACTTATCAGTAGCTTCCTACCTAATACCCAGAGCATCTAATACCATATGCCAGAGGCTTGGGATGTTCCCCATCCATGAACTGGTTGGACAAGAAAGGGGGAAAAGAGTCCAGGTGAGTCCAGGCAAGCAAGTTTCCGTGTGCGTCTGCTCTGCCATTATTCACAGTATTTGGCTATTTGTGCTTGCTTCCTCTGAGGTTACACACGGACCCACGCTACCTCTGTGTTTGTCTGAAACAGTTTGGGTTGTGCCCCCACCAAAAAGCGAAAAACCAACCCCCAAAGCACCCCCCGCTAAGCCTTCTTGGAACAAAAGCAAAACACATCCCCTTTTGAAGTGGAGGGGAAGCTGCTTCATTACAATGGCTTTGGCCATCAGAAGCGATGAGAGGGAGGGTGTCTGCTGGCATTAGCTCTGTAGAGTGACGGGCCGGGGTCACGTTTTTGTAAGTGAGAAGGTAGCAGCTGTCCCTCGTGGCATGCAGGACACAGCATTTCAGGGGAACTTGCAGATTTTTTTTCCATAAGAACTGCTCCGAGCTGTGCCATGTTGCTGTCCTGGCCCTCCCTCTGCTGTGCTGCAGGAGGGGAAGGGGCTGGGTGCCCATGGGGGACGCTCGCAGGGGCACCGGGAAAGCCAGTCTGCCCCTGCTCGGCTTACATACTACTGGAGACTAATCTCTCAAGTTTGTTGCTTTAAGTTTGTTTTTGGCTCCCAGTTTTTTAAATCTTCAGGGAAGAAAGGATGGCAGCATCCCAAGTGAAGTCAGTGTAATGCCAGAGTGTGGGGTTTCCGTAATTCAGTGCCTGTCCTACTATTTTTTAACAAAAAGCTTGGCTTTAAAGTGGAGAGGTACTGTGAACATAGTGGTTTTGCAATAAAAGGAAGAAATGAACAGTTCAAACTGGTTGTTGGTCAGATCACAGTCTTCAGAGAAAACTGTCTCTGATAGATGTCATTGTAAGGGTAATGCTGCACTTGGCACCAAAAATTAGATTTCATGCCATAGATGGAGCTAAAGCACATTGCAGCTGACAGTATACTTCTAGACCATGTCCCCGGCTAAAGAGCTTGCAATGCAAGGCACAAATAGGTGCAGTATAGATAACTGACTGGGGGGGTCAGATTCTGTAAATGCTTACTCAGGCACTTTGCTTGAACTCGGTGTGACTGCTGGGGTCAGAGCTTTCACAATCCAGCCTGAGGAGTGGGGCTGGAGCCTTATAGCTGTTGGGTGAAACAGAACTGCTTGGGGGTTTTATTTATTTTTCAAGTGCCTGGTGAGTCAGGCCTTAAGTAAAAGCCCGCTTCCGACCCTGACTTGCATGCCTGTTTATTTGCTGTAATCACCTGTAACCTAGAATTGCAAAACTCCTGTGGATACACTAGTGATGCCTTTGTAAAGTTTCCCTAGCAAAAATTCAACTGGAATTTAAAAGCACATGCTTCTTTCAAAACGCTTAGCTATAAAGTTCAGTCCTGCCAGCCTGGTAGGTTCAGAACACTTCAGAAAAGTTCAGAGGGCCACGTCGGATGCCATGGGTCCAATTTCCCAGGCTGATTTGTGGCCTTCCCTGCTCTTTGAAGGGAGCAGAGCACCTGCAGATCCCCTCTTGGGGATTCCCTTAACCCGTGGGGAAGCCTCCAACAGGTGTGTGGAGCTGGCATGGCCTGGGTCCAGGGCGCGGAGAGCGTGGCTGGGACACGTCTGAGCCTGCTGTGGGGCTGGAGCCCGCAGTCAGAGAGGCTGTACCTGGTAGCTGTTCTCAGCTTCTCCCCCTCCTCTGAGCGCAGGGAAAGGATGCTGACCTTCGCCAGGCGGTTCCCTAAGCTCTCCGCCACTCCTCTGCAGCCTGAGGAGGCAGGTGGTGGGCAAGGGAGCCACTTGTCCCCCACTGGAGAGGCAGGGTTGGCTGCTGGGGCGGGTGCTGACTAATCGTATCAGGGAAGACGTGGGAGGTGATAGAGCTGGTTCAGATCCCTGGTTTAAAAATCCTGCGCCTGGCTGAGTGGGTGCCCGATACGTGTATTTTCTTCTCCGATTCATTTGTTCTGAGGCCACAGTTCAGAGGCTCAAGAGAAAACAGGCAAGACCCTCGGGAGTTTCGCTGGATGTGCGTCAGGTGCTCAGTGCCGGGGTGTTCTCCGTGCCGAAGGCTGTGACTCAGTGAGGTCCCAGACAGAGTATGTTTAACTCATCCCGGAGAAGGCTCTGGTTGGGATGTCTGCTTGGGTAGGGGGTTCAGTCCTTCTTTTTCTTAGAGACAGTTCATTGACTGACATTAAGAAGTTATTCCTTCTGATAGATCATTGGATCTTCTTCATAAGACCTTTTTGGCTTATTTTAAACACTTAATGTTTAAGGGATAGACAAGGCAGTTCTTTGCTTTCATTGAAAAGAGTGTAAGCACTTCATCTGAAAAGCATAGAAGGAAAGAAAAGCCCGATTATTCACATGAAGTCAGCCTCTACAATGAATGAACTGAACAAAAGAAGTCCAATTGGAAGAGTACATCAGTTCTACTGAGGGCAACAGACTTTTAAATTCTGTTTATCCCCTTAAGTCTTAGAGAAAAATATGTTTTCTTCCTCACGCTTCTTGTCAGAGGATTTGGCAGAAAGAAATCTACCTAATTCCCAATCTAATTTTTAGTATGTGTTTGGTCTTTAAGAACAATTCAGCACAGTAATCCTGTTTCATGTTAACCACTATGAAATATGGTGTTAACTTTTTAGCCCTATAGTGGCAGGAAATGGGATTAAAAATTTTTTTCTTTGAGTATAGAAGAGTTTAGGAGCAGGATTTAAAAAAAAAATCCTTACAATCCTCTCTCTGAGTCTACTTCCATAGACTAATTTTTGAATTCCTCTCCTTTGTCTGTTATGCAATTTGGTGTATGATTTTAACTGTGATAGTCTTTAAATGCAAGTTAACACTTCAGATCCCTGTGCTGGCTTCAACTCTGAGTCCATAGTGTCTGCTTATTTCGATTTATGCTTTGGTTGTCTAACCTGTTGGGTTCTTTGCTTCCTCCAGAATCCTCAGTTGTGCACATACTTGCTTTTTCCAACCATTTCTACATATTTGCTGCGTCACTCTAGTCTTTTCATTCTCTGGGCTGTACCTATTCCTGTCTGTTTTCTGTCTCCTTCCAGACAAACTTTGCACTGTGTTTTGAGCTGTCCCTCATAAATGTAAGAGTAATTTCTTCATTGTAAACCAGTCAGGTACTTCAGAGAGTCGCCAAATAGGGTTACATCCATGCAGGTATTGGCGTAGCGTTTGTTCATGCATGAAGACTCTCTTTAGAGTAAGATCTGTGTTTCAAAACTCTCTGCAAACATCCTTCCTATTATAATGCTTGAACACAAGTATTTATTTTTCCTGACTTGTACGAAACTGATATGCCAGTAAATAAGAAAGTATCATAGCAGATGCTTTTAGGGACAGGGAAAAAGAGGAACATCTACTGTGACTTGCAGGAAAATCTTCTGGCTCTTCTACTGACAACGCTCTTCTGCTTCCTTTAGTATCCTTTTTAATGTTTGATTCATTCTTCTGGAGCAGAAGAGTCATATGATAAAGTTCTGAGGAATATTCTGAAAGAGACAAGCTTGAATGTGTTGCTGCTTTGTTTGGCTAGATACCAGTGGTTAGATTGAAGCTTCTGGTTGTACAATTCCCACTTGTTCTTAATCTCAAACCTCCAGCCTGTGTCAAAGTTTTGCTTTCCAGAACTACGTGCCCTTATGTCTAGGGGAAACTTGTGACTGATACGAGGTTTGCTATCAAATGTTCTCAAATCCTGTTGAAATTAGTGAGTTGAAGGTGCTCATTGCTAATGGCGAAGATGCAATTTGCAGGTCAGATTCCTCCTGCAGTTCGGTCACAGAGCCTTGGAGAGAAGCAGTAGATAGTCTCATCCCCTGCCATGGACAGTCTTAAGCCTTCTCGTTAAATTGATCATTATTTATTTTACACACACACACACACACACGCACTCTTTCTCTAATTTAAATATATGTGAATTATACCAGACATGAGTGTTCCTGTGTGGAATAACTGAACTCAGTTACACTTGGCATTCAGTTACAACAGGAAAAATGGGTTTTGGTACTTAGTGCTGAATAGCAGAGGCCAACTCATAAAGTTTTTCCGTTGCAAAAATGCTGTGTCTGAATTTCTTAAATAGTGTGTGTCTATAATAGGCCCAGAGACACGACAGCACATGTGGAGCACATGAAGGGGAAGACACAGGACATGATTTTTTCTGCAGGTTTTAACAAAGCCAGAATCTTCTGTGCCCTTTCTGCTCTGCCACACAGAACAAAAGCCTCAGGGGATTTGTTTCTAGAGTCATCTCAGAGCTGCCAGCCCCAAAATGAAAGCCCCAGGGGCTTATCCAGTCGTTGAAGGGGCATCCACAGCCTGTAAGTGTGAAAATGCAACTGAGCTGCACTTTGAAAGTAAGAGGACAGTGCCCTGGCACAGTCACTGGGGAGTCATTGAACAGTCAAGACTGACACAGTGTGGAACTCCTGAACTTGTGCTTAAACAAGTAATTTGTTTCAAGGGTTTGTGACCTACTGCACGCTGGTGGCTGTTGGGCCCCGCATCCCGAATGTTCCTCTGCTGCCTTCTCTGTGTCTGTGCAAAGTCAGCTCCCCTTTGGGAGGGGAAGGAGACTTGATGTGGTACAAAGCCTGCTGGAAAATCCCAAAGTCATGCTTCCTGTCAGACCTGGGCACGCGGGATGCCTGGCTCACGCAAGTACAGGAGTTCTTCTCTGATGCTTTCCAGAGGGCCTGCCTGGGGGCAAGGGTCTGCACGGCCAGCGCGAGGAGCAGCCGCAGCCTGCTCCCTTTGCCTCCCCCCGAGAGATGCGCAGGCTTTGGGCAGCGAGCGGTGTTTCTGCTTTGCCTGGGGGGGACAGCTCACCCTGAGCGAGTGGGGCAGCAGGGGCTGGGGGCGAGCTGGGGGGCAGCCTGGGCAAGGCAGGGTTCTTGCCCCAGCCCTGGGCTGCCAAGTCCCCGTCGGGCAGAACGGCCCGCGTCACAGACAGTTGCACCTGATGTGTGGGAGTTAACTTGGCACCTTCTGAATGTAGTTTCCCATTGATTTTTGGTGGAATTGATTTATAGAGCTATTTAATGGAATTGATTCTTTTTACAACTTTTTCCCCCTCTTAAAGACCAATTGTTTTTCTTGAGTGATGGCTACAGGTTTGTGTTTATGTATTAATACGCTCATGCACCCACAGTCCCAACTGTGTTCTCTCTACTCACACTGCAAACGAAAGTCTCAATCTCAAATGCCATCTTAAATTTTAATATTATATTTGATGTATGACCTGGAATAAATTAAGCGTGCTAGAACTTGCAAGATGAAATCCTAGTGGTGGGTATAACCACAAAGCAGTGTTCTATTGAGCCAAGGACTGTCGAGAATGTCTGTTGTGGTTGTGTCTGGGTTACGAGTGGCTCCCTTTGGTTTAGTGTAGGTGGATATTTTTATTCTGCCTGGCTCATGAACAAGAGGATGAAAATTCAGAATTTACCTATGAGAAGTGTCAAACTCTGACAAGTTTTCCTTTACAAGCCCATACGTAGGAACCACGTTTTTATCCTAAACCTAGTATTTTTGTTGTATTTACTGTCTTTCATTGACTGTCACTCGGAAGTGGCTTGCATTAAGAAAATACGATATTCTGTACCTGGAGGAATATTATGAGAAACTGTGAATATCATCATTCTCTGTTATTGTTTTGCACTTTGCAGATCAGTTCTGTCAGTAAGCCTAACTTGCAAATTTGTGTTGTGGTTTTGGGCCTCTTTCTTTTTCCCTTCCTTTCTGTCTGTCTTCGTTCAAGAAGCACCAAAATAAACTTGGGCAGGATTCTAGGTCTGGGTGGGACTCCTGAGCAGATACTATGCCACTCAGATTTCCAGATCAAAGAGACTTAAATGTGTGCTGAGGTCTTAGGATCCAGCCTACAACTGCATGTCAGGATACAGTGAAATAAATAATCTCTGAAATAGCCAGCACTCAAGTCATACAAGCTATTGGTGATCCAGAAGTACCTCCCTGAATGGCAATGTGAAACAGACAGGACATCAACCATCACAGTTGTTCTGTGTGATCCTGGTGTGAAATTTAGTTACGCAATTTGGCAGCTGTATGTAGCACTGACTGGAGCTCCCAAGAGGTGGTCTGCTGTAGCCCTAAGCAGAGTACGTTTGGGTAATCTAGTTATCACCAGAGAAGTGACAGAGAGTCAGCACTAGTCAACATCCTATTTGAATAGAAAAGCTCTCAGCTTCATGACCGCTTATCAAAACTTCCACCCTTGGCCAGCTATAATCTGTAGCCATCTAAAAACTCTTGAGAATCCAGCAGGGCCCCCTACTGTGCATTTAATTTACGCTGTGAGTTTAACAGGATGGCCAAGAATAATATCATTAGTATGCTGAATGTGCAACTGCTGAAGAAGTGGGTTGTACATGTGAACAGAGCTTAGCAGGAAGACTGTAGATGGTACGTGCATGATGCAGAGTAGATAACAGCAGTTTATCTGGTTGTCTTATATCTACAACTCTAAATCCCACACGATGCCATTAATTTTGGAAAAGGACTCCAAATGTAAGCAAATTGCTCTGACCCAGATTTTAAACTGGTAAAGGAACTTGAATTCACATGCAAGATAATATGGGCCCTTTTGCAAAGCATGGTATTTAAATGTGTCTTGCTTAGAGAAGCTTCCAACAACAATCAACCTTCACCAGGTGTCCCAGAAGACAGCGAAGACTCTATTCTACATCTTAGTGATCCTAAATAGCAGTCTTTGAGAGGGAAAAATATATCATTACTTTGTAAATTAAACCTGGAGCAGTTGAATTATACTGTAGTTTTACAGAGGTGTTTTATATACCACAGCCACATTGTAAACTAGATTTTGTTTGCTTGGAATTATACTGGTGATTTGTAGTCTGTCTCTGACAGATGTGTATGTGTCTCTCTCTAACCATCACATGCCCTAAGCAATTATGCGGAGTTAACAAATCCTGGAGAAGGCAACTGCTCTTATCTGTCTTGCCCCATGCCAAGTCTTTGCCTTCCAGTCTCTGCTGGGAAATAGTAGAAATTCCAGGCATTCTTTGGAAGGGAGAGGGTTAAGTTTAAAGAAAAGGGTATCTTGTCTTTCACCACTACTGGAATGGAAAGATTTTAACTGTGCCTGCTCCCTAGAGGTGCCTTGTTATGGGTGGGATGATATGGCCTTGGCACGTCCTTGTGGGATGCGATGGACATTAAGGATATGTACTGCCAAGGTTCTTCCTTGTCATAGGGACAGATTCTGGCATCATGGTTCTCAGGACATAAGAAAAAGCATTTACATGAGAATATGAGATTTCATAGTTGATGTTACATAAATTGGTCTAAAGCAAAGACTTTATATAAAAGCATTGTTTGGCGTAGGGACTGCAGAGCCCTAAGACAGTCACCGGGTCGTGTACAAGCACAGTCTCTTCCCTGAAGAATGTCACAGTCTAAACGGACAGCATAGGCAAAAGGTGAGAAAGGAAGCAGAGACATGGAGAGATGCATTATTCAGCCAAGGTGGTGTGACAGATGGAGATAACTAGGAGGAGAACCTGAATTCCTTCAGTTCCAGTTTGCTACCAGAACAGACTACTGTTATTATAGCACTCTTTTTTGCATCCTTACTCTTCCAACTAAATTAACTTTCCTTGCCTCAAGGACTGACACAGTTCCTGTACGGTCTTCTGGTTGTATTTTAGCTATTCCAGAGAACTGGAACAACAAGCACACAAACAAGTTGCTGCACACTGACTGATCATTGCTCACTCTCTGTATGTGACGCTTTCGCTCGTAGCAGTGAGAGGTAAACAGATAAAACAGCTTTGTGCACAGGACAGAGCCAGTCACACAAGCAGAAGTTGCTTCTGGGTTTGCACAGCTGCACGTCAGACTTGCTAGTTCTGGAGGTGCCCCCTGTCCCGTTTGGGTCTGGGGGTCCCCGGTGCTGTGCACACATGGCGAGAGGCCGGCAGCGCTGGGGCCACACCATTCTGCCTGGGCTCTGCTTTGGGCATGTCTTTACCTGGAGGGTGTCCCAGCTGTGGCCAGCTCTCCATCAGCTCACGGTGGGGTAGGTCGCTCTTGACGGTGTAACTTAACAAGAGCAACATCCAAGTCGGACCTCTGGGCACCTACTCTCGGAACACAGAAGGGACTCCATTTTTATGAGTCTCCTTAAGACAAAGTGGCAGGAAGAGGAAACAAATGCAGCTTCTTACTGCCCTGTACTGCCCTGGCTCCACAGGATGGTTTTAGCAGAAGGCTCCTGTGGTTGCCCACCCTAATCTTGCTAAAGTCTTAAATTCCTTGCCAGGCTCCTGTCTTACTAAGAGTTTGAGGGATTGCGTTTCTGTAGTGCTTGGGCTCAGAAAGCTACGAAATGGAAACAAATATTCCTGCTCCAGAAAATGGTAAACAGGACCAAACAGTTACTTGCTCTTTGTGTGTTGCCTTGGTAAATTTAAAGACTTCCGGGTATTAAATGATGCAATAGCAAATTCCTTACAAAAAATAAAATGCCTGTAATCAGATAATGGTTGCTCTGGTGCTAGCGGTAACATGGCATTGAATATCTCTTGGTTTGGCTCCTACAGTTCAGGGGTGAGAGGAACTGGAATGGTGTTTACTGAGCCAATAAACTTCTCACTAAACATAATTCATGGGCTCTAGCTGGCTAATAACCAGGACTTCAATGCCCTAACAGTTGGCCCCATACATTTTAAAACAAAGCTTTATTTGAAGTGAAAACTTTAAGAAAAATAAACTTTAGGATTTAGTGGCTCTAATATTATCCGCCTCCACAGGCCATGAGATACCTCATAACTAGAGAGTGCGTTTTTAAATATTTCTATTGCAGTCTTTTTGACCAACGCTGTTTGCTCCAGCCATTGCTTCAGCATCATTTTTTCTGTTGTTTTCAGACTTACAGGAATCCATATAATTATTTTAAAATAGAACTGTGAAGGGTTCCCCCCCCCCCCCCATTTATGTTTAAAAGGAGTTTTTGCTGACCATTGGAGTGCTCAAGGCAGTCAGCATTTCTTCAGCTATAAGAATAAGGTGAAGAACTGAAACAAGGCTACTCTCATTTAAGATGGCATTTAAAAAATTATTTCCATAACCTTTCTTACAGTCCTAGTTTTTATGTGGAGAGGACTAGATGATCTCTGGAGGTCCCTTCCAACCCCATGTGATTCTGTGATCTGAACAGGTTTGTTTAAACACTTGCTAGATTATGTAGCAGGATTTCCCTTCCTCTCCTCATGAATGAAGACCTGTGCTTCTGCAGGTTCACTCAAGGAGCGCTCCTCCTCGGAGCACTACAGAACTTAAGATTTGGATTGGTTTCAGATCCACATCATTTCCCTGTGTGTAGAAGAGTATTCTCGTGTACTATGTTTGTTTAGTTTCTCATGAATGAAATCTAAATTCTTAAAGAATCCCTAGCAAGTCTCAGAGGGGTGTGGATGAGTGCTCTCTGGTGCACATGTAATTTGTACCAGGAGCAAAGTAGTTCATTTTTAAGGACTGGGAATCAGTTAATTTAGATTTCTGCTAATGGTTTTACCTTCTCTGGGACACCATGCCACTTTGTGCTTCAGCTTGTTCCTTGCACGGATGAAGAAATGCTTGCCTGCCTCCTGTCAGATGCTTTGAAGTCTGTAGATGAAAGATACCATATGAATGCAAAATACTTGCCAGTTAATGTCAGCAAGTCATTTTGCTTGTACCTTGATGGAAAAAGCTTTATTGCAGGCTTACAATTAATGGATCTGCATATGCGCCAGTAGTTCCTTCCCTTTTACTTAAGTCTTTTTGAGAATTATATTGACTACTTCTCAGAAAGACACAGGGAGGTTAAATAGCAAGCAATAAGAGATTATCAGAGGAAATTTCTTGCCATGTAATACCTTAAAGATAATACTTAGTAATATTTTGAAAAGGAAAGAAAATAACAACTATGCAGCCAGTCACAAGGAGTTCCTGCTATATACTATTTCATACAGTGTCTTTCAGGGTTTATTTTCCGATGCAGAGCTAAGTCTAGTTCCATCGATGCATGGAGAGGTTCCATTATTATACACTGATTTGATAAGGTAATATAATTAGTGTCTTGGTCCATTGATGCAGACCTCTACTGTACAAAACCAACATTAGGTTATTAAATCAATTCTCATATTTTTTACAGTACTAAGTTAAAACAGCATTATTTAGATACTGATACTCTAAACTTAGAGAAGTCATTCAACTGTATCTGTGTTTGCTTATGCACATTCTTCTGCTGCTTTTAAAAAACCAGCGCAAATTCACTAGGTAGGTGTAGACTTTAGATTTCCCAGCTTTTATTTTTTGGTGTGGCAAGGTCTTCCCTGTCAGTTATTTGAGCCTTGTCTGGGTGACTCTGCTCCCCTGCAGCAGATGGGCTGTGAGAAAGGAGGGCTCCAGTGGATAAATGCGGCAGAAGCAGCAGCTGATTTCAAGAAGGGTACCCATGAAGGAGGTCACAAGTGAGATAGTGTCTGGATGGCTAATCTGGATGGGTATCTACTAGGATTTTCTCCTGACCCACAGATTGGGAGACTTGGAATTGAAGGCTGAACTGGCACAGAGCCAAAGTCAACAGGAGAATTTTTAGGTAGAAAGGCAGGTCTATGTTTCCCCAGATTGCGGTTGCCTAGGGGAGCTTGGGAGCCTTTTGGCTCAAGGAAGAAAGAGGCTTTGCCAAGTGCCCATTTCGAGTATAAATGCTCTCCCAAGCCTCTAGTTCGTAGGCTGATACAGGTATTGATGGTCCTGCTGGAAGTGGGTTGACTTACTGAAAGGCTGCAGAGACTTGTTTTTGTACGTAAACTTTGATGTGTTTTGGTTTCTTTTAGCTCTAGAGGCACAGATCCTATAGGACAATGACTGATTGAGCCTGATGCTGAGGGACCATTGTGTCTATTGAGATCTGTTTTTTTTAAATACTGCATTTTGTATCCAGTTGAGCTGCAGACCCCAATTCTGCTCTGTCTTCTGGTTTTGTAACACATCTGCTTGCATGGGAACATCTTGCTTCTTGCATGTGTGAGGACTTCCACGATGAGAGCAGACCCCTGCTTAGCTTTGTTCCCAAATTCTGCAGTGGA
This sequence comes from Tringa solitaria, assembly GCA_026413425.1. NCBI lineage: Eukaryota > Metazoa > Chordata > Aves > Charadriiformes > Scolopacidae > Tringa > Tringa solitaria. The sequence goes on from JAOXJM010000005.1 coordinate 33,011,589, forward strand.
ACACAGGGCTCTCTGAGAATGCACAGGTGCTGCTGCGTGTTCCTGGCGTGCTGCTAGCGTCACTTTGCAGGGACAGATATTGACAAAGGCCATGTGTTATTGGAACTTGCCATCTAACATTCCTCGCTTTCCCCAGTGTGTTCTCCCCCTTCCAGGGTGGAATGCAGTAATTGCCATACCAGATCTGTCTGTCTAGTCTGGCATCCTTTCTCTAAGAGAGGCAAACACCAGATGCTTGAGGGAAAGGTACAAGAACTCCTAAAACAAACAATTATGGAATAACTTGTCCATAGAGGAAGTTAGTGGTTGGCTTATGCCCTAAGGCAAGAGAGTTTCTAGCCTTTCCAGGATTCTTCAGTGGAGCTGGGTATTCTCCATCATATACAACATACTTAAACATACAACAATGGCACTTAAGCTGTTCTCACCGACCCCTCTGCCTTTTTGGATTGGGGACCAAAGAACCCCCAGGTCAGCTGCACCACTGTGCACTGTTTTTATGGTCCCCAGCCTCAAACTTCTGGGGGACAGGGACAGCAAGGTGTGATGTTGCTCTGTAGTGTGTCGCTGATGTCCTTGCCTGTAGACCAGCGGTTGCTCTGGGCCACTGTCACTCACATCTGTTTATTTTATTTGCTAGTTTTGATTGCCTGCTGGCTTTTCTCCATTGTCTGTTGTCAGCAGCCTGTCTCTTGTGCTAAAGGCATAAACTGCATTTGCCCATGTGCTTTTTCTGTGGTTTTGCATACCTCTATCCTCTGCCCTCGTCCCTCCCACCTCGACCTGTGCAGAAGTCTTTCTGCAGCATACACAGCTTTGTGCTCTCACCTCTTACCTGTGTATTAGGCCTGGTGAATATACTACATGTTCCTGGTCTTCAGTAGCTCTTTCTGGAGAGGATCCTGAAAGACTGTGTTCCAGATGATATTACCAAATGACAGGATTTAATCTGTTCAGTAAAGGGTGACCTGAGCTGTTCCCTACTCCTCCCTTTTAAATGCAGGAGCAGGAGGGTTGGTTCCATGGGTGCTCAATCAGGGCCACCAGTAATGGACCACTGAACCTCTATTGTGAATCAAGAACTACTATTTAGTTCCCTCCCTCCTGGTGTTCTCTGGTGGCTAAATCTTTCCTCACAAGCTGCAGGTATGAACAGCATATCCTGCTGCATCAGAACAGTGCTGGTAACCACTGTGAAATAGCCTCCAGCAACTGAAAACAGGAGGGAGAGAGAGAGAGGCCTGGCTAGGAATAAAAGACCTCAAGCGATAGCTTCATTCTCTGGTGCTGATGCAGAAGTCAATACAATGCAGGACCTGTGTTCACCTTAGGGATGATGAAGGGGAGAGTGCTTTTTTAATTATGTATTGCTAATTCTTTCCCAACCAGCCAGCCTGGGATTTCCTTGCCTTCTGAGGCAATGCTTTCATCCGTCTCCTGTTTAACAATCTTGACTTGCTTGAGAAGTTGGTTTTCCTTCTTGTGGAAGATTGCAATGGAGCCAGAGTGTTATTTACTTAATATATATAATAAAAAGTCTTTGTCCTTTTTTTTTTCCTTCCTCTCTGGTCAGTGGTAAGCTGGAAACATACCGAGTTGCTTACAAACAGCACAACAATCCCTAAAACTTTAGAACTATCCTCTCTGGTAGATGGTCAGACCAGTGGCTCATGGAAGCGGTGGAGGCCAACTCCAGATCCAGGTCCATACGCAGACTGTTGCACAGATGTGGCTGGGATCCGGTGTCTGTCTTTTCTGTATATGAAGTAATGCCATGAACGCTTCTTATGCGCTGTTGTCTTTTCCCATTTTTTATTATATCAATGTTCTTTTTCCTTCTGATATTTCCATTCTTAAACAACACATATGCTCTGGTAGGATGAAACAAAAGAGAAATGCAGAGCCAGGGGTAGGGTGTTTTTTTTTAATGCAGCTTGAGATTTGTAGGCATGGATAGTTAGAAAAATTTAATTTCTAATTTTAGTTAGCTTATTTTTAAGTGAGGGGGGAAATGAACATTCTTTAGCATGGAAGTGGGGAGACTTCTTATGTCACATTCAACTCCTGCATAGCATATAACTTCATCCTTTGTTCAACCCACTAATCCCTGCATGGGCACTCTTCAAATTAGAATGCTCTTAATTCAGTAAAATGAGATAGACCAAATTAAAGTCCCTCTTAATATTGAATGAGTGTGTCTGTACGGAAATATAATGTGGTTTAGCTAATTCACTTTAAATTCACAACTTTAGTTAATCTGAATTAAGGTTCTCAAGTCCTGCATGTAAAGACCTCTTCATTTAGAAAAAGCTGCTCTTGTGGAAAGAGCAATGGACTCGGCCCTGTCCTGAGGCATTCTGGCACGCGGCTGGCTTTTTCAGAGAGTTCCTGGGCATTAGCAAATTGTCTACCACATGCTTTTCTCCTCCCAGAATGCTGCTGTGCCACCTTCTAGTATTGAGGTTTCTGAGCCAGTACTCTGAGTACCTGCTTTGTTTTTATTTTCTGTGCAGCTGAGGAAACAATATTTCAGCAACTTACATCATTTCAGAACAAGGAAAATCAAACTCATCCTAAATCCAGCCCTGAATGTACTCTTTGATTTGTGAGGCCTGTCCAGCGGACATTCACTGCCCAGGCCAGGTATGGAGCAGGAAGCGGAACGTGGGATCTCTCTACAACAGCAAAGTTTCATGCAGTAAAATCCTACTTGTGTTGCATTTAGATGGGAGAGCCAAACCATTAGCACAACTATCTTTTTGGGTCAGAACTTGAGCTCAGAGATTTGTTTCTAGAAATATATACTTTTCTGCTTGGAAATTATCTTGTGGTCGTGTTAGGTTTTTCTTATGAAAGGAGAAACCGGTCACGTGGGTCAAGTATAACCATTTGGGACAAACACGGCTTCATGAAATGTGCTGCATACCACATGCAAGGAGTGCTGGACCACGTGAACTCTGACTGCAAGTTTCACCCAGTTCTGTTTATTGGACTCTATTTTTGACTCTCTTCCTAATGGGAAATTATTCATAGAATCATTGTGTTGTCTCGTGGACTGCTGGTATTGCCAAAAAATCAGTTGGGAAGGTTCAGTTGGCATCCTCTAAAATTTTTCAATTAGAATTTCTAGTACATTGATCGCATATGTTATGAATAATGGGTAGGAGATAACTGAGCAAAAATTATTTTCTTTCACTCCAGCTTTGAGTTGGAGTACAGAAGCAGGCAAACACAGGGGAGGAGGTGGTTTTCTATGGATCAGTTGATGAATTCATGTTCCTTCCACCTGGCAAAGTCATGCCTGACATGCTGGAGTCTCCAGAAGCCCTGAAAGCATCATGCACTCTGTGTGTGTACTATAAATAAACTTTTAAAAACATAATTTAAAAACACCTCTGGCAAAGCACATGCTTAACTGAAACTCGCCTGGTGAAGGTTGACTCAGGGGTGTAGGAAGGAGATGGGGAAAGAGCAAGTGGGAGGAAATAAATGAAACCTGCTGTCAGAAAAGCCACTTGTTTGTAATTTTCAGGCTGTCCAAGCTCTTGGCATGTCAGCTTTGGGACATCCCTAGTGACTTTCTGGATGTTTGCCCTTGGCATGCATATGTGTGCATGAACTGAGAATTCAAGTATTAACAAAGCTGCATGAGCAGGTTTAGTCAACCTACTAGAAAAAGATCAGGTATCTTGGAATTATGGTTGATTCTCCAATTCGAGGAGTCCAAATAAGCTCCAGCTGACAGTCTCAATCAATTAGATAGAATAATTTCTTTCTTATTCTATCTATAACCTTAATGAATTTTCCTCTTAATGAATTTTCATGCATTCAATCTGCAATTTAGATAGCTACATACCTTTATTTTACATGGACAATACTTTTGATCTGCACAGAACCAGAGGCTCTTTGGAGACATGGAGCTCTCTTAGGGTAAATTTCCCTGATGTACCTGTTTAGGTACATAATCTTCACTGCTGCGGCCTTAAAGCAGGGCAGGCTTACTTGCTTGCTTGTTTTTTAAAGATGTATGAAAACATGATGCATCTTTGAGTAGGAACAATTAAGTGTCCTACACTGAGGCCTCTTTAGATTGGGCACTAAGGGGTTAAAAACATTGACCACTTCTGAGGAGGCCTGTTCCAAGGCAGGCATTGACTGGAATAAGGTTTTGCTGCAGACAGATGCTGATGTGCTTGCAGCGAAGATTGAAGGCTTATCAGTAAAGATAAACATGCAAGGGCTTCCCAAACGGAGTGTCTCTGCCACTTGTTTGGCATCCTTTTCAGAGACCAAGAGAAAATACAAGATCTTCTCCAAGATAGATGGTACTTTTTGGGCAGCCAGCAGACTCTGTAGAAAGAGAGAGCATGTATTAGTGTGTGCTTTGAAACAGGTACAGGAGACAATAGTTTACCTGATTCAAAATAGTGCTTGAGACCTTGGGGTATCGTGTGGGGTTGGCTCTTTCCACTCAATCGTCAGTCTTTTGCCGAGTGTCCAAATGCTGGACAATGCTGGGGTTTGTTATCCTCACTTAGCTGCTTGCCATAGCTAATTTCTATCTGTGGCTTTCTGCTGCCGTGCAGTCTCCAGGCTTTAATACCATTTGTTTGCCATTTCCCACAAATACTTTGGATGTTAATTTATTTTAAACCTGATGCTGAGAGGAGGGGGATGGAGATAATGTTTCTTTAAAAGAATGGAATAAAAATGCAGAGGATCAGCTACAGAATTTCTGGGCACAGAACAGACTTCTTGAGTTGCCTGCAAAAACAGTCACAATGATAACATTAGGTATAATTATGGTGGAGCCCTATAAATAATACATTTTTATTTATTTCCCCCTCTTCCTGCTGGTATCACCAAACACTGCAAAGCAGGAGATGCAGAAATCAAGCATGTGCCTTCTTGAGGTCAAGTTTCAAAAGTCTGCATCGAAAAATGCAGAAATTATTCCAGATGGGTGAGGACTGGCACTTTCTTTCTCTCCAGGAAAGTCTGTGCCATTCTGAAATCTCAGCCTGGGTCCCTCTGTTTTGCCACCGAGTCTGATTGACACCTACATGTGTGTGGCCCTTTCATACAGGGGTGGACTTAAGTTTGAAAATCCGGACATTTTTGGACTGTGACAACAGTTGGTATGGTGTTTCAATCTGTATTTTAGTTTTTAAAAATTATATAGATTATTTTAAAAGAGAGTGTAGCAACTTACTGCAAAAATCAGAGAACAATTTATAAAAACAATTTACAGATTTTTCTCAGTGGACTGAGTCTTTGAATGCGGGAAAGGGGACTTGGACAATTTCAAAAAATTCTCTTAAACTTGCGATGTGATAGATAAAGCTGGTTCTGAGAATGTGGAAATGTGGGCTCCATGTGCTAAAGCTATTTGAAAAGAGGTGTGAGTGAAGGGGCTGAGGTTGGTGTGAACGTCAGACTTCCTGCCTTCTGCACTTTCTGTGTCGCAGCTGTAGCACGTTCAGAGTGTGGCACTTCTTTTAAAAGGGACTCTGCACTAACCCAGCCTTTCAGAAGAAGACTGGCTGCAGCCAGAAATTCTGGCCCATCACAGGATGACAAGAGTAAGAGCTTTGTTACTAGCTTGTGTTTGATGTTTCCTACGTTTTTTTTCTGCTCTCAGTAGCATGCTAATGATACCTGTGGGAGGTGAAAAATGGGTGAATTCCTGCTAGGGTGCGGACAAGTTCGCAGTTTAGTTCTTGTCCTCTTCTTCCCCTCTGGTAAAAATTTTGGGGGCTGTCCCAGATACATAAAAATGAACTTTTTCCTAGAATAATTTTCTGTCTTACATCTGCTGAGGACTCTGAATCAGAAAGGCAGTAAGCAGTTGACTCAGTTTGTTTTGTCTCCTCTCCCCCTTTCTCATGTTTAAAATTATGAGTATTTATGGGAAATGACTGGCTTGAAAGCGTAGGGCAAGTCTGAGCTGCCCATAAGCCATTCCTTTACTAACAGTTCAGTTTTGCCTTTTTTATTTTAAAGTTTAAAGCTGAAATGCCAAGTACATCCTGAATTCCCATTCTGTTTCAAATGCCAGAGTCGCCACTTTCACGTTTCTTGCATGTGGCTCTCTACATATGACCCCGCTCTGGGTATCAGTGAATCCAGAGAGGGTGGGTAACCTGCACCCTGGTCAGAAGAATGGGGTGATGGTGAAACAGAAAGGTGGCAAACCTGGAGGCAAATGAGCCCCGGTTTCTGCTGCAGCCCAGGGAGAGGGTCTGCAAGTCACCGATAAGGAGTGGAAAGAGACCAAAAGGGATGGGTGGGCCCCCAAAGGCGTTGATCTGGATGCCAAAATATCTTGCTCCAGCTTTGCAAGGAGCAGCGTGCAAGTGCTTCAGAGGGAAGGCTAGCTGTGGTTTGTGGTTTAGGGAGTTGACACAAATAGTCTCTGGACCCTTTTTTAAGGGCCTGCAAAGCACTTTCTGCCCAGGGAACTGGAGCCTGTCCTCCTTGGGGTAATCCTTTCCTGCTCAGCAGGTTCAGGGCTGTGCTCAGAGCAGCCACGACTCTCCATCAGAAAGGCTTCTGGCTTCAGGAGCAGGATTTAGCATCCTACATAGTTCATACTATGTTAGAGTTAGATTAGGATGGGCATGTTTGTAATTAAACACTTGGCTTTGGGTTTCTGTTTTTAAACTACTGTTGTAAACCAGCAGTAAGTACTGTGGCAGCAACCTGTGTTTCTGTACCCGAGAACTGTATGGACCAGGCTATTTTTTCCTCCTTTCAATAAATGAACTGTGCAGCTTTTTTTGTGGACAGAAAATAGAGAACAGTGTGTTGACCTTCATTGCTGATCAAACTTCAGTTGCACCTATATATAACTGATAGCAGGCCTTACCTGGATTTACTTTCTCTCAGGGCATGTAGCTGGTCACATGGAGGGGAAGTAAAATCACAGAATCACAGAATGATATGGGGTTGGAAGGGACCTCTGGAGATCATCT
>JAOXJM010000005.1:33018662-33029678 GCA_026413425.1 Tringa solitaria
CAGGAAAGAAGTTCCTCCTCATGTTGAGATGGAACTTCTTATGTTCAAGTTTGTGACTGTTATTTCTTGTCCTGTCACTGGGCACCACTGAAAAAAGACTGGAAATACTTCAATAATATATATAGCACAAATGCCTGGATGGAATAAGAAGAGATAAAGTGTGTCAGAGGGGAAAATGCACTGCAAGCCTTTCAAATTCAATGCGAAAACATTTCCATAGTTCAAATATTTCATTCTGCGTGAAAGACTGATGCTGAACCTGATAAAAATCATCCAGATGGAGAGGGATTGCTACCTGGTACTAAAGTACCGTCAGGCCTGCTGACTGTTGCCGTGCCCCTTGCAGCTGGTGGTTACTGCCGATCTCATCTCCCCGTCTGCTTCCCCTCCAGTGGGGAGTGCTGCAGGGACGGCCAGAGGGAATCTTAGTGATGCTACAAAGAAGCCTGTTTGCTTAAGAAGGCATACATATATCTTCTAAGAGTCTGGTTGTGTACCTTCTTTGTGGGAGGATCCCTGACCTTATACAGAGAGGGATGAGTGCTAATTAACTTAATTCGGGGAACAGGAGGTGGTATGACCTTTTCCAAAGCGATTCTTTTGGGCTAGAGTTTACAGAGAGGTATTTGCTCGGACTGATGTCTGAGTTTGCTATAAAAACATTATTCATTGAGAGGTGTAAAATTCCCTGGTGTGGCCGGTGGAAGAAATTAACCTCCCATCCCTCTAGTTTGGGTTCATGGTTCCCTGCCTGAAAATTGTTGGCACTGTGGCCAGATTATGTTATTTAGTATCAAAACACAGTTATGTTTTCTGTTTTATATTTAACAATGAACACAGCAAGTAGATCCAAGTTATTAGATCGTTGTTTTGGCCACCACTCACCGTATGTTGTGAACATCCCATCCTTTATTAGCACCACAGGAGGAAATTCATTTCTGGGGCTTCCCCCCCCCCCCCAACTATCAAGATCTTCCAAATTCCTGCCTCTTTTTCCAGAGAGGTGATAAGGATTCTCAATGGCATCTCTTTGCTATATTCCCTGTGAGCAGATCAGGGACACAAGTACAACCACTCCATGTGCCTGCACCATCTGGTATTTGTTCTTGCCCCCGGCACGAAGGGATGGGTCCCAGTTGCCCCATCGCAGACAAAGCTGGAGGCAGCTGCAGCCCCAGCAGCCAGGGCAGGAAGCAGGGCTTCTGGAGACACGTCTGAGGTGTGGGACAGAGGGCCATGGGCCGGCTCTGCTGGCAAACGCAGCCCTGGGGAGGGCCCGGGAGACTCCCCCCATGTGTCAGGCCCAAGAGCCATGGAGGAAGCGGGCAGAAACCTGGCCGTGGGGTCTTACAGCCTGAGGGAGGGAAGAAGGCAGCTGATGAGACTGAATCTTCCTCAGGGAACAAAAAAATCTTTGCTCCGTGCTCCCTGTTGTCTTCTCATGTTTTTTAAAATCACCCAACAAAGCAATTCTTCCTCATTCACCGCCACCACCCAACAACAAAAAAGCACAGGTTTGCTGGTCCCTGAAAGAAACAAGTGTAAGCACCTCTTTGGAAAGGCCTCCTGAGGGATGGTTGTGGTTGACCCCTGACTGTTCCCGAGGAGCAGTGAGGGCTCCGGGGGCTGCCCCGCGGCCCTGTGCCCCCCAACCGCTCAGGGCCTCCCTGGGGCCTGTCCCCGGCTGCAGCTCGTGCTGCCCCCGCTCGGGAGGGGACCAGGCAGCAGAGCAGGAGCGACATGGTGACCAAGCGCCGTTCTCCGCCACGTTCACTCACAGGACAAAACGGCACTGAGTCTGCGGCGCTGCCGGGCAGACCTGCCCCGTGATCACCTGGAAGCAAACAGCAGCCACGTCCTCATCCCACTTCTCGGCACGCCATGGCCGGTACGGCAGGGAGTTGTTTGGTGATGTAAGTAGGTAAGGGGTATTTATTTAGATGAGAATGAAGTGAAAATCCCTGTTTCCCAGTTGGTTTGACCCCTGTTTACAAAGATCTAGTAATGCATGTATGTAGAAGAAAGATCTACATGAGTGAAAATGTGCCTGGCTAATATTGAAAGGTACACTGTGGAATTTTGCCTAAGGAAAAAATGTAATTTTAATTGAAAGCTGCTGTAACTTGATAGGGAATATCTACAACAGTCTTGAGGATCTACTTTAAAATATAGTTAAACACAGAGCCAACTCCCACCACTCCATCTCTTACAGGTACCTGCCCTCTTTGATCCATCCATGGTGCTTATGATTCCTGAGAGACACGCGTACTGCCAGTAGTCACAGCTCATTAATATTTATATGATACCTTCCATCTGAAGAGGTGTGCTTTGCCATTATTAATTAAAACAATTTCACAAACCCCTAAAATTCAGCTCCATTTCATAGTTTACAAAACTGAGGCCTAGAAAGTTCGTGTGTCCTTGCATGAGACAGACTGAGACTAGTAATGTAGAAGCTCACAGGCAGGGACGCCTATTATGCCATATTTTTTTATCTTCCCTTCACCAGTACCTTTTGAAAAGGCAGCACGGATTGCCTTTGGCAGTAAGATGCACTATGAGCCTGTAATACCGAGGCAGCACTGAGAAGATGAGTGAAGGTAACCTACTCTTTCCTTGTGGTTCTTCACACAGTGCTTGCTTGCTTTTTAGAAAGCCTCTTTAAAAATACAACCTGGAAACGCCTTGTCAGCCCTGCGGGAAAGATCCGGAATGAATCTTTGCTTGAAGGTGTCAAAGCTTTCCCTAGCGTGCTGTATTTCAGTTCCCATGTAAGAGCAGACAGAAGGGATGGTGGGTTATAATCCATGCCAGACGAAGGCTCTTTCCTCTTGGCCCTTCCTGGTGCACATGGAATGAAGGAGCTTGGCTCAGCATGAGACTGATAACAGGAGGGAGGGCTCGTCATGCGATTAGACCAGTTCACTGTAAACACCTAAGTTGCACAAGTGGTTCAAACTTTGATCTTTTTGTTGTGGAAAAGAAATCTGAAACTGTGAAACCTGCCCTCAGTCACAAACAAGGAGGTGGACATTACTCAAACCCAACTGTGGAAATGTAAATACAGATAAATGTGATCAAAATGGAAAAAACACCTTTTTCGTCCCCATCCCTCGCTCCCTGGTGCAGAGCCTGCTTTTACCAGGGGCTGCTATTCTTACTTGCTGAGCTCTGTTTGTGAGTGCAGTCCCACACCTGAAACGCCCAAATCCAAATGCTCCCAAGTGCTGTCTGGGATAAGGTTTAAGCCACAGGTGCAATTAAGCTTTTAAGTGGTAAGCCTATTTGGTTAGGGGCACACCTACAGCCTGCAACAAGCCGAGAGAAAAACGATCAGTCTTTCAAACTGACAGGTGGTTCTCTGAAAGACTGCTGGAAGGGTTAAGAAGAAGCTACAACATTCGTAATTCTCCTGGTATTTATTGTAACAACTCTCTGAACAAGTTCTCTGTGGATGCATCTGGCTGCCTTAGTGAGGTGGGACTTGATTTTAATTACAAATCTGGTAATGGGTTATCAAAACGATGGTGTTGCTAAGGCCTTGGGCACGCTTTTCGTGGTCCTCTTGTTTTTTCCCCACACCCCCTCCTTCCTAAATCTCCCTGAGCAAACACTGGAGCAAAAGGAAAAGTTTCACAAGAGCATAGGTTGTTAGCCTGTGGTCTCTTTTTCTGTTGGCATCTGGAGCTTTGATTAGATTTTTAGAAGAAAAATGTCATAGCAGGTTGTCCACGAAAATGCTGGTGAATATTTTAAGATGCAAATATTCACAGGCACTCACTGAGTGTATGAAAAATGCTCAATGTGAGACTTTAGCGATTCCTCGACATTCTGATTTCTTGGCACTGTGTCGTAGCTTTGCTTTTATGACCATTAGGACATCAGAGACCTTTGCTTTGCATAGCCTTGAGTTCTTGGGCAAGGATTTAAAAGTGGAACATTAAGACATGTTAGCGAACACGTCCTAATTAGTCTCTACCTTGGCTACCACATGCTCAAAGGCTGTGAGCCTTACCTACACTATGCCTCTCAAACGCCTTCAACAATATAGCATTTTATCCTAGTCTAGACAAAGTCTTAAGGGCTACGTTGTCTAGTCAACTAATCACCCCTTTTAGAGGGAAAACTAAAACTGCTTTCCTTCAGGATTGTTTCCCTGCCTGCTTTTTCCTCCTTGCTGTCTCTTTTCTCCTCCTTCCCTCTGCATACCTTCCCTGCAGCAACTCCTGTTCCATGTGCTTTAATGTAAGCATTAACTGTTTAATTGCTGATTAGGAAAATGTCATCAAGTGGGCTTTGGAACAGCATTGGAGTGGAAATAGAGGAGTGGGAGGCAGAGGAAGGAGATGTACGAGTTCACAGTTCTCTATCGCAGGCTGACCTGGGAGGGCATTCGTCATTCTTGATGCCATGAGGGTGTTTAGTGTCTCTTCAATCTAATGCGTAGAGCGGTTGAATAGGATTTGGATGTAACTGAGTCCTCATCATCTTTTGCTGCTGAACTTGCTATTTGACCTTGAGCAAGCTAGGCCTGGCCTTTTATCCCTTCAGTGGATGGAAGGCAAGTACTGTAGCTACATGCTTTAAGATTACTGAATACAGAAAATATGCAGAGGACTGGTCATTTTTCCTATATAATAAAATATTGTGGGGTTTTGGAATTTTTTCGTTATGTTTCCGCACCAAGTTGCGCAGAGTGAGATGAGAAGCTGGAGGAGATCTGCGGTTCTCCAAGCAGCGAAAGCCCTTTTAGCTCTGTGTTCCCAAGCAGACATGTGGGGGCTTTTACCCAACTAACTGACTTCCTAGGGTGATGCAAATTCAGCTGGTGGCCCCCTTCTCTCCCCGTTGCATCAAGTTATTCTAAACATTCGCGGATTATCAGAATTTCAGCTCTTTTTTGCACTTCCAGTACCTAGCTGCCACAGTTAGATGTATTCTGTAATTAACACTTGTGACAATTTGGCAGACTCCTGGGGACGGTGGGCGATGGGGGACAGAAGGTCTGCAGGTGGGCTTTGCTGCCCACGCAGTTGGGCTCTGCCACGATGACTTTGCTAGTTTCTTACGTGGCTTTGCAGGACCCTGAAATTTCAGTTGGAGATGGGAATGGGACCTTCTGCTTTCTGTCACGAAAGAGAAAGGACTGGAATATTTTGATAATTAGAGAAGTAATGAAATTGCCTTTGTAACATACAAGAAAATAGTATTTTTAGCAATCAGCAAGGGAAAGCATTATAGTCAGACTGAAACTGCCTTCTCATTTGTATGGGGAGTTTATTGTTAGCAGATGTTTAATTTCCGTACGCAATTAATATTTGGAAGGCTTAAAAATTATTTACATATATGTAAAAAACCCTTGTATTTTACTTCACCTGAGGAGTAAGGACTCACACAATGTCTCCTCAAAGACCCACAAAGATGAGAACTGGCATTCTTGATACTTTCAATGAACAGATGGGTCTAGTGTAGGAGAACACAGAGGAGAGGGTAAATGTATATAGGGACAGGGAATGGAAATAAAGGAAAATACAACTTTGAAGAAAGGGAGAAAAAATGCTAATATACTTCTCATTCTGTCTGTCTTCATCACAAACAATCCCCACCTCTTCTCCCCCATTACCACCTCAAAAAAACCCCAAACAATTCCATTTAGAAAACATCCTTGCAGATCACGTGGCAGCTGGCAAAGGCTGCTAGTCCTTCTGCCAAAGACAGCTTAGACTCCTGAAACAAAGCAAACTGGGTTGAAATTGTAGGCATTAAAAAACTAAAGCAGCTGCCACCCTGACGTTCTGGGTTGGACTCTGATTTCCGTTTGACTTGTGCTAGACCTTAGGTAATGTCACTGCTACGGCATAACCCAAACGAGAACTCAGTCTGCTAATCTTGACATTGGGGCACCCATCAGTAATCCGTTTGTTATCTTTGTTATGTTTGTGGGAGCACACCCACCCGCTCCCTTTAGCCTGCAGTAATTTTATTTGGCCTATTTTATGGCTGATGGTCACTTGAAACTGTACCTCTTGCCTGTCAGCAGCTGTAGTTGTTTTGCTAAGTGACTATCTAAAGTGAGACTTCCTTGTGCAAATGTGTATTTTAGCCACCGTCACCAGAAATCTAGTGGTTCTGCTTTCTCCCTACCCCTCCCGTCCCCTTCAGCTGTTTAGACTTCAGGACACATGGCTCAAATGAACGTATGCTTGGAGTTTGCAAAATGGCTTGGATGACAGGAGAAATCGGATCACACAATGGGAGTTCAGAACCCAGCCAGCAATTGGTGCAGCAGGACTCTGCAGCTCCTGTACGCTCCTTATTGTCTTCCCATGACATCCAGCAGCATGCGTTTCTCACGTCCCCTCTGAGAAGTGGTAATGCAATGGAAATGAGCAGGCAGAGGAATGTCACCGCCTCCCCGCCAGCGCTGTCAGCCTTGGCTTTCCCTGGTCCCCTAAGGGCTGTGGGTATCGGGGTGGGGAAGGGCCTGCACACCTCATTGTGCCTTCTTGCTTACGCGGGGGAATCTCCAGCTTATCCTGCCAGTGCAGAAACTGCATGTGGAGGAGGGGGAGAGGTGGTGTTGCAACCTCTGAGAAAATTAGTTGTCTTTATTTTATCTTTTGCAGCTGCAGCACTTTTTCCCCCCTCATCACTCCCCCCGCTGCTCCCCCATGCAAGTGGTATGTCTGAACCATATCCTTCAAAACCAGTTTTCTAAGCAGATTAGATGGGTAGCAGAGACAGCTATGCAATCAGGCAAAAATGTGCACTCAAGCCTTCATTTCATGCAGTGGTCAGAGCAGTAAGTGTCTGCCACCTGAATGTTTTTTTTTTTTCTTCATTCCCTCCCTTCCCACTTATTCTGCTGTGCTGCAGTCTGCTGTTGCTGTTGTAGACTGAAAGAAAATCCTCGTTCTAGTCCTTAATTGTATCAAAAATAGGGAGGGGAAGGAAGTTGGGTTGCGTGCTAATACTCATTAACATGAACCATAAAGCACACTGCCTGGCTGGCGTGCTGCACCCTGAAAAGTGACATTTGCTCCCTTTGAGTGTGTTGAAGGGTAATCTGGGGATTACCCTTGGGTCCTCTTAACACCAATCCTCCCCTGACTGGTCTGGAAAACCAGTGTCTAAGTTTACTGCTCCTCTGAATTCAGTATACTCGGGTGGACTGCTGCTGCGTGTGAATGGGGTCTCTTGCTGCCCCGAGTCTTTCGGTGCTCCCTATCAGCCTCGATGAATGCTAGGAATCTGACAATAATGGTCTTCACCTGCTTTGGGATATCATGAGAACTCTTAAGCACTGGTATTGGTTTCATGTCTGGTCTCTTACAGGACAAGCTGAATTTAGGATTAAGCTCTTCAGACAAGTTTGGAAACCTTAGGGCTTGTTCAGTGTGGGTGGAAAATGGGGACAGGTTAGTGGGCTGAGTGGCGGACCTGAGGAAAGGAGGGTTGAGCAAGCTTTGGCTTTCCTCCAAGAGAGGAAATGAGCAAAGTGTCCCAGGAGCCATTTGTTGCTTCTCTGGAGGAGAGGAAGGAACCCAGAGCAAGGTGATCCAGAAATGCTTTTTACTGTGTGTCTGGAGAAACGCCGTGGATAATAGAAGAAGGGAGAGAGCTTGTATGATAAAGATGGAGAAGTGGAGAATTGAACTTTAGGGGAAGAATAGAGAAGGAGAGAAAATAAACCCTTTATTTCCCATATAAGGCAAGGAGAAGGAAAAAAAAGAGAAACTAACCTGAAGGCTTTTGTCTGCTTTATGGGGTAAGAAAGAAGCTACTAGAAGCCCAAACAAACAAAGTTATATTTCAGATATTGATAGAAAACTGTGCTTTAACATGTTGGCACGATGCACTTGATTATCTTCTCCTGATCCCTTAAAAGTAAAGAATTACTTTGAGAAGAGGAAAAAATTGCAAACAAAAGACAGACTCAATCTTACTGGCATAAGGGCAGTAAAAAAGTGGGTGGAAAGCTGGTTGGATGTGTCAACCACAAAAGCAGTGAAATATGATCATAGAGAATTCAGGTTTTCAAACACAAGGAAATCATGCAGAGATAATTTTCACACTGACTTGTAAACAGTGTTTTTGGTTGTGCAGCATTGCCAAATTTACCCTTGTCACGGGGGTAACTTACAGCTAAATTCCTACCAAAGCCATACACCATCTGTTTGAATCACTTGGAGGAAAGGTTCGTCTCCTTATTCCCCTTCTATTAGATGTGACAGATTAATGTCTTTGAGGGCAGATCACTGTTAGGCTAAATCTTTCTCTGGTTATGATTCCTTATAACTATAAAACAGTCACAAGGTTATGGGGATTTAAAAAGAGAGGTTTATTGCAGTTTCCAACACTGCAACTACAGGCTAAGTGTTTCTCCTTTTTCTTTTTTTTTTCTGGAGTAAATCAAAACCATACAGGCACACGCACTCTACCTTCCCTCAGACACACAGACCTACGGGTAAGAATACACATTACAGGAGAAGCATTATAGATCCTACAGGAAAACTGCTAAAACATCTTTCTGCAAATGCACGCTAATCCCCTGCTGCGTCCTCTCCGCTTGTTTTAAGAGCTGTTTGCAAGCACGAGCTGGTGGCACCCCAAATGTCTGGGGCGCTACTTGGAGCCTTCACCAGCACTTGTCTCTACCCAACTGCCACAGAAGTCGTGTCCGAGCCTCGGCCAGCAGCAGCGAGGGATCGACCCTTCAGACTTCTGCTGCAAGACCTCTCGTTCAATGTGTGTCAGACTCTAAACTAGTCGTTATACTTGGTTGATGAACTTAATCCTACAGCCCTTGGGTCACAACAGGAGATACGTAGGAGGCAGAGAGGTGCTGATATTGCTGTAATTCAAGTTCCCTGCTGGGGAAATTTCTGTAAGAGTGAGCTTTGTTCACTGTGTTGTTTTTAAGACAGTTTGTAAGAATCTGGCTGTGGTCAGTAGGAGACTGATTTGGGTTTTTCTTTGGAGTGGCTTTTTTAGAGAAAAATACAGTTTCTTTTTTTCTAGAAAACCCCAACTCTAGATTTCTGATCACCTGTAAAATTAATAAACTATTTTTTTTACTAGAAATACTACATTAACCCATCTATATTACCTGAATGAGAATACCTCTTTGCTTTGCTTTTTTTTAACTGCTCTGAAAGGCTTCACTCAGCATTGCTTGAAAACACTGTGTTGGATTCCAGGCAGTCCTTGGTGCTCAGAGAGCTGTGGTCTGATGTACCCATCCTCTTCTGCTGGACACCAAAGGTGTTGGCATCCCCACACAGCACCACAGCTCTGCCAGAGACCACCTGTGCCACAGGACACCTTGGTGTATGCTGTGGGACCTGCTGTCTGGCTGGGGGGTCTGACCGGGAGCCAGACCGGGGTTATCAGGCTGGCAAACTGCAGTGTCTGAGGCAATGCAACATTGTGGGAAAAAAATCAGTTCAGCAGTGTACTGACTCAGAACAAAATTTGTCGGGTCAGGTCACCAAACCAAAATGAACCAACTTTGGTTTCAGTAATGCAGTCATGTAAAAATACTCCATTTCAAATGACACAAAATGCACTGATGTTCACAAATATGTTACTTGTTTCAGGGTTAGGACAGCTGACTGAAAACCTGTACACTGGGGCAGAGCAGGGGATGGCAGGGCTGAGAGGTGATGGAGGGGATAGATCACCCTGGCAGGAGGAGGGAAGTAGGAGACGGAATGAGAAGCAGCAATGAGGACTAGAAGAGAAGAGTAAGGAGACTAGAGCAGAAGTTTCTGCTCAGCTCCCTGGGCCGTAGGAACTGCTGGGATTTTGTGCTGTTACACTGTTGGCTGTGCCTCGCTCAGCACCAAGTGACCCGCAGACATGGGAGCTGGTGCCCACCGAGCTCCTGCTGGAGACAGCCCGAAGTGCTCCCAGGGGGGCCCTGCAGGAGCCAGGCCAGGGCAGCTGGAGGTTCCCACCAGCGCTCCGGGGGCAGTGCCGCGTGGTTTCACTTCTGCTCACTCAGCAGTTGAGTCCTTCAGTGCTCATCGAAGGGGTGAACGCAACACCAAAAGATGAGCGTTTCTCGGTTCCTGTTCAAGAGCGCTGAGCCCTTGCAAGTCAGAGAATCTCTGGCACTAACTCTCTTTCTGCAATGTAGAAAGAACAGGAATACTCTTTTCTGGTTTGACTGGGAAGGAGCACTAGTGACTTTTTATTATGCTGATGCTTTTATTATTTAACAAGTTTCTTAACTTTTTTTTTTTTTTTAAAATATACCAAATTGATACACTCCATCCATCAGCGATGCCCTCCAGGAATGAGTAGCTAATTAGAGAGCAGGACTTGTGAAAAGACAAACCTGTGTTATGCACGGAACTGGTTTCTCCAGTATTTATTGCCTACGTTACTGGCCAAGCTTCCTTGTAAGTAATAGTCAAATAATCGGCCTGGGTCCTTTTGTGAATGGTTTGAGTCTGTGTGGTCCTCCTTTGTTAGAGCAGCTCATGGTTTCTGAAAGCTTCTGCACCCCCTGTCCTGAACAGCAGAGCCTGGTGGCACCAGCTGCTTCTGCCTGGAACAAACATTTGCATGTGACATTAAAAAAAAAAAAAGCTAATTTCAAAATGTAATTGCTTTTCCTTATCCCCTCATTTTTCAGCCCTTCTTAAAACTCTGAAAATATTTAAAAGATGAATATATTTAGCTTTGGGTACAAGCATCTTTTAAACAAGTAAAGCTTGAAGAGGTAAGAGAAATCTTTCCTTCAGAAATAAAACAGCAGCCAGTGTTTGGAAATATTTTAACAATAGACCATATGGGAGTCCCAAACTATTAAGCTTTATTATTCAGAAGGCGGAAAATGTGGTTTGATATTCAATTGATATACAGCATAAATGAGAGCCGCAAACTCGGCTCCCTTGAGCTGGGATTCAGATGTTCCCTTGAATATAATAACTAACACTTTGGCCCAGTTCCACAGAATGCATCCAGCCTGCTGATCACAAGCCAAGAAGCTGTAGGCTTCCCCCCCCC
>JAOXJM010000005.1:33029692-33042946 GCA_026413425.1 Tringa solitaria
CCCCTCTCCAAAGTACTTTCCTCTTCTGCCAGCATGAGCTTTTGGCCTGAATATAAATCTCCTGATAGTAGATGAGTATGGAAAATGGGGAAGATGCTAATAGTGTGCAGCAGTAGAGCTCTGTGTGTGTGCATTTGTTTGTTTTTCTTCTGGTTTAATGATAAGGTTTTCCCTTTGTGATGCGCTGTCAGGGGATTATGCTGGTCATCCGAGGTGGGAGCTGCTTTGTTCCTGTTTCACTGTTTGTTTCTGAGTGCTGTGGGAGCAGGTGAACATCTTCTGGGGTTACTGTGAAGTGGTGCCAGAGACCACGAGAGTGGAATTTGTTGGAGAAAGAGACTGGAAGTGGTTTCAGTTTCTTTTTTTTCCCTTGCCTTATTTGACTTGCGTATATTTATAATTGCTCTTTCCCCTTTCTGTCTTGTCTCTCTTAACTTTTTCTCTTACGGGGAAAAGAACCTATAAAAGTTGTTTATAAAATATTACATACATGAACTAAGGTTGCCTGTCTGCAGAGGAAGACTGACAGTTGCCACATACTACAATCAAGTAATGGCAAGCTGGATTTTGACACAGGATCCCTGAATCACTGCGCGTGCGGGATGGACCAGCTTTGCCAGTGTGAATGTGGGAGGTGTGATGTGAATACGGAGTTGCAGGGACACAAGGAATGGTCTGGCAGGTCTGAATGCTGCCCCACAATACTGAGTTCTGTGCTGTCTTTGTCAGAGAGCTCCTTTGATTTGCCAGTATGGTCCTTGGAAATGACTGAGCCATGTCCACTGAAACCTTCTGCCTTGTGCCCCTCACCAAAACCTAGCTGCCTGGGCACAGGCCTCAGGGGTAGAAAATCGCACAGATGGTGATGTTTAACCGTCAGGAATACCAGATCAACAGCCTAGAACCAACTTTAACAGACTATGGTTTGTTTCTGTTCCTTCCCTTTAACACCTGCAACGTGAGGTGCCTTTGTATATATTTTAAGTTGTAGGTGTTCAAGACTTCTCTCAGATTTTTGTGTAGTAGGACTTGATAAGTGTCTATAAGTAACTCCCCCCAGTTTTGAGACAGACATCCTCAGCTATGTTGGGTCCTATCTTTTCTTCTCTATGGTCTGTGATCTTCCCTGAGGAGGCCAGGAGACTCCAGCATTAAGCTATCTGGCATTTTTCTCTAGAAGTGTGATGAGCCCAATGGAAAGACACTGTATATATGAGTCCAGAAATGCCCATTGTATAGAACACTGTAGAGAATATAAATTATGCATTCCAAATGTGAAGTTCAGTTTTGGCTTATGTTTTTCCTCCATTTCTCTTCTCAGTTGTTCATGATAGCTGAAATTTTCCATGTTTTTGTCTCATCCCCCACACAGTTTTTTTTTTTTTTCCTTTGGGGAAAACTGGAGCAAAATCAATTTTAGGGCAATTTTTCAAGCCTCTTTGACTTGCACCTACATCTGTTTGTTGTGGGGGAGTGGAATTTTATCATAAAACGTTTGATTTATTTAATGTATTCAATAAGCATCCAAGATGTGCCAGGTACTTTCTCAGCCCTTTTTGGATGAGAAATCTTGCAAGCTAAGAACTTAATAAACAAAGAAGCTACAGAACTCAAAATCTCCCTGCTGCTAAGGTCTCCGTACATCTAAGGAATAAACCAAGTTAGAACAAAATGGATCCAGAGACTTATGAAATACAAAATATCACATGCGGTACTGATAAGATTTAACATTACAGGAACAAATACATTTTTTTGAATATTTCTTGATCCTGTAACCTGCCCAGCTTACAGCAAACTGGGCTGAGATGTCTCTGTGCAGCAGCTCTACTTTCATTGCAACTGCATCTGTTTTCATTGATGAAGCTGTTGCTGTGACTGTGTGATGCTGTGCTAAGGGCTCACCTGAACAGGGTCGCTGATTCAGACCACTGCAAGTTACAGATCTGAGTGGAAGAGCTGTTGCCAGTTAACTTCATCATCCTAACAAAGAGGCGATTTGGAATAGTTAATAAAGAATAGCTGTTCTGGAATAATCCCTTTTTAAGACAAACCCTTACTCTTTCTGTAATTGCATTCTAGGAAGCTATGCTGTGCTGAGTCAGCATGGGACAGAGTGCCTAGGAGACGTTCAGCCCAAGCACAGCTAGCGGTGAGTGGGGTGGTATGCCCCGGGTGCCCTATTGCAGCTATCATGAGTGGCAGCATAGCAAAATTGCCTTTTAGGGAGATGCCTGGGCAACCGAAGTATTATATTAAAATCACAGTGCAAAGGCCCTCTTTTTTCGTCAGGGATGAAGTATGAGCTGCCTGTTACTGTCAGAGCTTTGTCCCGTGTTATGGACAGAATGCGTGTTTCAACTTGCAACTGATTACAATTTGATTAAATCTTGGGGTGTGGAAAAGACTTGTATGCTTTTTTTTCAATATGTATATTTACATTATTATGTGGGGAGCAATCAATTTATCAAACCCATCTGATTATTCGATAGTGGGAAAAGGCAATTGGTCAGAGGAAAACTTGCATTGTTTCTAAGGTGAACAGAAATTTAGTTCAAAAGAAATATGTACAATCTTTTTTTTGAGGAGAACCTACACTAACAAACTAACCAATAAAGAATAGCCAATAATTTATAATGCCATGAAAATTTTCCTGCAGCATAAAATTTTGTGCTCGACCTTTTGTGCTCGAGGACAGGCTGGAGTAGAGATGGTGCTCTTGTGCTTAATGCATTGTAGTTGTGTTACAGTTGTGCTTAATTAATAGTTCTCCAGACTTTTGGAGGCAGGGGGGTGGCATCCTAGAGTGGAGAAGCTACAGCTACAGCCCTTTGGATGTTAATCCACCCTGACTTTCTTAAGCCTCCTACTTGAATCATTATCTTAATGAATCACCATTGCTGCTATCTTCAGTGCTACACAGGAGCATGCAAATTTCAAACAGCCTGGGGCAAAGACCTTTTTGTCTGTAAAGTGCTCTGATACTTGCATTTAGATGTTGCCATGATAGGTACCTCAGATACTGTGTTCGTTCGGCCTAACCCGGTGGATAGATCATGGGGGGCTCTCGGCTTGCCCCGAAAGGAGATGGACCGGACTGCAAGAACCAGCTCTAGCTCCAGCGGTTGAAGCCAGATTGCTGTGCAGGTCTGTCATTCCTCTAATTGCCTGTTGGCTATGCTTTTCTGTAGTTGCTAAATGACAAGGAGTTAAGGGAATGAAGATGGGGGTCCCCCCTCAGCTCTGCAGCTGCCATTGTGACTTAGGGGCAAGTCTCTTCACCTCTTCCCTTGACTTCTTGAACAGCACAAAGAAATATGCCATGTAAATGTTAATGTAGCAACTAAATTTTCTCCCAAGGTAGGTATCAAGAAATTTAATGCAGCGGGAAAATCACCAGCTTGCTAGAAAAATCTTAAGAACATTGGTTTGAGGAAAAACTGAGCATAGTGAAGTGACTGTAAAGTATCTCCAAGACTCTTAGCATTGTGTTGTCCAGATCTCTCCTTGAAGAGTCAGCGTGGTTGGGCATTAAGCTCCACCTGCTTTCAGCTCTCCCAGATCATTGCTTGAGAAATGTTTACTTGTAGATGGCGGGTATGGAGAGAGCCATGTGTAGCTGGTTCACATGGCTAATCTTTGTGGTTGCTTGCAATATGCACTGAAAGATGTGATTCCTTTATTCATTAAACCAGGAGCTCAGGAATCTGTTTTATGCAAATGTCCTAGATGATGAGAAGTACTCTTCTCAAATTGCAAAGTAAATTCACCTATTGTCCACTTTTTGTGGCCTAGAAGAAGAGTCCATTCCCTTACTATGGGTAACTTTTCCTCAGCAGTAATAGTTCTGCTTCTGGAACAACAGCAGGATAAATGCAGAAGGTGCCATATGGACAAACATCCTCTGGTCTCAACTGGGAGAGGACCATATTAACAGAACTGAGCTTAAATGCATTTTTGCAATAACATTATCAATTGTCAAGTCCTGCTGGGAGAATTATGCCCACAAGATGCTAGAACATGTATCTTGAGGAGGGAATCTTCATTATTCTTGGCTAAATCTTCTCTGAAACCAGTTGAGTTGGAACTAAGCGTTTTTAGACTGAGAAGAAATGCATTTTCTTGGCTCATGCTAAAGCTACGTAACATATTCTCAACTGGTTACCAGAGAGCAGGGTGTGAACAAACAACACGTGCTGACTTTTTGCAGCACGAGGCCTGGACAGGAGTCCCGTGTGGAGCAGGAGATCCTTAAGTGCTTCCTTACCCGGGGGTGCCCAGCTTTCCGGGCACCAGCAAGTAACTGGCCCTGGGACTCAAGCTTTTTTCCTGCCTGGTGTAGCTCTGAATAGACTGGCACTTTGTTGTGGAAGTGTTTAAGACACTTTTTGTAAACTGTGTTACAATGATAATTTTTCTGCTCATCATGAGCAGACTGTTCTGTTTTCTCTATTGAACCTCCTAGCTGGGTCTGATTTTCGTTGGACAGCAGCATTTTACAGTACAGGGGGTAAAATAGCTGGGGAAGCCATCTATTGGATTCAGCACCTCAAGAAAAGGGATTTCAGAAGAAATACCAGAAGTGATTTATATCTGTGTGTGTATAAATATGCGGAATGTATGCATACATGGTGTGTATATTTCAGAAGAAAGAACTGAGGTGACTAACATTTGAGGCTGATTGAAAAACTTAGGCGCAACTTTTTCTCATTCCACTTGGAAAGTAATGGTGATGGATGCAGGCAGGTCTCTGGCTGACTTTCTGAATTGCCTTTTTGTCAGAGATACAGCAAGGGATTTGGGAGAAATTCTCATCCTATTGAGTAAAAATGATGTTCTATCCCACACTAGTTTCCTTAGGAAACAGAAGGAAAGGGACTCTTCTCCCCAGCACTTAACACACCTGGTGTTATTTTTGCAGGCACTGTATGCAAAATGTTCAGAAAATGAGATATCCAGAAGGAAGGTTTAGATTTCAATATGCTTTAGATTTTCAACTGGCTTACCTTATTCACCTAGCTTTTGCATGCCATCTTATGCTCATGGGTACCAATAGAGTTTTGTTGGTGTTCAAAGGTTGTTATTTCTATAGTTTGCTCATTCAACGTCAGAGGTTTGTAACTATGGAAGTAAAATGTGTCTGTGCTATGATTTTAGCTGTCTTGAGCTGGTTTTGTTGACTGCCTATTCACAGGAGTCTGTGTTTGCTCCAATTACCTGCTCAGTTTTCTGCTCAGGTGTGCTGAGATGCAGTTTCAGCTCATAACTTCGTTTTGTGTTGTCTTTCTTATGGTGCGCTACAGCTGCTTCCCAGAAATTCTGAAACTGGGGTCAAACAGACTTGAATGTTTCTCCCACCTTTTGCTAATTCGGCAGCATTTGAGCTGCTACTAAGAAGCTCCAGAGAAACTCCAGCTGAGCACTGTGACTGCTAGGGCTGTTAATGTGCATTGCTTGTTCATAGCATTGCCCAGGTAGATTATTTTAATCTGCAGGCATATCTGTCATTAATTTTCAGGACTTCTGGAACCACAGTAGTTCAGCTAAGGGAGGGGAGATAAGCCAAGCAATTATATGGTGTAGCTCTATTTGGTGAAGCCTGTCCCTGGGGATTAGCAGGGGCTGGAGGTTGGTGGTGAACTGTATAGCACAGAGCTGGGTATGACTTATCCTTCAGGGCAGTCACTTGTATGGGGACGCCTAAGAAATTTCTTAAGACTGGGATATTTGCTGGGATAAGATCAAGAAAGTTTTCTTGGTCGGTATAGCTTTTAATGCAGTAATGCTTCTCCTGGCTTCTTGGGGAGAGCCATGTAGTTTCTGCTTCTCTGGCTTGTGGGACATCTTACTGGGTGTACAGGTGAAATAATGTCAGCTTTGAGTAGCTGCAAGCAGCCATGCCCTTGGGAAGACCTTGGTGGGGGTAGGGGGGGAGGTAGTGGAAATGGCAGAAATTTGAAAGCTGTGAGTTGGACTACCTTGAATTGGGTAAAGAAACTGAGAGATCTGTGGCAGTGTTGGGAGACGAAAAATTTCACCTGTCACCTCGGCAGGCTACTTAAGAGTGTGATCTGAAGTGAGTCCCCCAAAAGTTCTTGCAGAGAGACTAATGGCCAACTGGGAGGAAGTACTACACTCCCTGAAGAATTAACAAACTCTCTGGATGTTTACCCAAGCTGGTAAACCGAACAGAAACCATCAGTGTGCTGCAATGTGAATTCATGGTGTGCCAGTATCAGAAATGCTATGCAGTTCTGATTACCACCTCCTGAAGGTAGTGGAGGGATAGGGAAGGTCCAGAGAAGACCACCAAAGATGTGTCTCAAGTGAGTCAACATGACTGCTGTCTTTGCCATAGAGAAGAGATGACTGCTTACAGAAATTGCAGACGTTTTATCCTTGTCACGAATGGGGTGGGGAAGGAGAGTAGGGAGTGATTCTTCATGGTTCTTGTGTTAACTAAATTGACTCAAAGAAGGCAGAGAGGAGGCACTCTGTCAGGCAGCACTTACCATGTGAAACTCATTGCCAAAGGGTGTTATGGATAGCAGAAATCTAAACAGATTGAAAAATCGATGAAGGACAGATAAGTTCTTGTTAAAAATGATGGCCTGGATGCAACCTCAGGATCAGGAGATCTTTAACTATTACACAGGGCTTAAGAAGGGAAAAGACTGTACTCTATTTCACTGCTTTTCCTCCACACACACCCCACCGTGCTTTTTTTTTTTTGTGTGTGTGTGTGTTGCCCTATTCTGGCTACTTCTGAAGAACAGACAGACAGCTAGACCTTTGCTCTTATAACATGGCTATTTTTATAGTTCAAAACTAGAAAGGAAACTAGCTCCAGTGCAGGGAACTGGTTTTGCCTTGCAGCCCACAAGTAGTAGTGTAAAGCACACTGAAATGAAGAGAATTAGGACCCAAATGCCTCCTAACACCTTAAAAATGTGCGTTATAAAATGTCTTTGCAGCTTACTTTCATCATGAAAATTCTGACTTAAAAATCTTAATGAAGCTGTAAGTCACTATGATGTTTCTAGTTGTTTTTCTCACTTTCTGTGTCTGGTGCTACAGTCAGGTTGCCTGATAATGTACCTAATGAACTGGCTTAGGCATTTTAATTTAAGAAGCAGTGATACCTTGGTCTGGAAGATGAGCATGGACGGACTGGGGAGCATGATGGTGAGGGAAGAATCCTCAAGTTGGGAGGCTGAAGAGGAGGCAAGATACTAAAATCTCTTGTATGTGCATAAAAGCAGGAAAGTCTAATACAGAGCAAGGCTTATAGTTGTGACTGCAGTGGCAACAGTCGGTATTTGGGAGGTGAAAAAATCAGTTTTACATTTTGCTAGACAATTGTACTGTAATACAGCAGTGCCTCCTGGCAGGGAAAGCAATGTCACATAAAGCAATCCGGTGTGGAGGAGCAGTTGGAGAGCTGTCAGAAGCTGAGTAGCCTGGAACACTTCCCTGGGAAGCTGGCAGCCATCAGGCTGGGCTGGCTGTGGCACGGTGTCCCGGGCCCCGAGGAGGAGTGTGGGCTGCAGCTCCAGCCCGAGTACGCACCTTATGAACACCCCTCCCCAGCCGGGAGGGTGGCAAGAGGCAAAATAGAGAGAGTTTCTTTCTTCTCTTGGGAGATTTCTTTTCCATCTCGCAGAGCCCTTCGGTTCAGGTGCCAGGTGGCCCTGGGCAGATGAGTGTGTGCCTGTCCTTGCCTGGCACCGCTGGAGAGGACACAGTGGCCAATGGGGTAGCAAACAGCTGGAGCTCTCTGAAGCACAGGCTGCAGGAAAGCTGCTGGGTCTGATCTGATTGGGCAAACAAGGAAGTAATGGCCTTTGTCTTTTTTTTTTTTTTTTTTTTTTAAAAAAGTTCGTATTTCCAGGGGGCTTTGATTACATGACATTGGGTTTTATTCCAGTTTTTAGATATTGGATATTCTTAGCAATCAATCTTGTGGGTTTTCATCATCCTCCCTCTCCCTGCCCCCAGCATTTTTCCTCCCTTCAAATCCTCTGTCTCACTCTGTAGTGCTACTATAAATTGCTTGGGATGAAGGGTCATGCTTCTTACTTGGAGCCTCTGGATGCTATTAGCAAGTAATTGCTGGAAAAGCTTGTTTAAACATCAAGACCCTACATTATTTTTTCAAATTGCCCTTTGACATGGATGAAATGCTACTGAAAGATTACTTTCCTTTAATACTGGTCAAGGAACTTTATTATGTAAGGGAAATAGTGTTCTTGTTAGACTATTTCTGAGGTACCAAGTCATCTTCCTTTTAAAGAAGGGAGGTGTAGTTGTATTTCCCCTGCTTGCTTCTCCCCCCCCACCAGCCAAACAACTCATGTTTATAGCAAGGAGCAAAGAGGTTTTACTGGATTTACCCCTTCAATGCATCCAGACTTTCTTTTTAAAGAACCTGTAGGAATACAACAGTTCATTCTGCATGTTTGCTACCTACCCACAACTTGAAATCCACCAATACCGGTAAATTATCCAGGGAGATTCTCTCAATGTCCAAGCCACGTATATGAGATTGTCCAGCATGATGTAGGACCAGGACCCTGTGTCTAATGCACCACTTTACCTGTTGCAATCACCTCAGACAGGTTTCTGGGTGGTTAACTTGCCATCATGGATGAGCTAGAACAGGATCCTCCACCGTTCAGAAATCCGTGGCTGCACGCGTGGTGCACCTGCCCAGGTTAGGGCTGCTGTTAGATTGGCTGATGTGTAAAATGTAACTGCGGTGTGTTGTGTCAGTGGCAAAATGAGTCTCTGCTGGCCTGCCAGCAGCCATCGGATAATCAGGTGACATTTGCATTTATTTTACGTACTGAAAACTGCTAGGCAGACCTCCTCACAGGATGAACATCTCCTGATTTTAAGAACAAATGGTTCGTTTTGCTTTGACCTTCATGCAGACACAGTAAACTTACTTTTTATTCCTTTCTACTGTTTCATCTAAGTGTACCCACGTTATTGCAGGAAAGCAGCATGTGAGCTCATAGCTGTGCCTCATCGGGTAATGAAGCGCCTAGTGACACGGACCTTCCGTGGAGCGGCAGGAGCAGCGTGGCTGGGCTGCCCCGGCCTGAGCCCCCGCCGGCGGAAGGAAAGGCTTCCTTCCAGGTTTCCTAACTTGACAGACAGCCAGGGCCGTGCCAGCAATTAAGGTGTGGATTTTATAAATGGAAGTGCTACCTTAGGAAGGAATAAAAAAATACGGAACTTAGTGCAGAAATGGTCTGAGAAATGTCATGGATTGTGAAGACAAACATGAATTTGGAAGTAACGTGGGAGGGTTTAATGAATACCTGTTTCTTCTGCACTTTTCACATAACAGTGTGTCTGATCAGGTGAAGGTCTGTCTCCTGTTCCTCTAACATCTTCCTGACAGCAAATTAAGCTTTATCTTTTCACATTTGGCATCCATATTAAGATTTTTTTTGGGGGAAAAAAGATTTCTCTCTAATAAAAATTGCTAAACAAAATGTGGACAGACACAATCACAACTCCCCAGTACATATACCACACACAGGGAAGCAGAATGCATATGGTAGGAAATTGATATGCAACCTCTTGCTTTCATGGTGTGTGAGTGTTTCTCTTTCCCTGTGGTTTATTTCAATTTGTGTTTGAGTAGTCTTTATGTTAGGAATTTGTGGGATATTGAGTAAAAGTTAAGTGCGTCGTAGATGTAGTGGCTAAAAGCTACTGAATTGAACAATCTTTTTAATAACTAGGAAAAAAATACTTGCTTGAAAATAGCTGCCTTAAACAATTTTCATAGATCTTAGTAAGTTTACATCTGTCTTTATTCTGGCAATACTTGTCTTCTGCCCAAGGTTTAAGGAAAGACAGAACACTCAACTGCAGGAATTCTGTCCCTAAGCATGAGGAGCATGAGTTTGTAAGAAAGTACTGGGCTTTTGACAGATGTCGTCGCTTTTGCAGGGAGACCTTGAGGGTATCTTTGCAGCTTTGTTTTGGTCGTTGTTTTTTTTTTAAAGTTTATTTAATGCAGTAAGGGATTTTGGTTGAGAAAACAATGAAAGCTTAAGAAATTTAGGACGCTTGTTTTCCTTTCCTAAGCTGGTGAATAAGAACTAGATAGAAGAGGAGGGAAGTATCTGGTGGCTCAAGGCAAATACCTGGTAGCTCTAGATTTTTAAGGACAAGGCAATAAAAATTCAGTTTTTTAAGTAATCAGCTACAGCTCAGCTCTCTTTAATACAGAGTTTGTTTAAAATGTTAAACATGTTTGGACTAAAATGTTTAGTATGCTTGATAAGAAAATGAAGTCAGAAGATTCTCAGTGGATGGTTACTTTTTGAATTTTCATGCAGTTTGATTCAAATGAGAAAAATAAAATGTCTAATGAAAGTAATTGGCTGTTTATTAAAATAATAAAAGGAGGAAAAATGTCAGCTGGATGAATACCTGTAAAATAGAATAAAAGTTTCACCTGTGGTAAGTGCAGTGCTCTGGTTAGCAAAAAATAATATCATATTGAGAGCAGACTATAGTTAGTTGCAAATCAATACGACTTAGTAGTTAGCAGCCACTGAGCATCCTTTATGTAAAACAAGATTAAAATTCGTAGCTTTGAATTACTTTGACTTAAATCTACCCTTCCTCTACCATTGGATGCTATCTGAATAAATAAATAATTAAAAGTACATTTAGCTGCTGGCAAGGCATTGTCACAGCTTTTCCTGCATTTGCTGTGATGTGATACACAGATAAAGAAAACTCCCTCTGTGTGTTCATATATTAAGTCACTTGGTCCCTTTTTTTTCCTCCCCATCCTCTGTCTCTCACCTCCAATGCCCTCCCCCAAAATTGCAATGTGCAAGTGAATTTTGAATTTGTCATGTTTTACATGCTTTTCAAGGTGTGTAAGCTGCCTCTGAAGATAAGTGCACCTGGCCTCCCATTCTCCTGTCTTCTGTATGTTTGATACAAATTGAAAGAGAACCCTAAAAAGGTTTTTATTTTACTCCTGGTTGCATGTTTCGTACTGTAACTTCTGAAAATTAATATTAATTACAACCTTAGAGGCAGACAGCCCAACAGTGAAATAGCTTGTAATTCGTTTGAACTCTGAAATTTTATTGGTTAAAATTGTGTAAAACTCACCAATAATTTCTTATACGTTATCTTAAGAAAAACTCACATTAATTACGAATCTCGTTCCTCAATAAAAAAGGGATAGCTAGCAGGTTAATCATTGCTATGCGCTAGATCACTAATTTTCTTCTTAATGACAGTAGGATTTTTTGCCATGTTCCCCCCATAAAACTTCTCCAATTATATAATGAATGCATTTGGTTTAGGGGAGTGCTGTTCAGGTTCCTGTGTCCCAAGCCAGGCATGTCACGAAATAGCTGTAGCTTGAGAAAGAACTTCTACTGCATTCAGTGGGAGTTGAGCATTTGGATGGAGGCGTGTATGGAGGTTCAGGGACAAGAAATTCAGACTTTCTGAGTCTTCAAAGAAAATGTGTGTCGTGTTATCTCCCTGTGGGAACACCAACCTGGTTTTCCCAAAGTCTGAAAAATTTGTTTGTGAAAAAAGGAAGTGAATGACTGAGCGCCTATACTGAATGCGGGGATTTTCATTAATGGCTTCTTAAACAATTGTTTCTGCATTAGATTCATTACTCAGTGTGAAGGTTTCTGGAAGTGCCCGTTCACAGTTATGAAATACACCTGGGCCTCCATTTGTCTGCTGGAGACACAGACCTGCTCTTGTGATTTGGTTTCAAGTTGCTCAAGAGAGACGTGACAGTGTATAGTCTAAGATAATTTTACACACTTCTCATGAGAAGTGCTCTTACCAGGCTGACTGCTAACTGGCCAGGAAGTCACTAACACTGTGGCTGCCAAAGAATAAAGAAAACATAAAGATGCTAAATCTTGGTTATGGGAAACTGCTTAACATTTAAACTCCTGATGCTTGAGAACATTGGGTGGCATTTGCAACAGATGTTTGCCTGATAATCAAAGACCCAGTGTAAGAAACAGTTGGCTAAAGAGTAAGAGTTCACCTGGCAGTCAACGCTGATTTTTATGCCTATGGACTTGAGACCTCCTGAAAATGAGAAATGCCAGTAGTAACAAGTGTACGTGTTTCTAGGGGTAGATGGATTTTGGGGTCCAGCTAATCTGTTTGAGAATCAAGTATCAAGGAATGGCCTTACGTTGGATTCATTTGAACAGAGATGGCCAGTGAGATGAGCAGATAAGTGGGATGTAGAGTATGTGAGAATTTCGCTTTGCCTCCTACCTGCACTGGGCTGATGAGTCGGGTTCACTGAGCTCACTGTATCTCCCAGCCCTCAAGGGCTTATAAAGCAGAGGTGGACTTAAAAAGTTCTAACTGTGCCACTTCAGAAGAACATGTAGCTTGGCACTGCCTTGCTCCCTGACGGCTGCTCATGATGAGCAGACAAACCTGATACATGCTCAAACCGGGAAATCTGAATCAATTAACCAGTGGAATAACTTACGGATGTGGTAGATTCCTCATAAATGAGACTTGTCATCAAGATTGGTGCGTGCATTGTTGCTCGTGCACGCTCTCCTAAAAGCTGTTGCCTGAATGCAAGGATTGCTCACTGGAAAATGAAAGCACTCGTGCAAGTAAGAAAGGAGGATCCTCCAGGGCCCTGTGGTCCTCCACCTCTGGGCCAGTGCATGCTGGTTGGCAGCCTCTCACATCTATCAAGTGCTCCAGCTCCCTGCTAAGTACTTCGCAATGCTTTTCATGAGATGGGTGGCATGGGGGCAGTTCTTATTCATTCTGAACACCTTTCTGTTGTGATGCAGAGCTATGCCTCGTGCAAGTAGTTCTTCTCTTTTTATTATCTGTGCCGCTCATGAAGACATGACGCAGAAAGTGCCATTAATATATTGGCTGCCCTAAAAAATTTCTTATTGGCTCTTTCAGCTGCTTAGGCCAGCAGGTTGTATCCTCCAAGGCATAGTGAAGAATTAGGTTGAAGTTGCCAAGGGGTGTCTCTTCCTGCACTGACTTAGGGATGGATGAGGCTCACTCTCCTTTGCCCTTCCCCCCTTCCTTCATCCTGCACCAGCCATATCTGCCTTGTGCCCTGTCAGCATTCTCTGCTTGGGAATGGCTGAGTGGACTTTGCATCTCTTTTTGTTTAAAGGGACTCTTCAGAGTGTCTATTTGGCATAAATCAGTTGAGAAATTGCTGCTAATAAGGGGGGGGGGGGGGGG
>JAOXJM010000005.1:33042955-33065203 GCA_026413425.1 Tringa solitaria
AATATTTTGGAGCCCTTCACTTTCTCTAGGCAGTGCCTTGTTCCTGCTCTTGGAGGAGTCTCTTGCTTGTGCTGACGGCGTTCAGCCCCAGAGCACAAATGCTGGGACGCCGCAGCAGGGGGGTCGCTGTCTGTCTGCAGGGAGTCATGTGGAAGGGGCTCTGTGTCTCTGGAGAGCAGCTCTCCCCCCCGAAGGAGTCACAGGATATGGCTGGGGCAGCCACAGCTGGTCTGCACAAACATAATCCTGCAGGACCGTGTCCCTGGGACACAAGTGTGATACCAGAGGTATTTAAGGAGACACCTGTTGTAGACATAGCCCTGGGTACCGCATGCCTTGGGGACGGAGGGGTTTGGTGGAGCAGGAAAGACCCCCATTTCATCCACAGGAGGGCTTTGTGTTCTTCCTTCTCCCCGGTTTCACATTATTTTATGATTTCCTAATATTTTGCAATCCTGTGGCCTGTTAGCACTGGGCCGTCCCAAAGGCCAGGCTAGAGTTTTCGTTTGAAGTTTTTTTTACCTTAGTGCGTGATTCCAGAGTGATTAGCAGGAGAGAACAGCTTCTGGGATGAGTGATGGTTTGGGTGTAACTGCTCCCAAGAAAGGGCAGAGAATTCAGAGAATGTCATCTATGTGCGGGGCTGGGTTTTTCAGTCCTTTAGATAGTTTAGATTTTATGTTGTGTTTACCTGTACTCTTACTATAAGGTCTCTGTCTTGTAATTTGGAGCAGTAAATTACATAAAAGTGATATAATCTTACCAAATTTTGTACAAAAATATTTTGTCCCTTTGGTTTGAAGTGTCCGCGTGTCTTTCCCTCTCTTCTTCCTGTCTGCCCCCCATCCCAAAAATTGTTGTCAAACGGCTACTTTCCAGAAAAAGCAAGCAAATGCAAAATCTCGTGGTTGCATAGTATAAAGAAATTAACTTGCTTAGATTTTTATCTCTCTTTTAAGGTAATCTGACATCTGGCAGAAGATAGATTTTTTTTTTTTTTCCATTGAAATGGGGATGTATTAAGATGGAGGACAAAAATCGCAGGGTCTGTCATATGACTTGATTCCATCTGTCTGTCTTGTCTTTCAAGTAGAATGGAAATTTTCTCTTAAAATTCTTTTTTATGTGCCTTTTTTGATGTTAATATGGAATCTCCTAGTTTGACTTGGTCTCACTCCACGTGCCCCTTCTTTCCACGGATTCCTGCTCTCGGTGAGGTTTTAAGTGCTTGTTGGTTTGGGACGGCTACCAGGATTGGGACCAACACTTCCCCCTTACCTGATAGATTGTTGTATGAAAAGAGTAGCAACTGGACAGCGATTCCTTCCCATCTTTATTTTAAATAGAATTTGCCAATAAATATACAGTACGCCATTTGTTTGTAGAACTAATAATGGCTCGTGGAAATAAGGAAGAGAAGGGTGAGAGGCCTGTTTTACTCTAGGACCTGGCTGGTTTGGGCAGATAGGTATTTCGGGGCGGGGAGGGGGGAAGGGGAAGGTGGTTATTATTCCCTTCTATAACAGCTTTGACTTCTGAGTGGGGTGGACCAGAATAACAAGACCCTGAGGGGACAACAGATTCTCCTCAGAAATATACTGTTGGTGGCAGGAGAGAGGATCCTGGGCATGGAGACTCCTGGCTCCAGCCTCACCTGGCCAGTGGGGTAGGCTGACCACGAGCAGGTCATTGACCCTTTTGGCAGAGGGATATAAATCTGAATCTTGTTAATCCTAACCTGAAAGATGATGCAGTGTGGCAAGAGCCTCCGTGCCTGCACGGGTGAGCAGAGGCACTGACCAAACCCCATGCCCCTGTGCCAGTGTGCTGGCACTCACAGCCAGCCCCAAAGCCTCAAATTGTTTTCTTTCCTTGTGGGCAGACACGTTTTGGTAAGTATGAATGTGAAAACACCTTTGATTATGATACTAAGAAGCAGAATACTTTATTGTAAGGGAAGCACTACCCTCATTTAGCTGTGGTGTCTCCCAACTTAGCTTTGTCCATCTGCACGTCCACGTGTTTTGCTGTGCAGGTACAGCCCAAGGGAGACGTGGGTTGGCCGTCCTTGCTGCTGGCTGGTGTCATGGGCTCTCTCCCACCCCTGCCCTCACTGGCTTCTCCCAGAGGTAATCGATTTCCAACCAAAAACTGAAGAGATTTATTCTGGAGAGTCTTCTAGGAGGGTGGTTGGGTTTAGTGGGTTTTTTTTGTTCCATAACTGCACCCTGCAAAATGTCCAGGCTGAGCTGTTTCCAAATACTGGCATCTCTAAGGAAGGGGTTATAAATTGCTAATTTAAAGCCTGCAACAGGATAATTAACTAACCAGTTTGATGTAAATGGCTTAATGGAGCTTTACTAGCCCCTTTGAACTTAAAGTAGCACTAAAAAGTAAACTGTAAATACCTTCAAGGAAAGTACTGGCATGCTTGGATGTGGGGCTGCCTGGCCATAAGATGCAAGCCTGCGAGGGCCAAGAACCCAGTGCCTGTGTGACAGCAAACATGTCAGGGGGCGAGGGACCAACCAGGTACCCCCTGGGGAAGGCTCTGCAATCACCTTCCTCTTCAGGAAGCACATAAACTCTGATATATCAGGCTTTCAAACCTGCCTTGCCTGCTTTGGAAAATTTAAATCTCAACCTTAGTTTAAATGCAACTGTAATGAATTTCATCAGGATTGAAGGAAAGAAAAAAACAAAACACACCAACCCTGAGGGGGAGGCAGCCACTACAGTCCACCCTCATTTTCTTGGAGTTGTATTTGCATTAAGGTCTTTTGGCAAGTTCAGGCAGAAACACTTATTACACTTTGTTTCAGAAGACCTTGTTACCCACTGAATCTGCTGAGACAACGTACTGCAGCCCTGCAGCAGATTCCAGTTTCTGATGTGTTCTGGGGACTTTGGGGAGAACCCCTGAACTTTCATTCTTGCTGGGCTGTTACAAAATCCCAAGGGAGGAAGTCAACAACTATTAAGCATTTAGAAATGAAGATGATTACAAAGTGAAGCATCTTGTGTAGTTAGGCAATGATCTCGCTTCTGACTATGCAGACTGGGGTGTTAGAGAGGAGACTTTCAGGCCCAAAGGCAGGAAGGAGCATTGCCTCCCTCTGTGGGAGAGAAGATCCTCCTGCTCTGAGTGCTGCTGTGCTCTGTCTTCTCATTGCACATACACCATGCAGCGGCAGCAATAATTCCCAAGAGCTTTATTTTCTTCATTATTCTTGGTTCACCACTATCTTTCACCTATTGCCAGCAGCCTTCCTGGGCACTGGAGGATGTTTAGGAGTTTGAAGCACAGTCGTCAATTACTTCTGCGACCTCTGACACATGGGATTTACCTTCACAGACATCTTTGCTGATGAGTGTTCCTGGTCCTTGGCTGTGCTCTGCTGCACTCCCCCTGAAGACCACGAGGCTTTAAGGATGAGCCAGATGAGGGCTGATGCAGGAAGAGGGCAAGACCCAACCTTTTCATTGGCGGCCCTGGCCTGGATGGGTTAAAACAGATGATGATGCCTCATCATTTGTAATGATGGATCTATTTCTCTGTGGTTTGGGGTTTTTGGATTTTTGTGGGGTTTTTGTTGTTGGTGGTTTTTTTTTCCAGCTGGGGAAATAATATACCACTGGCAATGTTAATGCTAGCTTTAAAACAAACAAACAAACAAAACCCCCAAAACACATAAAGGCACTAAAGTCTGTTGTAGCGGGCAGTGATGCAGAAGTGGCTCATCTTATTTTAACACCCATGTCTGACAGAGGATTCAGTCCTGCGCTCTAATTGTTTAGATGTCTCTGGGCCTGTTGTAGGCAAAGATCAATAAAAAGTGGCTTTTAGAAGAAGAGGTAGTAACATGGCACTTCTTTGCTCCTTCATGTTGCCTGAGGAAGTTGGCAGCGTGGCACTACCTGCTTGCTGTGTGTGGGTGGAAGCACAGTGCAGGATTAATTTGGGGTTGATTGTGTTGGCAGGGATCTGTCAGCAGAGCTTGCCCAGCTGCCTGTGCTACGGTGTAGCTGTTAATCTTTCATTTTTATGAGCACTAACCTAGATCACATATTAAAAAAAAATATTAAAAATGCGTGCACTTGCAAGCGGAGGAGCTCTGTACACACGGTGTTGACGGCTGAGACTCCCTTCAGGGAAGGCCAGAACACCTTAGCGTGCCAGCTTTGATATCTTGGCATCTGCCTGGGAAATGCAAATACTCCATCTTAATCCATCGTTCCCACACGCTGACATGTATCCAAAGGGAACTTCTGTGAATATTGTTGTTATTCCCATATAATTGCAGCTGCTTCTTTGCTTCCCAGCACCACTCCACCATGTGTCCAACTTAGTGCAGTGTCTTCCAGGCCTTTTATGCCAGATCTTTTGGATCTGTTTCTCTCATGGGGAGGCAAAAGGTCATGAGTGTGTATGTGTAGCAGAGGAAAAAAACTGTGTTTGTAGGGGTTGGGCTTGTTTTTATGAGGCTTTTCTCTTTCTGATCACGCCCCCAACAAACTCTTCTGCAGATTTTTAGATTCCCTGTGAAGTCTTTTCAATAATATGATCAATTAAAAATGAAATGCACACAAAAGCTTTTTCACACTTCTCAGAAAAATAAAAATTGATTGTAATAATAATCTGTGCTTTCACATGAAAGATAGTCAGAGTTGGGGCTCCTCTCTGAAGTTCTGTGTGTGTGTGCTTTACGTGTCTTCTAATAACCATACTTCTGTCTTTTACAATGAAACTTTTATACAAATAATAAAAATACATATGAAGAGAGCTAGCAGGACTAAGAATTTCTACTGTGCCATTCATTCTATTGAAAGACCCAAATCATTGGTCATTTTTGGGCACCTCAGAAAATTTCAGCACAGTTTTTAGTCCTGTCTGAAGCTTTGCAGATCTTTCAGTGACCCAGTCTCCTCTCGGGGGAAGAAGTAATGTTTGCAAGATGGCAAAGCAGAATTTATTTTCTCAGCAATTTAACTATTTGTTATTAATAACTGTCTTTAGAAAAACAACCAAACAAACCAAAACAGAATAATCGCTCTTCTGACACACCTTTTGTTTTGAAACCCACCAAACATGACATGTATATTTGATTTGGTGGCTCAAGAATAACAGGGAAAACATGAGCAGTGAACTGTGGCCCAGCACTCTCGATGGCTACTCCTAGAGGAAGAACAAATTATGCCCAACAGTGCTTTCCTGAGCTTTCATCTGTTTTTACAAACATGAAAAATTCAATCAGCATTTTCCTGGTTGTTGCAAATAATAGAAAGTTGTGTGAAAATTAGAACATAATGAATACAAATTTTAGAGTGGTGTCTGCTGCAGGTCCTGGGTGTGTTTGCTGAATTGCCTGCTGCTTAGAGAGCAGCTGGAAAATCCAAGTCCTTTCCCAACATGTCAAAACCAACTTTTTCGAAGGATGTAGTAGCTGTGCCAAAACACTTTGCCTATTTGTAAGCAAATGCATACTATTGGGACTATTTCTGCCTGGGCTAGCATTCTCACATGCAGCTGGCTGTATTAAATCAATTTGATGAATTACTATATAGTTTTAATTTTTCTACAGGCAGGTCCCTGCTATTTCTTGCCTGCACAAGATGAAACGGGCTTTTACATTACCTATGCTGTTATAAGACTTTAATTGTCTGGAACGGGTCTGGGTGCAATGACTGGTCCTGGAAGGGTCTGAGGATTTAGGATTATCTTCAGGCTTCTTACACTGAGGTAACAGAGAAGGAAGGTGTGTGAAAGCCAAGTTTGCATCCATGACGGAGAATACTTTATGATAAGAAGGTTCCCACTCTTTCAGGTTCTTTACAGGAGTTGACTGTTTGGTTTTGGATTTGGGGGTAGCTTTCCTGGTGTTAAAACACATTCTTTGAGGCAGGTGCCTGTCAAGGAAATGCCTGGAGATGGGAACAGGTTAACCCCAGCTGGACTGACTCGATGGGTCGAAGAAGGCTGGATGGCATCAGAACATCCCTGTGGCTCATGAAGGTATCTCTCTTCCCAAGTTCATGAGCCTCAAGATGTGCGTGTTTTGGAGCACCTGCACTGTGGCATAACGATGCTGCAATTTATTCAGCCCTTCTCTGTGACAGACTGCGTGTGGCTGAATAATGTGGAGCCAAGGGCCAGGGATTAAAAGCAGCTGGATACTAGATAAAGTTATTTGGGAAGGCATAGTGTCAAGACAGAGAGGTTTTAGTCCAAACATATCCCCACTAAACATACTTTTTGCGTCCTGTCGGAGTCTTCTGATGCTGTTGTATGAGTGGGCTCTGCTTAAAGTGGTAACAATGGAAGAATTTTATTTTTACCTTCGAGTCCAAGGTGTAGTATCAACGTTTGTTGTGGCTGTTAGCAGCAGTTTGTACATATATTACTCCTTTGACCAGATTCTGATCCTATTTATGTAGCTCTAAAACTGCTGAGTTGTTTCATCTGTGTAATGATGGCTGCGGTCTCTCTGGCTGTTTTGGTTTTTCTGTTCTGGTTCTGTTTGGTGCTTTGCTTAACCACTTTCCTTGCTGAGAGGGGAAAGCTCTGAGGGAAGTGATCCAGCAAACATTTAAAATAGCCTTTTAGTGTGCATTGTTTTGTTGTTTGACTCTTGCTCGAGCTTTTAGCTAGGTGAGTTGTGTGTCAGTTCTCACCCCAGCGCCTGTGAAACCTCCAGCCAAGCCCAGCTCTGGGTGTGCGTCCCCGGCTCTGGCACAGACCCTGGGACACCTGTGTCTCCTGCTGGGCCCAGGACTGTCACGACTGCACCCCTCCTGCCTGTTTCTCTGGTACCTCCTGTTTTTCCCAGGGTTATCTTCTATAAATAGAATGTGCTCCAGCTTTTCACTCCCCCACGCCCATCTTGAAGAGAATAATTACCAATGAGATGGTTTTAATAGTGCTGAAAGGAGGGTGATCCATTCTGCTGTGCTCTTTGAGGCTTTTTTCTGACAGGAAATAAATACAGAAATTGCTTAGCAATTTCCTTAAGTGACAAATGTAAAGTGAGTAGCTTTTGAAATACTTAAGCTTGATTATTTAAACATATGATAAACCATGGATTATTTGAAGAATAAAATTGTGATTCTTTCAGCACCCACAGAATTCCATGCAAAGGTCTCAATCTGAGTATAAAAATTAGTAATTTCCTTAATTGCTGTTAAGAGCGGTGGAGGTTACCGTGGTATCTAGTGTTCACCTGTCCAGCAACCAAAGCCATGCTCAGCCCAGGCTAGCAGAGATGCTTTGCATGAGGCAGTGATCTTCAGCATGTGGTACAGCAGCCAGAAGACACAAACATTTAGAGCATTCATAAATCAGAAAAAAATTCTTTAAAATAAAATTAAAAAAAAAAACCACTAAATGAAAGCACGTAAAGGTTTGAGGTGATGGTGCTGACTTTACTGTCCTTTAAACTATGCCTGCAGCAACCGAGAGTTTAATGTCATACAAAGCAAGAGATATTAAAGAGAAGCTGTCTCTATAGCTACGTGATGCAACTGGTGAGCAGTCGCTCAGATAGCAGGGTGCTCTGTGTGCAGTGAGGGCCTACGGAAAGCATCGCTGTTAGGGATTTCTGCTGGCACACGGATGTGTGCTGGCAAATTAGACTGCATTTGATGGAGGGATAAGAATCTACTACAGCTCTTTAAAGTCACCCTTGTGATCGCCTCATGATAAAGCATTAATTTCTCCAGTGTAAATAAAAGCATAGCACATTTCCTAAATAATCTCTTAAAGTAACAACAGATTGGTGCGTAAGAGTAAACCAATTGGGAACAACCAGTCACCCCACCGTCACTACCCAGAGCTCAGAATGACACAGGAAGGGTGGTACTGTTGCAGGTTTTACAGCCACCTCTTTGCTCAACTTTGGCAATTATTTATTACCACCAGTATTGTGCTTTGTAAACTTATACAGTGCTTTATGAAGTTAGACATGTTTCCTATTTTAAAGATCTTATAATCTTGTGGGCTGATAAGGGGTGCTTATCCCTTGGATGTTCATAAATAGCATTAGCACTAAGAGTTTTATTAGTGCTGGCTCCTTTCAAGCCTGTGGCTCGCTTTTTTTCTTAACAACACTTTCCTAGCCAACTGCCAAAATAAGGATTTTATCACCTTGATCTTCCAGGCTGGAACGGTGTGGGAATTCTTTTGTTCTGCTTGTAGTGAAAGAGCAAAACCCAAGCAGGGTCCAGGCGCAGCAGCTGTTGCTCTGCATGGGTGTAATCCACTGCCTTTGCTGCCCATCTCTGAGACTACAGCTCTGGAGTTGAGGGGATGGCAGCAGAGAGCACTGGGGAGGTTTGTCTGTGCCTGTGTGCCCCTGATTTAAATAAACAGATAATGGAACAGCAACTCCAACAAATTGTGAGTGCTGCTAATTTGTTGTAGTGCTGTCTTGCCTTCTGGCAGCGTTGATTTAGGAGAAGCCGAGCAGACTGGAATGGATGAGGGGAGCTGCTGGTTCTTTTGCTATGGGGTGTGTATATGGGTCAGTATAAAACTCTTCTAGGGGTCCTCTCTAAGGAGCTTTCAGATTAGAGGGTAAAACTTACACGTGTAGGCTGTTACTCCCCTTTTCAAAACCAGACCTTGGGCAAAAGTACCTTTCCCTCTGCCTTGCTCTTCCCTTTCCACTTTTTTCAAATCGAGAAGTGTTTTAAGTCTTGATTCATGACAAGAGCCTGTAATTTGTGTGGTTTGGGTTCTGCCAGAAAATCCTTGACCTTGACAAGAATAGTGTGTAGGGAAGGAAAGGAGGAAGATCCTGTGATTTGGATTGTAGCAAAGTTTTCAACGCCCCAAGACCTTGCTGGGCTGCCTTTCTTAACGCTCCTGGGGTTGTGACCCCCAGAGTCAGAGAGAGAAGGCTGGATGAACGCGCCTGAGATACCCTCAGCCCTGGAACACTCTTGTGCAGCACTGCAGAATAAGGATGGCAGGATGGGGAAGAGGTGGATTTGGGAACCCTATGTAGAGTGCCCTCCTTGCAGCCTGTGAGCTGAGTTTAAACAAAGTCTGAAGTCTTGAGTGAAGAAGGCAAGGGCATAAAGCAGTGAAAATG
Source organism: Tringa solitaria (assembly GCA_026413425.1). NCBI lineage: Eukaryota > Metazoa > Chordata > Aves > Charadriiformes > Scolopacidae > Tringa > Tringa solitaria. The sequence goes on from JAOXJM010000005.1 coordinate 33,052,045, forward strand.
AGAAGTAGTTGTTGAGGTGAGGCAGCCAAAGAAACAAAGAATTTAGAAAATGAGTAATCCCTGCTTTCCCCTTAGGTTATCTTCAGCTTGGATAGATTTGGATGCAATGCAGACAGTTTGCAGAACTTTGAGTCTGTTGGGCCTTCTGCTTTTACAAGCAGTAGTGGCTTTCTGGCATCCTCTCATTTGCCAGAGTCAGAGTTTCAGAAACGCTTTTTGGTGGTTGCAAAGAACCAAATATATAAGGGTTAAGCATCTGGCTGGGAGGGATGTTTGGCAGGCAGTACAGTCTGGATACTGCCAGGACTGGTTCTTAAACAGTGCTTTGCTTGAAAGACTTCACTGAAGTGAAGCTTAGAGACAGATTTCTCTGGGAAGTACAGGGCTGAGTACATGGTCAGTTCTTGGTGGGGGGGAATGGTGGCTAAAGTGCAAAAGGTGCTGTATTTAAGGCATTGTTTATTTATGTTAAGGAGAACTGTTGCTGCTCCATCTGTAGGTACAGATGAGATAAGGGACTGAGATTTGGTCTTGCAGAAGAAAATGCAACAGCAGGTTTTTTCTGTGCTCACTGGTATCTGGCATATGGTGAGAGACACAAGGTTTTGGTCCAAGGCTCTTACTACCCATGTACCTCCTGCAACCCTCAGCGTGGAGCTCAGTGTTACCTATCAACAAGTCCACAATAGCAGTGATCTGTATGCAGGTGCTCCTCTGCAGACTGCTGCTCTCTGCAGAAAAGTTTGCTGTGTCCACACAAGAAATAAAAATGAGCAGGCCATTCGGGAGCATCCTTATCAAATGCTCTCCCAGTTCTCCTAGTACTCTGAGGCCTTGTTTGCTCTAACAAACCCTGTAACAAAGGGGTCTGAATCACAGTTGCGCATGGATTTAACGCTCCCAGCTGACTGCCTGGAGCCTGTCCTGGAGACCCCTCGGCAGCAGCAGGGACAGTTGAAGGGCTCCAGTATCACTGCATTTCACATCTCAGCTGTCAGCTTGTACCAGTGGTGACTCACAGCCCTAAAGCTGTGCTCTGAGACCATCTTGTTTGGAAGAGAGTCATGAGGTTTCCTTTTTCTCTACCGTGTTGTATGCTCTTGGACCCAGAGCAATGCTCAGCATGAGCTGCCACTCTGTACTTTCTGCCAACTGAGACCGTACTGAAGGACAGGCCCCAAGCATTTTAGGACCAGAAGCATCTTCTCACTTCACGGAATTCATAGGGTTGATGATTCTGCCTAACGCTCTCTAGGGTTAGCAGGGACGTAGCAACAATCCTCTAGTCACGTCCTAAATTCTTGCATTGTAAAGGGGGAATTCTGTACATCAAGGCTCAAAGGTAGTTGGGAAACAAGAATTTTGCATACCAAAGGGGCCTTAACTGATGGATGGGTAGAGGGTATCCTTCCTTCTTGTGTGGGCTAAGCTACTCCACTGAATGTATGGGCGCTGCAGAGGAGTTGTTAGATTAGCATGGGACATCAGAGCTGCCTTTACCACTTGCAGTGCAGGTACAGCTGGAACTGAGCTTGCTCAGTTGTTGCAGGGCTGCAGAAGAGCCCAACATCTATTGCTGCTTGCTGGCTCCAGAGGCTTTATTTGTTCTGTGCCACTGCTGTGTTCCTGAGATCAGCCATGCTCTGCAGATATGCAGGAATTTTTAGTCCCTGGCTCTGCTTGACAAGATCTGCAACATCCATGCCTCTCTTCTCCAACTAAAAGGTTTGGGTAGTCTTAGGCTCCTGCATGTCAGCAGTGAAAAGAAATGTGTAATATCCAAGGACTCTGTTTAGGAATTGGCAGGAACCTTTTTTCCAGGTCAGTGAGCAAACACTTTCTTACATTTCACTTCTTCATAGTATTGACAAGATTTTAAAATCTGCAGTCGATAGCAGTCAAAACAGGGCAATCTGAATACAAAAGACCTATTAGTTCAGTGTGAAAGGGACTGTGGGGGTGAGAATACAGGCGGGAATGATGGGAACACTGTCCTGGGCCTGAGTCCAGCAGATGTCCAGGAAGAATGAAGAACTACATTCAGTGTCCTTTTCATGAGGACACTTTCTATTTCCCAGGCCATTGTCCTCCTTTATGTTCTCTTTGATCCAACTACATTAATTATTGTAAGTCTTTTTTATTGGGCCTTTTATATCTTTTGGGGTTGAAATGATAATCAATATTCTTCTAACTTTTTAAATGTAAGATTTCTATCTCTAGCAGCACAGCTGGAGACATGCAGCCATCAATGTGACAAGAGCTATGCAGAAGTTTCCCATCGCCATGAGGATCTAAAAACCTACTTTAAATCCCTGCAAGGCTGCAGGATTATTTCTGGTTTGGTTTTTTTTTTCTTTCTTTCTTTCTTTCTTTTTTTTTTAATTTTCTTTTCTTTCCACTGGGGCAGCATCACCACTTGTAGAGAGGGACCTATGCTAAGCACCTACCCTAAGGCCATCCTTCTTGAGAATCGTGCTGGAGTGCTGGAGCTTATTACGGGAACTCTGGGGGAAGGAGGATGCACACTGCAGAGGATACACTCAGCCTGCCAAGCCCAGGGTATCTGTGGGATATGCCTTTCCCTGACATGGAAAAGATGCGATTGCTTTTTCCTTTGGGCAGGGAAGGGTGGAATTATAGATCTTAAGCTTTGCAACTCTTGTACCAGCTGCAGTTCACCATGAATCAACTCGATCTCCAGCCTCCAAGAATGTAGATTAAAATTACCAGTGAAGCACCATTCTAAATAGGAGAGGGTGTACGGTATTTTCTTTTTCTGTCTTGCACCACAGATGTAACAAAAGTCAAAGGACCCGGCCTGGCTCAATGCCGTAACATCTCTAGAAAAGCAGGATTTCAAAGTGTTTGGAAGGGGGGCTGGGAAATGGGGACAACACCGAGGATCAGCGTTTAAGTGTTTCTTCCATTGCCTATACTGTGTGAGGAACAAGACCATGAAGCTCTGGGTCCAGGCTTTTCTCATCATAGAGGCATTTTTAAATGGTGATATTTAGTTGCCTGAATTTCTGGGCAGAAAGAAGCTGGTGCAGGCATCCTGGCATCTGCTGTTCTTGGATATATATGGGTCGGTCCTGCTGAAGCTCAGTGCTATTGCGAGTCCTGAATTAAGGTGGCCAGAGAGTCATCAAGAAACTTGCTAAGGCCTTCTGCTCCGTTTTCGTTCTTCAGCAGTTTTGGGGAGATGGGTGGAGGGGAGGTTGTTCTAGTAGTTCATATTTAAGGCAGGTGGCCATTTTAAAATGTACATTTCAATTTTGATTGCAGTTTTTTAATTGCATTTAACAGCGTCCCTGCTGGTTCTCCATTCTGCATCCGTGCAGCCACGTTCTATTGATGGCCTGTTGTGATTTCAATGGAACATCATGGGATGTACCTGGCACGTCGGGCAGCACTGGATGGAGGTGCCTTTAGCCCAATGTACCTGGCATGGTAAGCGGCAACCAAGTGGTTAATCTGCATTCTACTGCTTGTAGTCTCAGCTTGTCTAGCAAGGTGTTCCTGCTTTGCTGCAGCCTTGCACTGACTGGAAGTCACTTTGCTCTCCTGATGTTAGTGCTTTCACGCACACAGGGCCCCTACCCTTCTCACCATTGGAGATTCCCCTTCCCCGGGCAGTTTGCCACGGAGCAGAGGAGGGCCTAGTCATGTCAGGCTCTCCTTGGTATTTGAGAACAGGAAAGAGAAGGGACTGGAAAATCATCTGACTCTCTTTCTTCTCTCCTTTTTGGACCAGGAGCTGGTAGTAGTTGAGCATGTATTGCCCATGTCCCTGATGTCCCAACATTGCCGCACAGAGGTACCGGACAGGTGGTCCTGTCCATAAGCAAAGCTGTTCCATTTCTGCAGGAGCTGTTGCAGGGAGCCAGGAGGGCAGTTCTGCCTGGCACTAATTGGAATGCAACAAACTGAAGGGCCACTTTAAGATTGTTGATGTGAAGTCCCCTGCAAAATGATCCTCCATTCTCCTCCTCTCCATGTCCACACCTGCAACATCAGCTGCAATCCTGCTCTGTCCTGCATGTCTCTCTCTCCCTTCCCCAGCTCTGCAGACCTCTCCCTGAGTAACCTGACATGTTGCTCTTCTATTTTGAAGTGAGAGGTATTCCTCTGGGAGAAACAAGGGTGCTGTGTCCTGTTTTCTGCTTCAGACAACCTCACAGAGCTTTTGCTGCTCCACTGCCAATGATGGAAATGCATGTTCTTGCCTCTGCTTCTGAGTCCTGCTGTCTGCCTGCTTGCAGGGGCTGGGGAGCTAACGTGGTTCCTGCATCCTCCCTATGCCTCTGCTGCTCTGCAATGTCAATACCTTTACAGGGCATGGGATAATGACCTGCAGCTGCAGCTCCTGGGGGGAAGATTAGTGGCCACGAAAGTCCACTTCACCAATACCTTCACCAGGAGAGTCCTGGAAATAGGTTCTGCTGGAAGATCAGATAAACCAGTGAGCAACAGGAAAGGTGTCTTCCCAGAGGGGTCTTCAAGTGCTCTAAAAAAGTTAGTTCATCTGAAACTGAAGGGTGCAGAAGTCATCTGTTTCAGTTTCACCCAGATCCAGTTGCAGCTGGACACAGCATTTTTAATGTCAGAAGTAAATTGGTGGGAGAGAGCAGCGTAGGAAACAAATGATTTAATTTTGTCTTGTTCTTCCCCACACTCACTGCTGCAGTGTCTGCTCTGTGCAACACAACGGCTTGGGAAGGTGGAGATATAAGTAAGCAGGCCACTATCTTTTCCTAGGTGTGTTACAACATGCACAGTAGGCTAACGCTTTAACAACATCTAATTTGATACATCACATCTAATCTAATTGTTGGTTTTTATCTGCAGCACTGGTAGTTCACTGTTCAGGTGCTCGGTGTCTAGCCTTCTCATCCATCCACAAATCCTCTACGTGAAATGAGTGATTCCTTAGATCTGTTTTTGATTGATTCTTTGCTTCACTGGTGTTGCTTCTCAAAAGGTAAACAATATTCATATGCTGCAATCTATAACTCAGAGACTAAACCAAACAGCATCTCCTGCCAGAGGCTGCTAAGATAGATTGAGCATTCATTCAGCAACTACTTTTAGGAAAAGACTTAGTGATATTAAAGAGAACCAAATCTGTAGCGAATATGTAGATTTTATGCTATTGAAAGGGGTGAAGGAATTCCTCTTCTCCTGTACTTTGGCAATCTAACTCTCTGTGATGTCCAGAGTCTTCGTGGAAATTGAGAAAAAAACCCAAACAAATAACTTTTTCCTGCTTTGTAGTGAGAGCAGCACAGCTCCTGGAGCAGTCTGTGTGTGCCCTAGGCTGGGCACAGCAGCTCGCAGTTACCCGGCCTCCTGGGCAATATTGCTTATGAAGACGCTATCGGCTCTCAGCTTGCGAAGCTTTGTTTGATGTGTGGCATCTGCTTGCAGCATTACTGTATTCTGTGATTTGTGCCCTGTATTTTTCACATATCTGCATGTGCTGTGTTTCAGTGTCATGGATACAGTGGAGGTAGTGAGGAGCCTCAGTCCTGCTTCATTCCCTACTTGCACAAGAATATTTGAGCAGGTCCATTGCTCTGAAAACTATACGTCTTGAATGACTAGGAAGCAACTTGAATCTGAAAAAAGACCAATATCTGAAAAGAGATATTGGTATTTGTCCAAAGCCTTCTGTGATCCTGTTTTAAATGCAAAGGAGTGAAATTTTGCACACCAAATTCAGTGATAAAAGACTGTAGCCCCAGTCAGACATCTACATATTCCTGAGGTCAGGGGTTGGGATTTTTTAGTTTTTCAGGGCTTTTTGGAACTTTTGTTGTGGTGGTGATGTTATCCAAATGTTCAGAGTTTGTTAAGAGCCAGTCTCTGCAAACTAATGGATAGCAAGGCCTTTGTAGGGCCACACCTGCCATTTGTTTGGGAAGATCTGCTAGCTTTTATATGGGACTTACCCACGTAGTTGCTTTTGGTCCCGTGCTTTCAGACATAAGTGAGATCTCAGGAATGCCATAGATTAAGGAATAATGCCTGCTTCTCTTTGGCTAATACGTTTTCCAACACATCCCTCTCCCCCCATCTGAAATGCATCATTGCTAAAGAAGGGTTTGTAACTGGTCAGCTCTGGGAAGTACCTGGAATGGATTGATTTTTGTTCAGACTGCATGAGGAGCACAAGCCAGGTTGATGCTGTAAAGCTTTTGGCAACAAAGGTACGTCAGTCAAAGGCATGTTCTCTGACCCATGTTGCTGTCCTGGTAAAAGCCCTCGGTGGGCAATTCTGGCAAAATTTTAAATATGGGGCTCTAAACTTGGCTGAAGATTTTGCTGCCTTGTTCCATTACATTCGTTCTGTTGGGGTTGCTAAATCCACATTAGACTTCAGCCAACACATTCAAATTTGATAGGCAGTGTTACAGCACTTAAACCTGACCACTGCTTTTAAATCTACTAAGGGTAATAACCTACCTCATACTTAGATTCTACTGAACATGAATGCTTCTGTAGAATTTTACATGTGAGACAAACAGAGGTAATTTAAGCAACTTGTACTGTGCTAATTTTTATGCTGCAGAACATACTAAGGTTTAATAATAACATTATCTTCCCCATGAAGGTCAGTAAAAAGCAGAACTATAATTCTGCTCCTGTTTCCAGGGCTTTCCCTGCAGGCTCATTACCTGGTTTCAATATCATTTAAGGCAGCAAGGAAAAAAAAAAAAAAAGAAAAAATAATCTAAAAAATATTTCCTTTAGTAGCTGCAGCAGACTTGACTCCTTTGCAAAGGCTTAGACAAACACACACATAGAGATTTGTGGACCTCTCCTTCAAGTACCACATGAATGGGAAATAAGCTTGCTTGTACTTCAGTAACATACTTTTTTATTAGTTTAGGCAAAAAATATTGTCTGTGCTTTTTCCTTTCTTTACTCATATTTGTCCTTTATGGAACACTTAAAAATCATATCCAGGGATTTTGTGTGTTATATCCATGGAAAAGCACCATTATGTTTGTAGTGAAAATAGTGTAATAGAAGGCTGTCTCTTGCTATTCCTGAGCAGGATGCATTTAAATGTATAAATGCTGTGTTATGTTGCAAGCCATGTTTTTGTCCTTCCCTATCAATATATCTCAGTGATGCAGAAGTAAGTGCTTTTACTGGCCTGGCCAGATAAAAGTGGGGTTTTGGTGCCTCTGTGCTGTTGCTTCTTCCTCTTAATCAGCAATTCTGGAAGCAAGCCACTAGAACCCCACACATTGCCTGTGTGCTGCAACTCTCATGTAACTAATTACAGTAAAACTTGTTTTTAAAGTGCTCGACACTGTTCAGTGGTAGTAATCCCTGTCTCTATCATGTTTTGTGATGCTGCAGGGTGAGTTTCAGAAACAGAAACACTATCGATGGAGCAGTAACTGGCTAGCACCATGGCAAGCCTGTATTTCCTCCTTTTGGCTGCCACCCTTTCTAAAGCCAGCTGCCCTTGGGAACAACATTAAGATGCAAAGTGGTGAGTCCACCGTCTTCTGGGGTTGCCATCCATTGCTGAGACAATACAGAACACAAAACCAGAGCAGCTGTGGGTCAAGGTGAGGAGCCCCTGAGTTAGGTGCTGGTGCGCTGAACAGGGGCCACACAGTTCTACCCAGTGCGTAGCCAGGTACCCAGCCAGCTGAGAGCTGACCGAGGGAGGAGGCACTTACTTGGCAGATCCCTTGGCAAAAGTACCAGGCTAGTCAGACACTGGAGGAAAAACTGCATTCATTTGCTTTTTGGTAACTTCTTTCATAAAGCAAAATCTTTCTGGTGTGCACAAATGAGTAATGTAAACTTGGCACCTTTCTGCCAAATTAAATCTTTCTGTTTATCAGCAGTTAGTGACAATCAGATTTGAGAGAGGTTATTTTTTTTACGAAACATGGCATTTCTGCCAGTATCACTTTTTATTTCCTTTTCTTACGTACACATACTTGACAAAGAGGGACAATAATGCAGTCTAATGCTTCATCATTTGAAATCTGGTGGGACAGAATGTGGTAATGGGACTCACAAGCAATAAAAACATTAACTGATGATGATTTTAAGAGAAAATTTAAGTTCTTCATTTCCATGAACTTATGGCTTGCTCCTCCTTGAATAGGAGAAATACGGTTCAATAATATGATGAACTGGGAAAAGCAGGAGGGAAGTGGAAGGCTAAAGGCAGCTGTTGCACATTTGGTATTTAATTCCTACATTGGAACCTCAGAAACTACTTCAAGTCAACTTTAACAGGGAAGCGCCCATTACAAATAGTAGTCAGCACTTTCAAACAAAAGAACTCAAGAAAAAAAGTTTAAAAATTGATCTTGGATTCCTGAATGCAGCCCCAGATTTGAATTCCTTTTTTTCTGTATTGTATTATCTACCAAACGTGCAACTACTGTTAGTTCTGATATGCCTCAAACTAGGTATTTCCTACAGTTCATACCACTGGGAAAGCCAGTATAAATATCTAAACTAAAATACATAGTGAATACTGGTTTTGAAATACATGAACTGCACAGAGGTAACCGCAATTTGCCTCTCTTCCCTGTACTTCAGGGTTGAGAGGCTGTGACTTGAGATAGGTTACGTGACTATCAGTTTAAACAAAATTCCTTCAAAACTAAAGGCAGGGCAGAATTAAGAAAACAGTTTCAGATTGTTGAAGATATTTGGTGGCATTTAGCTAGCTCAGCATCCTGAATTTCGGCCAGTGTAGGGTTGATTCTAACCCTTCATGTCAATGGATTGGGATATGGACATTGCCAGGGGGGTGGTTTTTAAAGCAGCCTTTTCATACACTTAAGGAGATTTCCCATTCACACCTCAGTGTGATTAATTCCTTCTTCAATGGGTGTAGTTGCTACATGTCATTTTCTCAATGCCAAAGCAGCTGAGTGTTGTAAGATTTCAACATGTAAAAGCCAAGAACCAAACTACTTGTTAAAGCAGGGAAGCTGCAGCTTATGCTGATTATTTTACATGTTCAGATATGCAAACGGCAACAAAGTAGATGCTTCTTTTTTCTTCCATTTTTCTTGTTCCCCATCTTCCCTTCAGATTTCTGTCAGAAGAGGGAGATGGCTTTCCCTTGTACCTAACTACTGTTTTCCTGCTGGTATCTTTTGAATAGTAATTCCAGCCAAAGAAGACTGCTTTTGTAAAAAGATACTTACAAATCTGATTTTTGAAAGATGTTAATCAAATCTTGGCATGACAAATACTACTCTCTGTATTCCAAGCAGGATCACAGCTTGCAGGGCTGAACGTACCCAGACCTCCTTAGTCAGTGTCCAGCTGAACATAGACTGCACTGTTCTAGCACCATGTTAAGCCACTATTTGAGTGGGAAACAGCAGGTTCACACCTCTTACTCTCCTGTTTTGCAGGTGGTAAGGTGAAGGCGAAAGGACGAGAAGGTGGAGATGGAACTGCCAAATCATGCCAAACAACTGCTACTGCAGCTGAACCAGCAACGAGCCAAAGGTTTCCTCTGTGATGTGATCATTGTGGTAGAAAATGCCCTGTTTCGTGCCCATAAGAACATACTGGCAGCCAGCAGCATGTATTTCAAATCCCTTGTCCTGCATGACAACCTGATTAACTTAGACACGGACATGGTGAACCCAACCGTGTTCCGGCAGATCTTGGACTTTATTTATACTGGTAAGCTCTTAACGACTGACCAGCCCGGTGAACAGAACTTTAGTGCTCTCCTCACCGCAGCAAGCTACCTCCAACTGCACGACCTGGCAGCTCTCTGCAGAAAGAAGCTGAAGCGGAGCAGCAAGTCTTTTGCTGGCAAGGCCGGCGGCCTTGGTGTGGGGAGATCTGCCAGGAGTCAGAGACTTTCCACTGCTTCGGTCATCCAAGCTCGCTATTCAGGGTCAAATGAGGGGTTGAAGGGCTCGCACTCAAAGGAGCTGTCAAAGGGAAAACTTTCCGATGATGAGGTCTTCATCAGCAGCTCCAACCAAGAGAATTGTCATTCCTTAAGCAGGGGAGCCAGTAACAATGGTGGTGGGGGCAGCAGTGCAAATGGGAGTACTGGTGACCAGGAGCTAGGCCTTGACCTGTCCAAAAAGAGCCCATCACTCCCTGTTGCAGCCTCCCACGATGACACGCAGCACAGCGAAAGCCAGCATGGCTCTCCTCAATCTGCCTCAGCCCCTGCAGCCAACAGTGCCTCATCATTCGACGAGTCTGGGGTCGGAGCCCCTCACAGCATGGCGGACAGCAGTGACCCCATGGAGATGGATCTGAGCGAAGAGTGCCACCACTCCCTGGCGGAGAGCAGCCAGCGCAAGGGCCTCCGGCACTCGTCTCGCAAGAAAGAGTGGATGAAGAAAGACACAGCCTTTGACCGAAAGGAGGGGGGCAAAGACAGGGATGAGGGTGAAGGGCTGCCCAATGGTATCCTCCTGGGGCCCTTGTCCAAGTCCGTGGAGCGGAGTCTGGCTGGGGCCTATGGCGCAGACCTACCCTACCCATGTAAGGAGGAGGTGGAAAATGGTAAGGAGAACAGCGATGACAGCGGTGAGAGTGAGAGCGGTGGCCATACCAGTGCCAACTATGTCTACCGGCAGGAGGGGTTTGAGCCAGTGGCCTACGGTGACAACCTCTATGTCTGTATCCCCTGTGGCAAGGGCTTCCCCAGCTCCGAGCAGCTCAATGCCCATGTGGAGACGCACACCGAGGAAGACCTTTACATCAAGGAAGAAGGCACATATGGCGGCAAGGATGAAGCCGAGGATTTGTCTAACCCCAACCAGTCCTATGCCACGGAGTCCCGACCCTTCAAGTGTTCAGTGTGTGAGAAGAGCTACAAGGATCCAGCCACGCTGCGGCAGCATGAGAAGACTCACTGGCTGACACGGCCCTTCCCTTGCAACATCTGCGGCAAGATGTTCACGCAGCGGGGCACCATGACACGGCACATGCGCAGCCACTTGGGGCTCAAGCCCTTCGCTTGCGAGGAATGCGGGATGCGCTTTACCCGGCAGTACCGACTCACAGAGCATATGCGTGTCCACTCAGGAGAAAAACCTTACGAATGTCAACTGTGTGGTGGGAAATTCACCCAGCAGCGCAATCTGATCAGCCACCTGCGAATGCATACCTCTCCCACATAAGCCAAAGACTCCAGAATGAGCTTCGCGCCCATCCGCAGTGATTTACCTTCCTGTAGACTTGCTGCTTAAAAAAAAAGAAAAAAAAAAGAAAAAAGAAAAAAAAAACAAACGAAAAAGGGGGCAACTCCCCATACTCTGTTCAGTCATGGGAGGCCTAAACAAATGTAGCTTTAACATTTTTAAAAAAAAAAAAAAGTCCCTTTTTTCCCTTTTTTTAAAAAAAAGAAAGGTCCACAGCCAAGCTGATGCATTTAGTCCAACTCTCCCTCCAAATCTTGGTGACCTGGCAAGAAATACTACTTTTTGCACACATCATTGCCATATTATCTGGAGCAGGTAGAGGGGACCATGGAGAACTTTCAGCCTCTGCTGGCTCCCCCTCCCCGCCGCTTTCCTTGGCGTTACTGTCACCCTACTCACCTCCTCTCTCAAAACCAAACTCAGTAGGGGCGTTTCTTGCCATTAGAAAGAAAATAAAGTACACCTTTTCAGTGGCCTAAGCAGTTGTGAAATAACACAGCACTGCATTCACAAGCACAGAAGCTGTGTCTGTGGACCATCTCACAGGATTGGCAGCCCCTGCAGATACTGTGGGAAAGCCATAGCAATGGTGGAACCCACCACCCTTCCGTGGGCTGGCGATGGTGGGGACAGCAGTCTGCCTCAGTGTGTGCCAGCCCAAGTACTTCGCTTAAAGAAACGGCGATGCCTCCCTCACCATCCCTCCCTCTTCTTGTTTTGATCTTTATCCTTGGCACACGTGATCTCATGCCACCTTTTCCCACAAAGCACGCAAACCTCTTCTGCCTTACCCATGACTGAACAGGGACAGGATGCCCTGGGAATTTCTTTCAGTGAGCAGGGGGTCGTCTTTACTTTTCTAGTAGTTTCATATGAGTATTCTTTGCTTAGAGGTACTTGTTTTATTAAAGGCANNNNGGCAGTTTCATGCCTCACTCCTCTTATCTGTTCGGGCACATAAGTTTCCAGAGGGTGGGTGGGTGGGAAGGGGGTTTGATGTAGGCTGGACTTGCTACAAGTTCCTTAGGTACTTTTTTATTATTTTTTTATTTTATTTTTTGTGTGTGTGTATGTTTTTAGCTTTCCTCCCTCACTAAAGAGCAAGTCTGTGTGGACAGACTTGTTACCTTTGCTACCTCTCGAATTCATGAGAACAATAAGATGGTTAGTGAAAGATTAGGCGCTTTTTTTTCTCTTATTGTAAGTAATTAAATGTATAAAAGTAGAAGCTAAATTAAAGTTAAGGGATTTTTACCACCCTGTCCTTCCATCAAAAGTCAGCTAGAGAAATGTTAAAGCAAAGCTTGGCCAAAGACAAAGCAAAAAATAAGTTGAGCCAGAGGCTGTGCTGGCTGCTTGGACTGTCTCATTTGCAGTCTCTTGGCTGTTTGTAGTCACTTTTATCTAAAAGGAGAAAACTTCTCTGAGCTTTCTGGGCCCTTTCCAGCTTTGTTTATTGAATCTGGATACTATGGGGAGGGGAAAATGTCCCCCTCATCTTCCACTCCCCCAGCACATCTGGGTCAGTCTGTAAACACCTGGCAGGACAGAGGGTGAGGGCATAGCAGCCTATAATTTACTAGAATCCAGAGTGCAATAAGGTGGGGGAGAGGAGGAAAAAGCAAACCAAAGTGTTTCATATCCTCCCTTTTAGACAATTTAAACACGCACACACAAAAAAAAAAAAAAAAAGAAAAATTAAAAGAAAAAGAAACAAAATGTTCTTGCAACATCTGCATAAGACATCACAGCCAACAGCTGCTATTGGTTTAGGAGAGAAGACAGAGAACTTAGCCCACCGATTCTTGGCCCCCTTGACTTTGTTGGCTTGACCTTGTGGAAAGCTATGGCTTATTTCAAGCCTCCCGTGACTGTGGTGGTAAAAATTCACAGCCAGTAGAATCATCCCAGCTCCCACCTAAACAGCCCTTGTGTTGCGAGCAGTCACAAAACGTTGGGTTTCTATGGAGCCTACACAAATGTAG
>JAOXJM010000005.1:33066523-33104271 GCA_026413425.1 Tringa solitaria
AGAGCCTCAAGAGGAATAAAACAATTTAAAAACAAACAAAAAACAAAAATTAAAAAAAAAAAAAAAGAGGCCAGGCAGCTTAAGTATATGCTTTAGTCACTTAGTTCCCGAATGTTTTCGGAATAACAGGAAAAAAAAAGATAAAATAGCAAAAGTTGTATAAAAGAATAAAGAAGCTCATACCCAAATTCACAAAGCTATTTTTTAAACCAAAGCACATTTGAATGAGTATGAAACCTCACTTGGCTCAGAAAAATACTAATATATTTATCTCATTGTTTACATAAACTTTTACAGTTTCAGACCTCAACAGATCTAGGGGCCAGTCAAAATTAATCTTTGCTTTTTCCATTGGTTTGTCTCTGAGGGCTACGCAGCGTTTCCCAGCTTGGGAGGGGAGCGCCGTGCCCCCGCCTGCATTCCAGCGCCACTTGGGGAGAGGGAGGGCAACTAGAAATAGGGCATGTAGATGATTTTTTTTTTTTTATTCAATTCATGAGAGATGTTGCTGGGAGCAAGACCCAGGCACCACTGCAAAGGCATTCCAGCCTTCCTCTTCCTCAGAGGAGCCTGAGGTACCAAGAGGGACAAGAGCAGTGCAAGAAGCTCTAGAGATAAACGTTGTCTGAAGGTGGTGGGAGCTGCTGTACCCAGCACATCTCCTTAACATTACCCATGGGGAGCTGGGCTGAACTATTCTCCAGTCCTTTACTGCAAAACCTCCAAAACCAAACACCTGGCAAAAAAACACCCCAAAAGCCTCTCTCTGTGCATGTGGGGGAGTTAGCAGGAGCCACAAAGGTCACAGAAGACACCAAAGAGCTATTGTCATGCAGCTTCTGTGAGGCTTTGCGGCTGCTGCGCTGGGACCCGCTCTCTGCGCCAGCAGGGGCTGTGTCCAGCACCAGAGCGTGGGCCCCCAGCTGCACCCTGCTCAGAGCCATGCCGGAGCCAGAGGGGGACACTCTGGACCAGCTGAGCCACCTTCTCATTAAACAGCTAGATGGAGTCACCCTGGACCACACAGTCATGTGCAAAGAGCCCAACCAAAACTCCTAAGGCTTTCTAGGTGGAAGCCTAAACTTGATTTGCATGTTAGAACAGGCTATAGATGGTTTGCTAAAATAAGCTGAAGCCAAAAAAAAAATTATTTAAAAATGCTCCCCATCATTAGTCTTGCCCCTTTGTAGCTTTTACCTTCTACACCAAAGCCACCTCAAAGATTTGAGGGGAGGGCTGATGGAAAATGAAATATTAATTTTGCCTGGTCTTAATATCTAACAAAGATGGTGCAAACACTATTTGACAGTGTTGTTTTTGTATCAATATGTATGTGCAGTAATGAATGTATTTATTTCTCAGATTCTGTATGCACAGTTTTGCAATGTAATTCAGAAAGTTGCAAACACAAAGATGTGTCCGCAGGGTCTTCTCTACAGGATTTCAAAAAAATGAAAAAATATATTAAAAAAAAAAAAAAATCTCAGAGACTCTCATAGCCATAAACCATAACCTGTGAAGACAATACAAAGACTGGACTTTTGTAGCTTTGCATAGAAGAGGAATTTATGTTTTGCTGTATTTAAATGTTTCCATTTACAGTGTCACTCTTTTAATATTCCTGTTTTGGTTTTTGTTTTATTTTCCTCTCTCGTGTGTGTGGAAGGCATTGTTTTCAAGCAGTGCAGGTTCAAAGTCTGGGTTAGCAGTATTTTACCGTGTCACTTCAGTTCTGAAAAGCAGGAGTATGGGTCTTGATCAAGGAAACATCCAGCGCACTCCGTGAAACAAAAACACATTCTGAGGTGACTGCTGGCAAAATCCGGAGAAGGTCAAAGTTATCAGAGGAATGGCCGTGTGCTTCTGATTGCAGCTTGTGGCTGAGACAAGTCTGCTGCCCTGCCTGAGGGACAGGACCTGGCTCCTTTCCTAAAGCCCCCTCATCCCCCAGTTACTGTTTACTTGGTAGCAATAAGGATCTCACAAGCAGGGAGCTGACGCCTACAGCAGCTCGAGGAAGCTTCGTGCCAAACCCAGCAGCCTCTGTGCCACCTTGTGATGGGCCTTCAAACTCCTGAAGCATCCGGTTCCCAGTAGCGTAGGTTGGTTTGAGTCCCTGGGAAAAGCTGTGCTTTACAAAGTCTCTTCTCCCAGTATTGGTGGCGGGAGCAGTTATGGACCTGCTACAGCCTTAAAGAATAGCATGGAGAAAGGATGCTTCTTGATTTCTGGATATTTGCCAAAATTAGAAACCTTTCCAATCGGCTGTGCTGGAGTTAAGGGAAAAGCGAATAAAAAACAGCGACAAAACCTTCCTACATCTTAAATGGGTTTGAGAGGCTCTAGATAGTAACCATCCAGCTCACCCCCAGACAGCAGAAATGCTCACCGCTAAGATGGCAGGTTTAAATAAACATTTGTTTAAATAAGAGTTTAAAATCTAAATGAGCTCTGAGCTGAGCATTTTTTCTTAGTTTTTGTTTAAACTTAATGATTTGTTCAAAGTCCCTCCATTTATTGTAAAACACTTTATTTTCATAAGCTTAGTCTTGCACTCCAGACTGGCCCTGTTCTTGAGAAAGAAAATTTAGGGGTTGCTTTCAATAGGTGGAAGTAGCTTGTTGCAATGTTTTAAGTTCCACGGCACTTTATTGTCTGGATTTTAGAGCAGGCAAGCAGTAGCTGAGTCTCAGCCCCTTTCCACTCCTTGACTTTTGCATTTTTTCAGATTAGGGTAAGAAGTGTCACCTTTGATGATTTCCCATAGACTCACTAAATTTGCTCTTTCCTTGTAAAAGGAAAAGATTCGGATCCCTTGTGCGGCAGTTCCAGCTCTGCTGTCAGGCTCCTAGCCAGGAAGGCTTCTTCATCTCAGCCCCAGTTCATCTCTGTGCCACAACAGAACTGCTACTTATTCTGCTTGCCGTGTTGTAACTAACTGGACTCAGAAATACTGAAACATAAGGTTAGAGCTAGAAATTGGATTTTTTTTCAGTTGTCTATCACCAATCTCTTCTTCCCCCTCCTTCCCCAGTTCTTCTAAGCATTTGAAGCCCAGTGTTGAACACACAGGGATCAACAGATCAGTGTTTTTTGAATAGAGCAGACCCTGTGGGATGCAGTAGGGGAGGTCTAAAACAGACTAGTTCATGCTCCGTTTGTTGGCAGTCAGGGGGACACAGCTCCTCGCACTTGCTTTCCCTGAGGAGTGGGACGTTTTTTAAACTTTCTCATTTACAAGTGATCAATCGAAGCACCGAGCACAACTGTTGCTCTGACTTCCACAGGAGTTTTGACTGGCTGGGGATAACTTTTCTATGAGGAGATGGTCTTGTTCTGGCTGGCTGGATACTTTTCCCCATTTTAGTATTTTAAATACAACTGAAAAAGGGATATTGCATCTCTCTCTCTTTTTTTTTTTTTTTTAATTTTAAGCCTTAACTATCAGTCAGTCTAGGAGCCCTGGATGTTTCCTGGGGAGGGGAAGAGAAGGGAAGGTCAAGGGAAAGGCCAACATTCCTGCTGCAATGTTCTGTTCATTTCCTTCAAGAGCTTGAATTCAGGTCAGAGCCACACATGGTTGTGGCTTCAACTCAAGTGTCATATAAAAAGATACAGAAATTATAATATGATCTCAGCATTCAGAAATTTGCAGTCTTAATGTACAGTGATGAGAAACTGTTATTTTATGATCTTTTCATTAAAAGCTTGATTGAAAAATTACATCTTTTGCTCTAGAGTTCACCTTTTTCTATAGCTGACTCTCTGTTTTCTCCTCCCTCCTTTATCCTTGCCCAGGGATCTGACCCAGCTGCTTCACAAACCAGCTGCACACACAGACACAGCCTGAAGAGCCGCACACAGTTGCCCATTTTAAGCACCTATGCAGTGGGCTTGTAAGGCAAGATCTGACGCTGGTTAGAATGTAAAAGACAGGACGAACTGCACAGGCCAGGTGGGTGTACAGCAAATGTGCAGGCAATGGATAATGGAGGAATTATAATTTCACCTTTTTTGTTGTGACCCTGAGCAAGTTGGGGCTGGTTTTGGAAAGTTACCCCTGCTTTGTCCTAAGCACGTTCTGAAAGCAGTGTTTGTCAGAGACAGTAGATGGCCAATGGACCTGCCAATCTGTAAATCCCTTCAGTCTATTTGGGCACATCTCTGAGGAGCAGGAAAGTTTCCTAAAAGAAATTATGGTTCTCCATCCACCTGCGGTGCAAGTGAAAGGGGAAAGGCTTCCAGGGAAGATGGCTGTAATGACAAAAGCACACACTGCAGAGTCCAACCTCTCAAATGTTAAGATCCAGGCATTTTTCCATGGGCAGTTTAAGTGTGATCCTAGCAAAATTAATTAACATTTCCTTTGCCTGGGTTCTTAACAGTGTTTTCTAGTTCCCAGGCCAGCTTTTTGTATCTAAGGATCCTTCAATAAAATACCTATTTAATGAAGACAAACATCTTCCCTATGCTGCAAGAGCCAAGCCTAATTTGCGACACTTCCTTCTGTCCCACTACTCATCACCACAGTTCTGTTGTTTCTCCCAGAGCCTACTGGAAGGCCTGAATATGAGTAACCCTGATGTTGAATTCACGTATTTCTTTTTTCTTCTCCTCCCCTTCCTCCCCCCCTTTTTTTAACACAATGCTGACTATATTTTAAAGTGACTGACTGAAGGAGCTTCAAATTTAGTCAGTTTTCTGACAGGTTGCTAAGTCAGCAGCACTGGCACGAAAATAATTTTTATTTGTCCTTGTTTTACCCAGCAAGGTTAAAGAGAAGGACAAAAATGAACAGAAAAACAGATGAAGAGCCACAGAAAACCAGAGGCTGTTTTTCAACAGCTCAGATGTGGTAATGAGCCTGTACTCTTCTCCTAGCTACCAGTGACTTGAGTTTTCATTTTTTTTTCCTTTATTTCTAATTTCTTCTGGAAGTGGTTGCTTTCTGGCACCCATTTCTCTGTGGCATAAATGGTTTCCAGCAAAGGTAACAGATTGTATGTTCTATTTTACTTTCTTTGTCATGGTCAGCTACTTTTTATGTCGTAAGATCCTGTGACAACTACACCAAACTCTTCATATAATGTCACAACTGAAATGCAGCTGCCTCTGTGGTGGAACACTGAAATATGTACAACTGAAGCGCAGCGCACAGGATGTAAAGGATACCAGATATGTCTGGAATGCCTGGGAATTTGGACTTTCCTCCCTCTGCTTTCATTGCCCCCATTTATTGGTAGAACTTTTCTCCCAAAACCACACTTGCTTTCTCTCCACTATCCTTCTCCCTCTTTGAGGAGCAAACAGACACCGGGTCAAACCTTTGAATGATAGGTTTGGGTTTTGCTTTTCTGCAGGAAAATATAACTTCATCAAAATTGGAACTTTTCTATGGGAGCAAAACTTAATTATTTTTTTTTTAATGAAATTTTGTTTCAGCCACTGTTGAGGTCCTGTTTGGACCTTGCAGAGTAGACAGTTGCAGAATGTTTGCTTCATGAGAACTCTGATGACTGATACCACATTAAGAAGTTAAAAGGGAAGGACAGATTTAAAAAAAAAAAAAAAATCAGGTCAGTAAAAGCCAAAACACTAGCAGCTCACTTTGCAAATGATTTCTAAAATATGCCTTCATTCTGAACGCCAAATTTTCCAAAGCTCTGAGAATGCTTAAGCCATTTCCAACTATTAATTTTTTGCATCTATCTGGGTTTTCTTTGTCTGGATGCACTACAAAGTTGCCCAGGTTTAAGTAGATTGATTTTGTGCGCACTTGTGCAAAGCCTGCTGTGCACCCAGTTAGTGTGACCCGGCTTAAATAAGTGCTAAAGCTGGTGCATTTGCCTTTGAAAAACTCATTGTTCTTTGTCCTGTTCTTTTCTTGTGCAATGGGAGGCACCTCCTGCAGCCCCCCCAAAAGCTGCACTTTGAGAATCCAACTGAAGGGGTTCCTACAGGAGATGCTGTCTGCCATCAGCAGAGCCATTAAGTTCTTCACTCCTTTTCTGTGGTGTATATATAGTCTTCAGGTCCCAACTCAGGACTAGGGGCTCCTTTATGGCAGGAAGCAAACTGCCTAAAATGCAAACAATGCATTGGTTGCATCCAGTTGGGAGCCTACTCCCTGCAATGTAATGCTGCTTCCATCCATCTCTGCGCGTTACTGTGCGCCGCAGGTCACAGTGTGCTACTGTTTCTTGATGTTAATTTCATTAAGACTCTGTTCTTCAAACACCTGAAGACAACACCCATCCTACCCCTCACTTTGAGGTATCTGGATTACAAAACTTGCCATAGAGGGCCAAAAATACTACAACATTTGCTATGTGTACCAAAATTCCTCCCTGTACAACTCTTCCTGGTGCTGCTCTTGCCTCAGTTCTGCAGTTTCCTCCCTCCTACAGGTCACCACATCTTCCTCCTTTCCCTTCATGGGCTCTGCAGCAGTGATCGGGTTTATTGGGTTTTTTTCTCTGCAGTTGTGCTGTCTCAGTGATGAGCACTATTGGAAACTGCTGCCGATCAAGGTCTAAGTCCATGTTTCAGCTCAGTACACTGAGCCAGCTGTAAGAAACCACAATCTCCCTGCAATTACAGTGCATCCATCGCTTCAATACTACAGAGTGAAAGACATTCATCATACTGTCTCCTGTTCCAGGTGCTAAGGAGAGAGGCCAATGTAGCTGGTGTGTATCAGCCTAGGAGGTGATTGATGGTCCTGCCTACTTCCTTTGCTTTCTGCTTTCTCACCATTTTGCCCCTTACCTTAGTTTCTTGCTTAGTTACCAAGAGCACCGGGAGAAGAGAGATGTTGCGGGGCTCTCTCAGCAGGAAAAGGTAATTTTTTTTGTTAATTTTGCTCTGAGGTAAAGGCCTAATTCTCCCTCTCTGTTCTTGTCCATCCTCTCCTTATTACAGAATTAGATTTTAAAAGGACAGAATCCCGCACCCTTTCTCTCTATTTTTGCTTAGATTTTGAATTGGATAAAAATCAAGAACTCATCCAGTAGACAACTTGAAGTAAGCAGCACTTAAGGCTATGAAAACCATGATGTAGCCTTCCCTTGATTTCAGAGAAGGGCAGTGGAAGAGCAGACACAAGCGCTAAGGTTTTTCAGTCAGCTTCCCTACACAGGGTGTGTGTACACTGATTGATGGTGTGCACCCACTGCCCAGCCTGGGTGCTGGGGATCCAGAGGCAGGAACCTGGCCAGACTTAGACCACATCCCCGGCAGCAGCTGCGCATCCAGCACGCTTTGAGCATGGCAGGAGCAGAGCTCCAATGCCTGGGCACGGTGATGCTGCAGCCCCGCAGCTCTGTGTGCCTTTACAGTGACGGACCAGGCCATTCAAACACCACCTGGAACTGGCTGGACAGATTTGACCACAGGACAGCGGGAGAGGGCAGCATCCCAGATGTCACTTACCAGCCTCCCAGGTGCTGGTAAAATGTGCAGCCTTGTTACCAGAGGCTATCGCTAGCCGGGCTATCGCCTGGCAGCAGCCTCCTGCCAACTCCAGCTGGTCCCCTTGTCACAACAGCAGCCAAAGGCCAGCCAGGGAAGATTGCACAACCAGGCCTTGATCTGTATTTTCCACTGCTTAGCCAGCAAACCCCTCCTTTTTTCCAGCACAGCTGTTTTCCATCTCTGCTCAGGAAACATGCCCTGTTTTTGATTCCTAGGTCTCGCTTTATGAAGCAATCCTGGGCAGGCTGTCTGGGTGGAACAGGTCACAAAGTGGCTGTGGGATAACTCTGGATTCCGAACGCTAACACAGAACAAAGAGGAGCTTTGCCAAGGCTCAGGTGAGCCTGGGGTCAGCACACAGACGGCTACTGACGCAAGCACGAGCGCAGGGGTTTCTTTCTCTGGCCTGTGGTGGTTGAAATCCCCCCTTCCTTTTCCTCTCCTGCCTGCTTGCCACAGTCTTTTCCTGGTTAGATCCACATTTCAGTAGCAACGGGGGGTGCACGGGTGGTGGTGTCACTTTTTTGCTACATCTTAACACAAAACTAGACTGAGGTGGCTGTCTCTTCTTAAGCCACCAGCCTGGTATGGCCAGGGTAACAAGCTGCCAGTTTGTCCTCTTCCAGATGCTGTGGTTGATGGTATAACGACATGCAGCTGTGGCTCAGTAACTTGTAGCCCTGCCACTGAAGATACTTAGCCCACAGTGCAAGCAGAAGACAGGGTGGCAGACAGCGGGTGGAACCCTGGGATGAAATGCAGACCTGGGTGTGCTCCACGCAGGAGCACCAAAACAGCCAGAAACACCCTGGCACTGCGCTTCTTGGCTCTCACCCCAAAGCACTGGAAATTAGCCAGCTCCCTGGTCATATCAACCTGGAAATTAGCTAGCTTTCTCAAGGGTTAGGGCATTAATGTTAACACCATCCATATTAAATAAAATAATATGTGTGCAAAAAGGTCTGAGTTAGAGCTGTTACAGGAGTCATACCTTGGCTTTTCTGAGTCCTTTACATGGGAAGTGTGGTCCTTCACAGCAAGGGCCTATAAAGCGTCTTTTAGGCTGGAATGGGTAGAAGGGGGCAGTTATGATGGACAGCCTTGGAGCTCACAAAGATGTGCTCTGGGACAGGCGTGGAGATCACCAAGAGCACAACAAATGGTGGAGGAGGCTGATCACTTTCTCTGTCGTTTTTTTGTTTTCCCCAGAGGGGCAGAGCTAAAAGCCAGCGGGAGACCCTCACCAAACTGCCCAGCTGCACACCTAGGTAGAGGCAACAGACAAAAAAAGAGAAGGGAAGCAGGGTTCTGCTGTCTTTGCTTTTACAAACTTACACTTGGGTCAGTTTCTGGCCACTCTTAACTGGTTTAAGAGTGTCCACACAAAGGACTTACTCCCATCATAGGAAGGATTCAAAAAATCACTTAACTGAATCATTGCTGTCATCACACAAGCCGTAGCCTGAAGCAGCACAGTTGACACGTGGGCAGCAACGCAGGAATCTTCTGCTATAGCTACTTCTTGGCTTTTAGTGGTAGTCCTTGTTTGAGAGCTGAGGGTACAGGTGGGAACTGCAAGAGGGGAAGAGAGCAAGCAGCCTGGGGTGTCTCGCACTGCATTAGAGTCCTGCCCAGCAGGCAGAGCTCACCTGCTCTTCCAGTCCCAGGTTGCTTCCAAGCAGAGCATGCCACTTGCACCACATTGTGTAACAGCAGCTGAGGATGTGTACAAACATTGGCAGGAGGGAGAGATGCCAGTCCTTGGTGTAAACTCTGACCCAGCCTGGCTTCGAGCCACTGATGGCAGTAGTGAGGTGTATATATGCCAGGGCTTGTCACACACTCGGTGCTCTCTACCCTTCCCAACAAGGTCTGTATGGCTCCTCCTGTGCTTTGCTTTGTATGTGTACACACAACACAGTCTGCGAGCATTTTGTCCTGCCTCCTTCCGCTGAAAGCAGCAAAAGTGAGAAGGATTTCCATTGTTTTAGAGAGCATTTTGCTTAATCTCCTGAACTCCTTACAAGATGGTCATCTTCCAAACCACCTGACCACTGTGAATACTTTCTACAGAGGCATTTTAACTTCCCTTGACTTGGCTGGAGCGAGCATCTGCCTACTCTCATTACACTTTGGCCCTGCACAGTACTGTTCTGCACACTGTCACACTACAGAAGACCTCTGACCACAAAGTCCAAACCAGTTCCTGGTCCATAGCAAAACTGTAATACAAGTAAAACGACAATTTTAAGATGGATCACCCTTCCTGTCAGCCTCAGGTAGCCCAACAGTGGTGCATGCATGGTCTGCGGGACACATCCTCCCAGCAGCATGGCCCTTTCACACCCTAGGAACCAGTGAAGCAACATTCTTGAGCAACAAAGGGAAGCATGACATGGTGGCACATAAAATGAACTTGTCAAACTGCTTTCACTGCCATGTTCTTTCTGCTGGGCTCTGATTTACCCTTATCTCCAATACCAGTACCTTGTCTTTACCTTCATCCCCATTTTTTAAAGTAATTTTTAGAGTTTCATGTTCTTTTTTACAAGGCACAGTTAAAGAAGCTTAGGGAAAAGAAAGACTTGCTTTGTTTTGATGCCAAAGGTTTGTTGGTTTGGTTTGTTTTAAATTTCTTTTTTCCTTTTTCAGTTTTTTTAGTCTAAACAGGAGATGACATACCTTTTGAAAAGCAGCTTTCCCGGGGTTGCTTGTGCCCTGAAAGCATATATATACACCTGAAAATTCCAGTGCTTGAGAGAAGCTGTATAAGATCAGTCCGTAAATGTTTTTGCTGCGCTTGGGGAGCTAGACGATGGGCTGGATTCCATGCTCAGTGGCGTCAGTCTTCCCTAGAAATTACAATACACAGAAGTGGCAGCACTGACACATAAGAGCAGACAAAAAGACAGGGCTTCTTTCCTTTTAACAAGATCTCTGGAACAACCTTCCTCCACATCTCAGTAGGGGTGACTCTACTGAGATATTCAGAAAGGTGATGTTCTGACAAACAAAAAAATACTCAAATTATGCAGTACACCAGTACAGGTAAGCAATCTCAATACTGGAAGAACAGAGCCAGAAGTACAACCAAAGCTTCTGCAAGCCTTCTTAACAAACACATGTAGTCCGAAAAGTTTCTGTATTGGCTGGTTCTACCTGCCTCATTAAGCCTGGAGAAACGATGGAATTAAAAATGCTTTCTTTTATATGAAGCAAAGCCTGGCACTGTCTGCTGCTGAAGAGCACTAAGTTCTTCAGACAGCCTTGAAGTGCTTGAAGGGAGGCCCTGCGAACACATACAAAAATATGTGCGAGCAAACTATGAAGTCTGTTAGAAAAGCTAAAGAGGTTTAAGCGTGAGCAAACTATGAAGTCTGTTAGAAAAGCTAGAGAGGTTTAAGCTGTGCTGCCCTTCAAAGGAGGCCTGTTCTGAGCAGAATTAGGTAACATCCCGTCTAAACCACAACTGCCCATGTCACTTAAGTTGATGGAACTGAACACATATTAACCATGCAGTGGGAGGGAAAATTTCAGAAAGGGTCCTTTACAACTGCAAGCCTTTGATCATTCATTTAGCCTTTTGTTCTTTGGTACCTGCGACAGCCAAAGCACTCCATCAGGCAGCCGAGGGGATGGCTGTTCTGGAAATGTGCATAGCAATAAGGAGAGTTAGCAAAGGTATGTCAGGTTGCGCTAGACCTTATCCAACTGAGTTCTAAAAGTCTCCAAAGATGGAGCTTTCATGCACTTGCTCAGCTACCTGTTCCACTGCTTAACCCCCTCTCACTGTGAAATCTTTTTCCATGGGTAGGTAATTCAGTAGGCTGAGGGGTTTGTCTAAAATGCCAGCATCATACTTTCCTTCCTAACTTGATGTATGGATGCTCCAGGCCACCAGGAAAATCACACAGTGACAACACTACAAAGGGAGCCTGCAATGCAATTATGTATGGGCACACAGGCTGGAGGGGCCCAAGGGTATGGAGATGACAAAAGACATATTAACTGGCTGGGCCTTGTCTTTGTTTCTCAAGGCCTGTGCCAACTGTGTTGCCAACCACATGTGCCACACACATTAGGTAATGGTTTGGAAAAGCCTTCCCTCTGGAGACACGTTCTGTGTTTGTGGTCTTTGCAGCTATCCAGCTAGCCTGGATAGGCTATCCTCAGCTTTGTGAGCCTGGGACTGTGGAGGAGTCAGCCCATGCAAGGGCTGCAAGAGCCATCATCCTCTCATTCAACCCCTCAGCTTGTCAAGGAGTGGGAGGGTGCGATGCTGAGGGCAGGAGCAGGGCACAGATCCCAAGCAGTAGGTGTGGTATGACAGGAGCAAGAGAGGGCCTGAGGAGATCCAGAATGCTGAAAGCAACAGATGCCCCTCTTCGTCTCTTAGGCAAGCTGAGCCTCAGTGACTTTATGTGCTTTTACAGCTTAAGGTACAGGGAAATCCATATTTAGAAAGCGGCATTAGGAGGAATTCAGCTAATGCCACCATATCTGCATCCACTCTGCTTTAAAGACTACACGGGCCCCTGCTGTCCTCTGACAAATGGGTGACAGGAGAGGCCAGGGGTGGACATGCACACAGTTTATTCTCCTGGCTTTGAAAGGCTTAGTTATAGTAGGGCTAAGAGCCAAATGCAACTCTGTCTTGAGCCATTCCTTCTCCTCCCCCACTCCAGAGAGATCTTTAAGCTCTAGACCCTCATCTCCACCCAAAATGACTGCCCTGATTTATTTTACGCTTTTCTGTTGTTTCCTTTTAAATCACTCCTAAGCTAAGCTTTTGTTTGCCAAGGTTTCAGCCTGGAGCAAATTTTTACAGTCGAATTATAACCTCCTTTCCTTCCCCTTGAAAAAGAGGTGTTTTTCTGGATATGCTGCTGTCCCACCCATTACTTACCTTGCTGCTGGGAAGCAGGGGAGATGGCAAGCTTTTTAAATATCAGCTTCTCAAAGTTCAGTCACAGGCATGGGTACACATCTGGTTAAACCATTTCCTTCATATCTTGGCTCAAAATCCTTGGCTGAGACATCTCATGGCAGCAGATGTGTCCAGGGAGCTGAGAGGGAGGGAATAAAGGAGACAAAGTGGTTAGGTTTCTCAGAAAGGGAATGGCTGTGGGCTAGAATTGAAAGAAATGCCAGGACTGGACAGTGTGCGCTCTCGGCACGTTACTGGCTCTGACTCCTCAGCGTGGTGTGACACTCACCCTCACTGCAGAAGCCCCCTCAAAAGCACACGCTGCAAAAAAGCAGAAGACGGCTGAGGCCAGTGCCTTCCACTGAAGGGGCAAATGGGAGACAAATGGGATAACCACGACTGGAGGCTCAGAGGGACCCAGAACACTGCTTTTCTTCAGGAATTTCAGTTCACTCAGAACCCAGTGAAAGCCAGGAAATCCCTGCTCAGCTGCCAGTGAATTCCCAACACCGATTTTGAAGCCAGGAATGTTCTGGAGAAGATGTTTCAAAGCAAGGAACTTCAT
This sequence comes from Tringa solitaria, assembly GCA_026413425.1. Lineage (NCBI taxonomy): Eukaryota > Metazoa > Chordata > Aves > Charadriiformes > Scolopacidae > Tringa > Tringa solitaria. Next base: position 33,079,489 of record JAOXJM010000005.1, read on the forward strand.
CTCCTCAACAGCCTGCTTTACCAGTGGGATCCAGTCCCTTGTGCTTACTCAGAGCATGCCTAAAAATGTTCTCTGTGGTCTGGGACAGGGTGTGGGAGGGCACACATAGGAGGGGAATAAGACATATTTGGTGAGGAATTCCCTGTGGATGTGTCAGATCAGGATTGAAAGTCCTTCACTGGATTAGAGATGTTTCTTGTACAAGAACTGATGCCCAAATTACTCTGCCTTATGACCTTTTATTATTTTTATCAATTTATTTCCCCTCTTCCAACAAGATTATTTAACACACAGTGGCTGCCTCTCTCAATCCAGGCACCTTTCCACCACACTCCCTCTCCTAAGGAATTGCTCCATGTTAGGAGCCACCATAGTGTATAATCACATTTTTACACACGCTGACATTGGCAGCAAGTTGTACGAGTGTTAGTCTTTGAACTACTCACTGCACAGGTCTTCTAGAAAGGCCACTGACTGGGAAGGAGAACAACCATCATTCAGCACAACAAAAAGGCTAATTCTGATATTGAGCTTTTCTGCAAAGAGGGGAGCTGGACCCACAACTAACTCTGAACTTGGTGATATCATCAAATGTGAAAAGCCACACATCTTGCAGATAGCGCATCTCGTGTTCTGAGAAGGTCTGTCCAGGGGTAAACCTTAAACAACAGGGTAAAATGGATCCCTTTTTTTCTCCCCTGTAAGGTAAAGTCTAAGTGAGGGAAAGTAAGAGGAGCCTCTTCCAAAAGGCAAGCTCTCAGCTGTATATTAACCCCCACTGTCCGGGGAGTCACAGAAACTGAGAACAGAAAGGCACTTCTGGTCCATCCATCCGCTTTCTCCAAGGCAGGTCACCTCAGACTTCCATCCTTAAGTGAAATTTTTATACTGTGTTTTAAATATTTCCTTCACAGACCCTACAGCCACCTCTGCACTTGATTCCAGGGCTTCATTAACTTTACTGCTATGAAGTTTTTTTCCTATTCATAGAATACCAGGTTGGAAGGGAACTCAAAGATCATCTGGTCCAACCTTTCTTGGCAAAAGCACAGTCTAGACAGTGTGGCCCAGCACCTTGTCCAGCTGAGTCTTAAAAGTGTCCAGTGTTGGGGAATCCACCACTTCCTGGGGAGATTATTCCAATGGCTGATTGTTCTCATTGTGAAAAATCTTCCTCTTGTGTCCAATTGGAATCCCCCCAGGAGTAACCTGTACCCATTACCCCTTGTCTTTTCTACATGACTCCCTGTAAAAAGGGAATCTCAATTATTTTTGTAGCCACCTTTTGTAGCCACTGAAACACGATAATAAGATCTCCCTGAAACCTTCTTTTCTCAAGGCTGAGCAAACACAGTTCTCTCAGCCTTTCCTCATATGGCAGGCTTCCCAGACCTTTGATCATCTTTGTGACCCTTCTCTAGGCTCTCTCCAGTCTCTCCGCATCTTTTTTGTATAGTGGGGACCAAAACTGCACACATTATCTCAGGTGTGGCCTGACAAGCACTAAGTAGATTGGGAAAATGTCTTGCTATAGTTGACATTTTGTCCTATATGCTCTGGATCTGGAGAATAAATTATACCCATTCTCCTTGTACTACTTGTATTGTCCCTCCAGCCCTTTACTACTACATGATGTTATCACATTTCTCCTTCACTCTTCTTGTTTACAAGCCACAGGCTCTCTCAGCTCTCTTCTTCTAGACCTCCTAGATCCTCTTCTTATACCTGAAGGCAAATGCCAAGCTTGCTGCCTTAGCAGAGAATGGCACAGTCCCACATTTTGGGGGCAGGGACTGAAACTACATGCCAGGCTATCTCAAATAATTTAGCCAGCTTAAAAATGTCTTCTTTCCACTGGCTTTGCTGTGATTCTACAGTTCACCCCTTTCCCCAGTTGTGATTATCAATTAGCCCTCAGGTTATGTTCCAACACAGACTGGAAAAAAACAGCTTTTAAAAAAATACAGAGAGCTGGTTTTAACTGGGATATTTCCAGGGATCTATGAGAACGTCTACCCTCTAACTGGTATTTTGCAACTTTAGTTACAGAATCACAGAATTGCTGAGGTTGGAGGCACCTCTGGAGATCATCTAGTCCAAGCCCTTTGCTCAAGGCAGAGTCAAGTGTAGCAGGCTGCCCAGGACATGTCCAGTTGGGTTTTGAATTATCTCTGAGGATGGAGACTGCACAGCCTCTCTGGGGAACCTGTTCCTGTATTCAAACACCCTTACGGTAGAAATCACTAAGAAGTGTCTGGCTCCATCCTCTTTATTCTCTCCCATCAAATATTTACACCTATCAACTAATCATATTCAACTCTAAAAACCGGCTCTTTTCGCTCCTTGAAACATCTTTTTCCCATTAATACTTGCTCTGGTCAGTAAAGCAGTTTCCAGTTTTTAGGGGGCTACCAAGGTGACACACACAGCTAACAGCCGCTCAGGTGTGCTCAAGTGTTTGCTTGCTCCTGTTCTGATCATATCTACATAACCAAACCTTGTTGTACCTCACAGTGATGAACAATCAAGGATGCAGGCACCACAGGTATCAAAGCCAGCATCAGAAGACAGGGATGAAGAACTGCTCTACTCATTTTCTGTATCCCAACCTTGACACATTTTAAAAAGCCTGCCCCGTGTCTGCAAGGTGATAAATACTTTAAAGCCCATGTGTAAGGAACCTTGTGATGCCTGCCTGAATGTGTAGGCAGCTTGAGAAGCATGAAAAGCTGTCACTTATCTCAACATAAGATAACTAAGAACCACAGTTCTGGAAAGGGTAAGAAAGGATAAGAAAGCAGCAGCCCAATATCTTTCCCCAAATACTAGATTTCTTACCCAACCTCCAAGCTACTATCCCAGCTTTTCCAGGGAAGGAGTACAGTAAGGTGGAGACAGAGAACTCTGCTCCTCCCTGTGCTGTCAGTGCTGTGCCAAGATCCCAAATTGCACTAATTTGACCTTGCCAGACTTCTCAAGGAAACAATTACATGGGTCTCTGCCCTTGGGAGTTTACATTCAAAGTCTCCAACCCCTCAAAGATGTATGCACTTGCTTGGCTTATACCTGCTCATACTGACATGATATGAATGAGTTGCAGGTAAAGAAGAAAGGCTGGGACATGCACATTCTTGCAAGGGTTGTCGCAGAGCAGAAGACAATCACAAACTTTTCCCCTCTCCACCAGGTGAAAAACTCTACAAACTGTGGGCACTTGTTACCTTCCCCCTTGTCTAAAGCCTGATTTTTCCCTGGAATATTTGTCTTCCTACATTTCCCCTCAGCAATGATCTAATCAAGTAGAATTCTTCTGGTATTAATCAGATGAGCAGGGGAGCACTTCTTGGTTACTATTATCAATGGGGAGGTCAGGAAGACTTTGACAGGATTACCCTTGGAATTTGCCATTTATTAACTAGGCCATTAGCTAAAATGGCACGGCTGGGGTGGGGCTGGTTTTGGTTTGCACATGGGAGATGGCTTGTTTGAGGGTGGGGAAGACGAGGGTGGTGAAGTTCTGTCTCCATCTGATTCAGAGATCTCGAACAGCTGCCCTGGCAGCCCTGAGATATCTTTCACCATCTGTGCATCTTTCTTTGCTTTCATCACCTCTTCCCATTATTGGGAAACCATCACAAATCAAGATGCAGACTAAGCTATGGGAGGTTGCACCACCAAGTGTAGGCTTGTGGTCCTGGCCCACGGAGGACAGGGATGAAACTGCACTGTCACAGGCTGTTCTGCTATGGGAGGCCAGAGATAAATGCTCCAAGCTCCTAGCCCAGGACACCAGGAAGGAGAAACTGGGTTTATAAATAGTGGCATGTTAGACTTGCAGAAACAGCTGGGATACAAAGTAGGCGCACACAAGAAGTTTAGCCAAGCGAGGGAAACAAAACAAAAAGGTTGTATTCTGTCCTTGAAGAACAGTGCTGCTGTTTGTCCAGCACAGACAGATGGATAAATGTGATCAGGCAATGGAAGAATACAATCAAACTTTACAGAGGAAACAAATGGAAGAATATAGCTGCAACATCTTGCATCAGCCCTTTACCATTTATTAAGCACGAATAGAATGAACTGAAAAATCAACAGCTACTCCATAACTTCTCACATGGCCTGTGGAAAAACCTATCAACTCATGTCTCAAAGTCCAGGTGCGAAATTCCTATTTCTCAATTTGTTCCAGCAATTGCTCTGATGAGGGAACATCACAGTAAAGGTATTTCTTCACCAGGTACTTTGCAGAAGTCTGGCTCCAAATCCAAATTCCCTATACCCATGTCATCTTCTTCACCTTACACAGATCACTTAGTCTTCATTTAGAAGGAAGGTTATGGGTTCTCCTTGAGTCAGCTTGCTCCAAAGAGGTCCATCCAAAAGATAAATGAAAAGCCAAAAAAATTTCAACATAAAATAGAGACTAAATCTAGCAAAACTGCTGCTGATATTCGGGAGCAGAAACCACATGCCTCTTGCCTGAACAATTTCCAAACCATAAATGATGTTTAATGTGGAAAAAGTAATAAATGTACAAAAGTTACTTCTAAAACCAAAAACACAGAGTTTCTTACTTATGGCTTTGATGAATGAAGTGTTTTGTATTCTGGCGTCACGCTTGGCACTCTAAAGAACCTTTCTGTTAGGTGGAAATTAATGGCACTGCATGTCAGCATGTCCACTGGCTTTGCACAGACTGCAGAGTGCCCTTCAAGATCCTGACACAGGCTATTTCTGTTGACTGCTCAGCAAGATGGAGTATGTTCTCCTTTCTCCAGTGGTAAATTGCAAGAAAGGGTTAAACGATACTCAAAGGACTTTAAGTGTTGCTGTGCATTATGTTATTTTGTGCTCTGAGTTCCTACCTGTCTTTCAGCTACTGTCCAACTCAGCAAGAGACAGTGCATGAATAAATCATGCACAAACCAGAAAGGGTTCGCATAAAGCAAAGCAGATTAAGGTATTTCAAAAAGACAGAGGAGTTAAGGAAACGATGCTCTAGACTCCTCTCTGTTACAGATGATTTGCAGACATTTCCAAGTGTGTTCCAAAACTATATTTAAAATTAAGCTTTTAAAGTAAACAGTTTGCACTGGGTGCCAAGATTGCTTTAATGCCAAAATAGCAAACTCTGTCTGGCACATGCATCGCTTTCCAAGCAGGAAATCCAACAAAGCATTTAATACAACAGACATAATTTGATAGTCTCAGCTAAGACGCCCACTTGGCACTGGCAGTAACCAGTCTTCCATCAACTGCATCCAAAAATGATGCTTGCCTAACTCGTTATCATGCAAAACATTAATGGGAGTATCTTCCTCTTTTGAAGTCCGTTGGAACTGGAAACGTAGGCTGAAAATGCCTGGTACACAACCATGCACAACGTCTGAGAACTACCCTTCTGAGATGGAAGCAGACAGAACAACATTGGGAAGCAGAGCTTCCCAGCCTTCTCTGTACCATGAGTCACACCATGTACACACAGTGCTGGGGAATCCCCACAGGAGCTACAGCCACAGGGAACACAGGCGAGCAAAGCTAATTATTTTATGGAAGAGGCTTTCTGGAAGAGGTCAGCAGAACCTCTGCCTTGTCAGCCCTCCAAAGGCAACTAGTGGCTGGTCAGCAGACCAGTCTGGAGTCCTGCTGAGTTTTCTTTTTTCCCTACCGCTAGTTACTTTTCACATAATGTAATCCCAAACTTTTGTACAAGGATCTTTTTCTCGTCCTGCATCACTGAGTGGCACAGGATCTTCACCTGGTGTGAAAGAAAGCTACGTACAGTCCTTCACGTGCAAAAAGTAGTGTCACTTAGAAAAAGCAGTGATGAGTAGCGTAAAAGCTGCTACAAACATGGACATAGTTTTGCTTATAAACAGATGTATGACACCAGATCCTCAGGATGAACAGTTTTACTATAAAAATTTAAAGATTCATACTTTTCCTGGGCAAAAGTGGTCTGCTGAAAGAAATTCATAGCCAAAAATATTACACCACCATATGATCACTCCTCAATCTTCTGGAGCCTAGCCCCTACTCAGAGAAATGACATATTCCTGCTTCTTATCCATTTGAAATGTGCCTGTGTCTCTAGAGTTCCTGTACAGTCCCCAGCAATCCCCAATGCTCCCATGCTCCAACCTGGTGCTTGCTTGCAATTACCTTTCCTGGTTTTCCTATCCCTTTCCCAGAAGGCTGAGGTACTTTTTCCTCTTTGCTTTGTCTCAGCTACCATACGTGTTTTCCTCACACCTATTCAAAATTCACCACCATAACAATACAACGTGCCACCCCTCTGTCACAGCAACCCTGTCTGACCAGTCATTCCTGGAGCCGCTATCGAAACACAAGCATTGCTGAAAAAAAATTTTCTAGGCAACTCATGGCTCCCTACCTGCAGCCTGGAGACACCACCTGAAGCTGCTACCACCATGCCCTGTTTCCCATCTCAGTAAGGGCAGAAGGTGAATTGCAATCTTCTACACCTCAGCATAGAGCACAGAAGTATCCTGAATAAATTCCCCCTTTTTTTTTAATACGCTAATTTCTTTTGGAGAATACTTTCAAAGTTGATTTAAAATATGGTTAGGAATGAAGAATACCGTGGTACATTATTCAAATGGGTGAATATCTTCACCATTGTAATGCTGTACCCTCTTTCTCACCTAAATTTACTGAGCTTCAGCTTTTACCTGCTGAATAGTAACACTTTTCTTTTTTTGTCCCTAGTTGGACAACTCCATTATCCAAGCTGCACTCTAAACAAGTACCAAGAGATTACAAGAAGACCTCCCTTTTTTTCAGTACATTAAACATATCGTTATATGGGGTGCTAAAATTGACTCTAAGTTACCAAATTCAAAAGTCTCTAACTCAAAACACATAGACCAGGGACCACAAGTGTCAATACAGCTTTGACTCAATGGAAACGTTGGTATTATTTCCACCAGCACCAGTGAGGGCTCAGCTCAGTTATAATGCAACAGAGACACTCCTGAACCCCAAATTCCTCTACAAAAGGAAGAAGTTCTTAGACCAGGCTTGACGCTTTCTAGTGAAGAGACACAAGAGTTTGTCCTGTTGCCACACAGACTGTGTTTGGTGACTAAGTATGCCTGAGTATCTTGTTAACATGCCCTACCATCTTGAAAGCTGACCCTTTGCAATAGGAAGTGTGACAAAGAAACAAGCTCTTGAATAGGGGGGAAAAAAAGGCCGTATGCCCCAGCACTGTAACCCGAATAAAGGTGCTTTCTAAAGGAACAAAGATGCTTGTACACAGGTGCCTGCTACAATTGCTGATTCTCAAGTCAGTGGTAAAGTGCAAGACAGTAATGCTGTTGGGAATTGGGCAGCACAGATTCTGAAGGGAAGAGGCTGGTTTGCTCAGCCTCTCGATTTCACAACAGTTCCTGAAAATTTCTGAGTTCCAGGAGAGCTGCCTGACTTCCTCTGAGCTGCTGCCTCCAAGCTGCATTCGCAACACTGGCGGCCTGTGTATTTCAGGAATGTGAAATACTGGCACAGTGAGGTGTATGATTCAGCCAAGATGATGTGTTGGGACATGACTGAAGTTAATTAAAAGGAGCTTAAGACAGACAGACAAAAAAAAGAGTTTGCAAGACTTCTTAAAGAGCCAATTAATTATTATTTGTGGCTGCACACGCCAGCTGGGCCACAACATGGAATCTCCCCAGCCTTTAGTACTCACCTCAGAGCCTTTATACAATGCCAAAGAAAACCCATATGCAGGTCAGCCTTGGTGCTCTGGAGCCAGGTAGAACTTTACTGAAATCAGCAAGTTTACACCCACAGATATATGCTAGGTCTTGATGGTGGACAAAGCAGCAAGAAATGAACAGTATCTTAGTTGACATGTAAAAAATCATGGGATACTGCAGAGCAGGGTGACCCAGTGACGATCATCTCTGGGCGCATGGACTGGAAAAGGAAGGACTGGCTCTGCCTGGAGTCAGGGCAGGGGAAGAGGGAATAAATGTGAGTAATTCCATCCTCTCTGCTGCACAATAGTGATTATTTTCAGAGCTGCACGAGGCACTCACGCTAAAAGAAGCATAGTTTTCCAGAACACACTTCCAGACTACTTTCCTATAAGGAATTCATTGCCTCCTTAGCAATTCCCTAGGACTCTAAATTCCTCTAAATTCCCAAAGACTAGATTCTGAGTCCTGAGTCTATGGCCCCAAACCCTTCATTTCCTCCCCATGGACAGCAAAGCAACTCCCATGCGTGAGCAACCTCCTTGCTTCCAACTCTTCCGCAGGTTCAGGAGCTCCATGCCTGCGGGACTAGCCTGGCAGGGTGCTCGCCAGAGCCCCCAGGCTTGCAGGCAGCCTGGCCCAAGCTGACCAAAAGGGGCACTTCTGCTCTGGGGGACAGGCCCTGCTGGCCCTGGCACTAACCCACAGGAGGCTGCAGATCTTAATGCAGGGGACATCTTGCTCTGGCCGGCTGTCACCGCAGTGTCTTATGGCAAATACCGCTCCCACAGTTCCTGCCTGCGTGCCAGGGCTGCTGTGAGGAGACTCCCAGCGCTGTGGGCCCCACAGCTGCTCCCACAGCCCCAGGGCGCGTAGGCCTTGGCCTCGGCAGCCCCCGTGGGGCTGGCTGGGGTGGGGGTGGGAAGACCATGCTGTCATTGACACACAGGTTGAGCAAACCAGGTGCAATCAGTTTGGGTTTGGCTGAAGAATCCTCCACCCTTCCCAAGCTATTTAACCCCTGCAGTGCCAAACCTCTGTGCATGCCCAGGGCAATGAGAGCCTTAGTCTGTAGAGAAGAAATCTTTAGGTCAATCACCATTCCCAAAGGCACCACAGGAGGGACATGCCATGCTTGAAATCCAGCACTCCAGCTACTGTACTCTGAAAATTTTAGCCAAAGTAATGAAGACACATCGTAAGTATAAAACCAATTGCATCTGAAAATGGCTTCATTGCCCTTCTGCTAAGTGGCCTTGGACAAGCTAAAATAATGCCTGGAAACCTTCTGAAGAGCACAGTATGGGGACCAATGTGTTGCAGGTGCAACAGGCAAGAAGATGGCAATCAACCCACTCCTCTTCAGGCCAAAGTAGCTCTTCTGGGTTGAAGTTGCCCTGCTGAGGGGGGTTGGGGAGTCTGAGGAAGGGTGACCCAGCATTTGGTGAGCCATTGTGCAGGTTGTGTCCAGGAAGCGACCTGAAAGGGCACATCTCCTACACAGCTTTGGAAATAAGGCACCTATCACACACAGCAGCATGTACACTGGAGTGTAAGCAGATGAACCACGGCACTTCTGAGCAGCACAAACCCCAAAAGCAGCTCACATGTAGCTGAGATGACTTACAGCAAGGGGGCTAACGTGGTCCAAGGACCGCTGGGCACCCCAAGTCCTCAGCACTGGGAAGCAGTGCAGCAATTCCACTGCGCCGTCCAGCTCTACCCCACAGCAGACAAGACCCCTGGGACCTACAGTCTGAAAGTCCCTCCCTGGAACACACACCTTTTGCCTTCCCACTCCCCAAGCTCTCTGGTTTGCGAGGTATGTATCTTGTGGTTGTCTGACACAGGCAGATCTTGGTATGCAGTTTGTAGGGGCTGGGCAGTTACCCACTCCTGAGCTGAGGGGTCTGTAAAGGCAAGGAAGGGCTGCTTATCCCAATTTGTTATGTTGCTCAAAATTAATACTATCACAACAAAACCATAAGATGGGAACACCTATGGGACATTTCTGACTGCAGATCACTCAGTCTGAGGGGGACACGTTTGTAGAAAGGCCTGGAACAGCGCATTTGATTTGAGTTTCTATCTCCAGTTGTTCTAAACCTTTCACAAAGGGTTGAAGAAACAGGGCAGGGACCTGGGAGGAGGGGAAGTCCCGACTGAAAGTAGCTTAACACCTTGCTGGATCCTTGCCAAACGTAGTTTCAACTTAACAACTCCAAGGCACCAAGAAAAAAGCTTCTCTGGACCCCCGCGGGTCAGCGTGACCACCAAGCACGGGCACAGGGCAGGGCTGTCCCCCACCCGTCCCGGGGGCTGGAGCCCAGGGGAAGGGGCACTGCTCCCCGTAGGGGGCAAAGCCTGCAGACCCCACAACAAAGGCCACTTTTCAGCAGCACATAAAGGGAGGAGGGCCCGGCCCTGCCCCTCCAGCCAGACCCCACCCCTCGCCACAGCCAAATCTCATCAAGCCTGACACGCCGGACAGGGCGGGCGGCCTCCGGCCTTCGGCACCCCCACCTCTCCTCCTCGCCCACCGGCCTCCCCCCGACCCAACCGGGCACGGACCGGCTGGAGAGCAAAGGCCAGCCCCCAGCGCCATCCCTGCCTCCCGGGGCAGCCCGCCCTGCGGCTCCCGGCCCTGGCGGGGTGGGAGCTTCGAAGGGGCTTCCTCCCACCAGCTGCAGCGGAGCCACAGCCCAGCCGGTGGCCCGGCGGCAGGGCAGCACCAGCCCTTCACCACCTGCAGCCGCGGCCGAGGCTCCCTTTCCCTAACGCCCCCGAACCAGCACCCACCGGTGGGTGCTATGGACCCGGGGGCAGTCTTTGCCCACCAGTCCTCCCAGTTTAAAGCACAGCCCGGCGTTGACTGAAGTACACAGGAACTGGGCCCGATCCTCAACAATACAATTTTCCCTTCAGATAGGGGAAAGAAAAAAAAAAAAGAAACCAAAGCTTTAAAAGAGTTCATTTCAGCATTGCTGGCACAAACAAGCAAATGCTGAAGGAGAAAGCAGCTCAAAGCAGTCCAACCCATCTCGTAATAGCAGGGAAGGCTGAATATTTCCTAAAATTGCTCCTCCTGCATCACCTACTCCATTCCCCAGGTCAGGGCTCCAGAGCGGGCGAGAATCTAGCAAGGAAGGCTGAATAAGCATCGCTTGAAAGGGAGGAGGCAGGAATTCACCAAAGTGAGGAGGAGGAGGAGAGAGCACAGGCTGTTTTTAGAAGTACTGGCACCACCTTAGTCTGCAGCAGCCAGGAAACTGGTTGGAAGCCCCATGACTTGAGCAAGACACCCAGACCTGGGAGCCAGAAGAGGAAGGGACTTGGCAAAAATTCCCCTGCAAAGCAACAAATCCTTTCTGCAGCAGAATATTCAGCTTTTCCTCACTGCAAACCAACCCTGCCAGGTACCTGATCGTGCCACCAGTATATTAGCACTCCATTCCACTGCTCTAATATAGCCATGAATCTTCTTCATCCACTTGTATCTTCCATTTGATCTTTTTTAGACGGCTTCCCTCTCAGCCCAGTCCTCCTGCAGTGCCCCAGGGCCATCACAGAGCTCACTGCACCAAAAGCCCTCTCCCATCCCTCTGGCCCCCAGCTGCCTACCCCCATCCCTCCCACACTTGCCCTTTGGGCACTCTTCTCTCACCCCTCCTGTGAGAGGCTGTGGCTCACGGCACATGGAAGGGTGAAAAACACCACTCCTTCCTAGACAAGGAGGCCGAGCATCACTGAGCCAGCTCAGGGGAGCTTTGGCACCAGGCAGGAGCTGAGATAACCTGGCTGATGATGCACTGCTAAACTCTGCTTCAGTTTATCTTTACCCTTCCTCCCCAGGACTAGCCCTATGCAGCACATCCCATGGCACAGCATGGTAGAAAGCCCAGGGCAGCTGGAATGTGTGCAAAGAAACAGAGCAGTTAAGGCAATAATACAGCACAACGTTTATTTTCTTACTTGCAACACAGGAGAGTAGGAGACTCAACACTGCGCAGCTGGAGAGCCTGACACCCACAGTATCACAATGGAGTTAAAGTACACCTATCCATACTGCAGAAAATTAACTGTGTTAAGGGTCTGGGGTACCAGCATAAAGCTACGGACAAAGTCTGAGAGGTTTACACCCATGCTGGCCAGAACTTTGAGAATAATACCACTTCAAATACGTACAGACACCTAAAAGCTTCACTGTGCAAATGCCATGTCTTTATTTTCTAAACGTTTGTCTCTTTTGAAACCATAAAAAATGAAGCAGAATAATTTTAACTGTTAAAGACATTTTCCATGGAACAATAATACACTGAATAATTTCCTTTCACTATATTCCATGGAAACAAAAACAACCCTTTTAGAAAGACTATAATCAGCTGTTTAGAGCATGTGCGTATCCCTTCCCAACAGACACAGAATTCTAAGATAAATCTACACTTGAATTGTAGTCCTGTTTTAACATGTTATCTAATAAGACTGTCAATTGTAGTCTAGCTACGAATATCTGTTGCTACAGGAAAAAAATCCTAGCTGAAAGTCCAGAGCTAAAACATAACGATCCTGGAAGTGTCTTGTTGATGAACCAATGACTGTGTGAAACATATGCTAGCATTCACAACTGCATTTTAATTATCCTCCATGTTGAAAAGCATAAACACACCCAAATCCATTTGGGGAATGCTAAAAAATGCGACAGACAAAAGCGAAGCTTACTTTGGATCTGATACTTGCCACAGTGTCTTTAAAGTGACACTGTTCTGTTTCCAGACCTGTTGTTCAATGAATCCTGCTACAGACAGGACCCTGCATTCTTCCCTTTTTAGAATAAATGCTTGCACAGGGAAGGCCTTGTGCCCACATGGCAAAGTGGGTGACACCAGCAGGCATGGAAGGAAGTACAGAAATGGGTTTGATCATGGCTAAAGGGGATGACCAATAAACAGAAAAGTACTAATTTTGTTCTCAGTTACTTTAAATTAGAATAAGTCTGTGTCTTTGGTTCCATGCCTAGTTTTTGCAAGCTAGCTGTATTCCCATCCTATGCTTCCACATGCTCGTTCTGGCCATGAGTTTGAGGCTCCTGAAAGGCACCAGATGTTGGGGTGTGTGTGTTTATTTGTTTGAACTCTCCTTGAAAACAACAATAAAAGAAGGGAAGAAGATTGGATGACTTCAGATTTACTTTCCAGCTGAGTATGACTAAGGCCAGGAGGTAGCTTGGTAAATATACTCAGGGAGGGACAAAAAATTACAAAGAAACTCAACAGAGAACAAGCAAGAGGGGTAGAAGTTTCCAGTCACGAGAAGAGTGAAGAAAATGGAGACAAAATGGGCGACTGGGAGAAAGGTTTTGTGGAAAAAGCCTGGAAAGGGAGAGCCAGGACTTTAATCTCCAGGCCCAGTTTAATAGGGGCCTCGCAGACTGACAGCTGAAGTCACAGGCAAGGAAAGTGAGGGCAGGAGACAGGCCAGCGATCAGGGCTCACTTGGTGGTCAGCAGTCCAAACAGTGTGGTGCACCCTGGTTTGGTTAGTTGCTGTCATGGAACCAGGGATTTCACACCATCTTTCTAGAAGTTTACAGCATTCAGTAACCTCGCCGTGCCTGCACAGAAGAGCCCTGGGATCCAGGCAAGGCACCAGCAGCTATTAGGAGGTATAACAGAAAAGGTGTGAGGATGAATGTGAGGAGGGAAAATGTCTAAGACATCCAGATTGATAATGGTTTGTGGGACAGGGACAATCTGAGGAGGAAAGGATAATGTAGACAAAAGGAAGGCCCTGGAAGGACAGAAGTTCTTTGAACTGAAATTCTGCTTTACTTTAAAACACACACAATCCAACAGAGATGCGCACATGCACGCACGCACACAAACAAGTCAAGTATCCACATGAACACAGTTGGTTCTGGATATTCCTTCTTTCTTTAATTGGTCCCAGGTGAGGCATCAACAATCACATCTGGAAATTTTTATACAAATGGCAGGAAAGCCAATGACTCGGGTCACAAATATTTCACGCTCTCTCTTTGCCAGAAACACAGGACAAATGTGGTTTACATCTGCCTCCCTATAAATACACACACTCACACTTGCAAGATTCTCCACTATGGCAAATACTTGTGCATTGCAGAAGCAGAGCTGGTCAGTGTGCCTCCCATCCCACTCAGCACAGATTCGGTCAGAACCGAGAAACTGAATGCTGGGTGACACCTGTGGTCCAGGTCACCCATCCTTAGGGTAAGGATCAAGAGATGGCAAAGACATCCCTCGTGACTGTAGAAGCAAAACACAAAATCAAATTACATGGATGAGCACTTTTTAGAGCTGCAGCCCCAACCTTCCAGACCCCGACTCTCCATGAGGCCAGAGGAGAGGCTGTGTCAGGCATGCCCAGCTTCTGTCTGACACACAAACTCATCTTAGATTCCAAAAGCTCACCTTTCAAGGAAGAAAGCCACCAGTCCTCTAATACCCTGCTCTTCCTGCCTCAGCTGCTAACAGGCTTGCTGAAAAAAGGCAGTGGTTGCAGTATCTACCACCTGAATTTATCCACTTGTAGTGATGAACAGATTGTACTCGTTTCTTGTCTGTGATGCACCAAGTCAAGCAGGTCACTGCCCAACTTAACTAGTTCTACCCCATGTGCACTGGTGCAGCAGAACGCTATAAACTCAACACATCTCAGCAGTAAGGGCCTATCTCTTGGGCATCAGAGCCTGAACTCAGATCAAGTGTTAACAGTAGCCCTGTTTCCTACCAGTAACACTATGCTCAGCTTCATTTTGGGAGTAAGCCTTAGAGAACACACGATACCCTCAATGCAGTTGCTGATGAGCGTTATAGTTGGAAAAGATGGAGACAGGTTCATGACTATCTGTGTCAACATTCCCAGGAATGCAGAGAAGATGTATTTCTCTTCAGTACTAGGTAATTATTAGAACCACAACATCTTTGGTTCTTTGCTTTTCTGAGATGTCCTGCTAGTATAGATGGTGCTGTTAGTCCTCTGCAGTAGGTACTGATTCAGAAGAATGGAGAGAGCTTGCTGAGTGCAAGGCAGGCAGAGTCAGGCAGGAAGAGCTTGCACACTCCTGATGAGCCAGCTCTGATCCTATCTGGGGGAACTCTGTATTGCTCCAGGGGTAAAGTGACTTAACCAGGTATCAGAGAGTCTCCTAACGTCACCAGAGCAATCCATTTGGCATTTGTTTCATTCCTTCTGCCTGCCCTGGGCATAGTGGATGTGGCAGTAGCTGTATGCAGAGCTCTGCCAGCCTCTGGGCAGAAGGTTGTGACAGGGGCCACTGCACCCCTAGAGCAGCCAGGAGCCTGCAGCTACACATTCCAGGATGAAGAAGCTGCTTAGCAGACTCAGATCACAACATTTTTCCCTCACTGAGGAGACTGCTTAAAGCTAAAGACACTGCTTTACCTACCTCTTAATGTCCACTGTTATGCTTCATGCCATCAGAATTTGTAATGGACAAAAGAATCAAAAGCACACAGATACTGCATCTCTTGGGTTTGGGTTTTTTTTTCCTTCATCTGTGGCATTTAGCTAGGGTACCTGGCCATATTTTCTCTCATCTAAAGCTTTAAAGCAAATTGGAAAGTTCCATGTGTGTTCAAGCAAGAGTTGATCACTCAGGCAGAGCAGCATAGCAAGATACAGATTCCCTTAGAGTCAGTGGAATTCTAAAGGCAAAGCACTTAAAATTGACAAAAGGTCATTATTTTTTATTCAATATTTAATTAACACATCCAATTTACCTCTAATCCCGCTGTTGCAAGAGAGGACTGAATAGCTCACTAATTTATTTTTTTTAAAAGGATTAAAGATAGCATCTTTTGATCATTCGTTCACTAGATCTTTAGCGCACTCCATCAGCCAAGCTAAAATGTGTGACACTGCTGGTACCTCTCCTGTCCTCAAAAGTCAAGAACAGGCACTGCCTTACAAGGTACCTCATTAGCCTCACTCATTTTGGAGTTTTCCTTGGGAACCCCTACCAGGGTCACTTCTGGAAACAAGATCACTGAATAGATCAATGAATTTGTCATGGATGGCTCACACCTTTCTCTTCCGGTGCTTTGGGAGCTTTCCTGAGTCCCACACCTGCTGCCCAGCATCCCTGCAGGATGGAAGTAATACACAGGACTGAGAGAACCTGAACCAAGTAGAAGCACAAATGTTTGGAGTCCTCATTCTGAGTGCTGAAAGACACTGCTGCACTCTGATTTATTCTCTGCAGCCTTTTTAAGGGCACACATTGCAATGACCTCCCCACGTGTCTCCGCTAGCACTCATCTGGTATGCTGCAGGTGTGAGGCTGTTGCTGCTCTTAACATATTTTAAATGTTCCACAAGATGAAGAGATGAATTCCCTTTGTTCCTCAGAGATGGAGTTTCTTTCATTTCCTGCATAAGGATGCAGTCCACACTTCTAGTAGAGAGAACAGATGATGGAGTCTTAGAGGGTAAGGATGCATTTGCATGGGATGGGTTATCAGGTGTTTTGGCACAATTAGATGTGGTGTTGGGGGATATGGTGTAGGGGAGAACTTTGTAGAGTAGGGTAGATGGTTGGGCTCAATGATCCCAAGGGTCTCTTCCAACCTAGACAATTCTACGATTCTATGAATTAATCATTTATGCCCATTGGACTCCATACATCTGGTAATAGCAGTACTTTTCTGAGGGTGTGCTCTATTTCAGAAGAACTCAAGAGAAGAAATCCGCCTTTTCAAATTTCTTTGCTCTCAGCCCATGGACAGAGTCCCCTTAAAACCAAAGCTGAATGAAAGGAGCCTGATTTGGCTTATTTGCATATGTGATTATGTAAATCAACCTACTGCTTCTTGCCCCTTGGCAGCAGATCTTCCATACTAGGCTGCAGAAGAGCCTCCAGGTTTGTGCCACATTGGAGAAGACTGGATTATAGAAAGGGACATATGCATGAAAACAGGTCCTAGCTGCATATTCACAGTTCTTCAGCAGGCATATGGGAAAAGGGGCGTTTAACCCTTCACTGTCAGAGAGGCAGGGAAGAGGAGAACAGTGCAGCAACCATGGAGAATGCTTAGATATAATGCAGCAGCCTAGATGGCTTGTACGTAACCACCAGTCATGGTCAATCCAGAGAAGAGAGATAAAGCAACAGAAAAGAAGGAATCCAGCTGAGGAAGGAACATGCATACAGACAAATCCATCCCACTGAGCATTGCAAGGAGGAGCAGGGTACTGAGTTCAATGCATCCTTAGGGACAGAGCTTGGAAGCAAGGGAAGGACTCTTGGATGTGCTCAACAACAGCAGTATGAGCTAGCTGCTGGCAAGGTCAATCAATGGCAGCATTCACATGTTAGGATACCCCTTCCCCTTTCTTGAATGCCCCTAGCAGGCTTGTACCATTCCATATATACACCAAATGTTGTCTTTTTGGTCTCTTCAGCTGGACATGGACTTACGCTGTTACTTGTACCTGAGAAGCAGCTCCCTGATCTCTTGCAGTGGGATATGAATCCCACTACTCTTGCACCCTCGAATTGACAAAAAGACAGGAATACAACTGTACCCTGCAGAGACAGCCTGGCGCGTTTAAGCCATACCAGCTGGAAAAGCCACTGCTGACTACTGGAAACTGCTCTGTCCACAGGTTAGTCTAAGGCAGCTCTTATCAAACTAACCAAAAGCTTCATGCCCTAACAGTAGGGAATTCTCTACCCTGTGCTCCTCCCTGTGTCCTCCCCTTGGAGTCCTGTGGCACCTGATAAACCAGCCCAAGGTCAGAGTGTGCTCTGAATAGCGGTGCCCTGTCCTGGCCCAAGCGAAAGCATCACCGACATGGGGCACCCAGCCCCAGCCAGAGGGGTCAGACTCCAGCAGTGTCTTCCCCTTCCCGGCTGGCTGTCTCCCATGTGGCGGCGCATAGCACTATTCACCCGACTATTGGCCCAGCCCAGAACTGTTTTTATTAGAAAACACTAAGGCAAGCCTTTCCAAGCCTTAGAAGAATCATCTTGTAAAGATCTGGGCTTGAGATGCCAAATGATTGCTGCTTTGGCGGAGTCTGCACATTCATTTTTTATTGGTCACAAACACTTTCCAGATGCTGGCATGCTGGCTGCAGATTGCAGCTCTGGGGACTTGGCTCCCAGCCCCAGTCACTTTGTTAAACTCTTGACCTGCTGTGGGTTAAAAGAAGCGGGGAATGGGACTGAGTCACCATGAGGGCATTGCTAAGAGAGAGTGCCGATGCACAGCAGAGCCCTCAGCAGCTTTCTGTGTTCAGCTGGCATGGAAAACATTTAAGGTGGTCCACAGCAATCCAGCCCAGCTGCCAAAGCTGGCCAGAGTGCAGCACAGCACCAGGCCTGGGCTCTGGAGCAGGGACAGAGAGGCCGTCCTGCAGCTGGATTTTCCACACTGCAGGCCATACACTTTCCATCTTTTTTTCCTCTGCACAAGTGGGTTTCCCATCCCTGCTCCACAGTAAAGCAATCCTCTGAGCCAGAGCCATGTGCAATGCCAGACCCAAAGCTGAAGCCAGGAAACCTTCCTTGGGTTCAGGTTTCATGACGAGCCTGAAGCTCATCATCGAGGTTTGCAAACCTTTGGTGAAAAAAGATCTTCTGGATTCTTGGTTGCTACAGGATGTCCCAAATAAGGGGAAAAAAAGAAGTGAACAAGCAGAAGGAAACACAATTTTGATAGAGCTGTTTGGTATTTTTCTGACTGGAAAAATTTCTGTTTGAAAAACATAGCTGTTAAAAATCATTGGGTTTCATCTCCCCCTCAATAGGAGATTTTTTTAAAATTAGTATTTTGCACGTTTTGATAGATTCCTCAACTGAAATTTTTCTGCAGCTGACGACTTTCTTTAATCTTAGTTTTCAAGAAGAAAAAGTTCTCTCAAAATCTCAGTTCAAAGAGAACTCTTTGAGCTGAAATAATTTTTTTCATTTTGCTTTGAAATACCTAGCCAAAAGCAGTGTTTCAGAGAATGTATTTCCATTCAGAACTTCTGGACAGAAAGGAAAAGGGTTCCTGATGAGCTCTATTGATCTGAGCTTTGGAGTAGGGTTCGCTCCTCCGCTGTGTGGGCACCCTGCTGAGGGGGGGCTCAGGGAGGAGAGTCCCTGGGCATGGCCTCTGCCCAGGACACAGTCCCAAGGCTCTCACCCCCACTCTTCTTTTGCCCAGTCAGTTGTCTGCTACTGCTTCAGCTGGGAAAACCTCTAGTAGAGGGCTGCTTGCTCTGCTCCGCCATAGCAGCTGGGGATGGAGATTTTTGAAGATGCAGACAGAAACAGGACACTGAGGGATGGCTGGCTGCCTCACTGCTCTGGTTGTTAACTTCTAACCTTCCTCCAGGCCTCCATGAGGGGCCTGATGTCACCCACAGGCCATTCCTTAGAGCAGGCAGGGCCTCAGGGTCTTGAGCAAAAAAGGGAAGAGTGATCAAGCCAGTCCTGCTCAAGCCCCCAACAGCCACCCAAGGAAGAGAAGCCGCAGATGGAGGCTTCAGCAGAAGCTGGAACTGCCTCTTTGTACTCATCCTGCTCGTGAGGCCTCGCACAGCTCTCCTGCCCATGTTTGCAAGCAATGCACAATCCCTTCGGCACTCCCTGCGCATACAGAGAGTTCTGCCATCCTGAGGGAATACTGGGGGAAGGTTTTATCCCATGGAGTTCGTCCAGTGATCCTAATTAAATCATCACATTACAGCTGGGGGCTTTCTTGAGTGTTACGACTCACTCAAGTGAGCTGAACTCTGCCTCAGCACGGCCAGGTGTGCTGCCTAGACTCCAGAGAGCCCTGCCAAACTCATTTCACTTGTGATGCTAAAGCCAATTCCAGCATAGTCTCCAGAAAGTCATAAAGTAGTGGAGCAATCCAGTGTAGATCTGAAGCCTTTTAGATTTAGCCAAGTGGAAATGCAGCCTGACTCCCCACCCAAAACCAAACCACAAAGAAAATAGAGAGAAAGTTTTACACAATAATCTACCCAATGTTACAGCAGACAGGGTTTCTCCGAGGACATTATGTAATGTCTCGTAAGGGCTTTTAGCTGAATTATCAGGTGACTTGCACAATTACTAAAGAGAAAAACAGAATCACAGGTGAGCAGTGGGTGTGAGAATACACATCTGCCTGTTGTACGTTAGAAGCAGCAGAAGTGATTCAGATTCAGTGACATGTCATTGGAGATAGGCTTAGGCCACGGAGCTCAGATTTGGAGCTGACAGGCTGCAAAACCTACAGCTGTTCAGATCTGAGATTCTGGTCCAGGCCTGTCTTCTCCAGTGCTAGGGAGGAGACCACTCCTCAATCCTTCATGGAGGGAGAGACTCCCCAAGGTGAGTTTTCCTGCCTGTGTGTATCTTCAGGCCTTTACAACAGGAGTCACTGTTCTGGGACTGATCGTTTGTGCCATAGGGACACAAGGGAGAGCTCTTGGCTATTTGCTCTCCCACAGTCCAAAGATGGGAAGGATGAAAATACTCCAGATAACTCCCACTGTGTGGATGCTGACGTTTACTAACACACTATCCTCTCCCTCACCTCAACCGCTCACCAAGAGCTGCAGGGGCAGAGAAGGAAGGACATGTGCAAACACAGCCAGTAGTACATCAGATAATATAACCCCTTCTGCCAGGTTTCTGAGTTCTGTCTTAAACTCAGCTTACAGTAAGAAGAAAAAGAAAAAAAGCCAGCAAAACCTTTTTGCTAGGAGTCTGCTCCAAAATCTCTCTCTTCTGATGGTTAGGAACCTTCTAATTACCAGCCTAAAGTTACTACTGGCTAGATGACACCCATCTGTTCCTGTGCCACTGTTGCCTTTAGTTTAAGCAGTTGTTCTCCCTTCCTGGCATTTACCTCCCCTTTTCCTCCTGTCACTCTGTATTTATAGAGTTTCTTTCAGCCTTCCCTTTGCCAGACTAAACTTTTTATTGAGAGAAGATTTATCTAATGGATCTTATGTTTGCTTTTGCTATACGCTGGTCTGTATTTGTCCAGCTTCAGTGTTTGAGTGGAGCAGCTTTGCTTTCAGATCAGCACTGTCCTGAAGAGGTACCTTATATATCCATTAAATGAATGAATGCTCTATTGCTATGCAGAGTACATTGCAACAGAATAAATACTTGCTTAGAAGAAAAACCTTCTAAGTACTATCAACATGGTAGCAATTATTGAAGCAACGGGTAGATATTAGCACACAGAAGGCAAGAGAAGAATAAGGTGGCTGGTATTGAGAGCCATTTGAAAAAGAAAAGACACTTGGCATAATGAAGAAGAATTAACTTCCAGACAAGTGGAGAGACCTAGTACTGCTCTTCAGCAAGCCCCTTGGCAACAAACCCATGGTAGACTGTGGTAGAAAGAACTATTCCTAAAGAAGAGGAAAAAGCAAGTGTTGCCAATTTTTTTTATATTAAAATGTCTTTTCTGTGGACAGTTCTAGTAATATCAGAGTAATTCTGCACAAGGAATCATAAAATTATACCACAAGAAACTTAAATCCTTAATAATCCCCCATTTGTACCTAAATTGAATTGCTAGTATCATGACCCCTTCGTGGTAAAAGCAGCGAGACCAGCAAAGGAGAATGCCTCTTGGGTGAGTGTATGCAAGTCTCACATGATGATGAGATGAGATAGGAAGGCTTTGTCCTGTCTGCTTTTGGGATCCATACTGCTTTTCAGTGTAGTAATAGAGCTTACATGCAAACTATGCTCTCTCCTGTGAGTGCAACCCAGTGATACATGTGTGAACCTGAACCACTGTGTGCAGCTGTGAACTGCATTCCCAGCAGAAGTTGCCTTAGAGTCCATTTTCTGGCCAAATTATTCCTAACATTTTGAAGTAGTTTCTACTAGAGACATTTTTAAAGCTAGATTTTGTACATGGGTAAAAATCAAACAATTCCATTGAAAACTGACAGAATTATTCCAGATTTTACTGGGGCAGCTGATATAAAACCTCAGCATTTCATGCCCCTCCCAAACTCTGCTGTGAAGTCTTGTCGGTTAACTTTTGTATTTCACCCAAGAGGCAGCTACGTGAGACTAGGGAATGAATAACTCTCTGAGCTAAGCCCTTACACTGCGCTTAACACCCCTTATACACTCCTACAGAGACCAGCGCTACACAAGAACATGGCTTATTACAACAGAAGGTACCTGCAACCGATTAGGTAGAGTTCTAGGAGATACTGTCAATACCCAGGAAGCTTTAAAACACATTCATATCTCTTTTAAATGCACCTAGTTCTACATTTTATAGATTCAAAGACTTTTACTGGCCACTGCAGCAAGCCACCAGCAATACCTACTGTTTAAATGATGGGCGTTCGACCAACAGCTCTTCTGCTCCCCCTAGCACCTGTTCCCATTATTGCAGATTATTTATTGAATTGCCAATTGCCACTAATTTGACAATGTTTTGATTGCAATGTTGGGTTTCACCCTCCCACATGAAATCTGTGGGAAGAGAGGATGGGTCAAAGGAGAGTCATGAGAAGATTCCCCTGAATCCACCTGGGAAAAGCTGATTTCAGCTCACCCCTAGACACACAGGCCTCGCTGCTCCTGTGCTCGCAGGGAGCTGCAGAGACTACTTCTCCCAGGGTCCACCGCAGGCCAGAGAGCTTGTTCGTTTTGATCCCGTTCTACCAATCTCATCCTTGCTGCTTTTCTCTTTGGAGTGAGGAAAAGGTATGGCTCTCGTGTCTGTGCTCTCAGACTTACCTGCACCTGCACACGAACACACACACAGAGTACATCACAAGAGTAAGCAGTTCATAGCAGATCTCCCTGAAATTCCTCCACTTTGAACTCTCCTAAGTATCATTATCATTATTACTATCTTAACAGGTTTGCAGGACATATGGCTGCTAACCTACAGATGCAGTGGATCTCAAACCTCTCCTCTGGTGTCTCTGTAGGTCCCTTTAGCAGCCACTCTGGGAGCACCTCCCCAGGTGAGCGGGAGGGTCCAGCAGAGCCCCCCGTGCCGACAGTGTGCTGCCTCCGCACCAGGGCCTTCCAACACCGACATCTGCACCCCTGCATCAGGAGTCTCATTGCTTGCTCCTCTCCTTTGCAACTCACCAGCTGCTCTCAGGTTTGCAACTGGTTCTTTGTAAGCATTTCATCAGTAAAAAATAAATATATATATGCATCCCAGCTCAAACACCCCAAACCTGTATCTGATATTGCGATGCTGATGGGCATCAAGGAAGAGTGGCTTTGGGGTCCCTTATCAAGGGGCAAAGATTGATGTTGATATAGATACCCTCTACCTTAACTAAAAAGAGAACAGGCTCTAAGGAGGAGAGAAAGGCAGACTTCTAGGGGGCAATCTTTGAAAAGAAAACTCAAAATTCTCCTACAGACACCATTTAGGTTCCCTGGGGTTAAGGCAGGAGAAGGCTCTCCAGAACACACCCTGGGGTTAGGGAGATAGGAGTATGACTAATTCAAGTGCCTCATACCTCCCTCCCTCTGGAAATTAAGGAATAAACATTGACTGCCAGGGAGCAGCAGCCATTTGGGATGGGGAGTTCATCTCCTGGAATTTCTTAGTCTCATCTCTTTGCTAACTGGCAAACAAATTTCTCTCTTAAACATTTCTCACTTCCTTTCTCCTATTACTCCCTTCCTTTGAAAGTGTAAAAATAAACCAATTGGATAGCAAATCAAGAAAGAAAAAGAAGGTAAGTTTATTAGAAGCTGGAGAGTAAATATCTACCTTCAGTTGCAGGGACTGGCACCGATTCCTACCCATAAAGATAAGCCTCCACAGCCGTAGCTCTAGGAAGCTGGATCTTCCTCCAAGCACGATAGGCCTTGATCCAGTGGATAGTACAAAGAGAACAGGGATTTCCCCAATATTGGTACATACTGTGTTAAGTTCCACCTTCAGGCAATGTATAATGGATGAATTATAAACCCTTGAAATCTAGTTTTCTATTACAAACATTGGTAGATCCTTGAAACAGTCATACTGATAAAACAATTACACTGGATAGCATTGTTTACTAACTGAAATAATACACCATAATAAACTGTAATCTATCTTGATATTATAATACTGTACTATGATTACAGCTAAAACAAATATTATGCTGAACTGTGTACATGACACTTTCACATTCTTCCACTGAGCCACACCTAAGGCAACTAATTTAGCATATATAAAATTTTTTGCTTAATTTCAAGTTTCACCATTGCAGAAAGTGCCAAAACAAATTGAAGTCCACAGACAGAGCAAAAGGAAACAGAAGGTTATATGACCAGCAGTCTTCAAAGAGAAAAAGGGAAAAGACTGGCAAAGGGAATCGCTTTACAGCATTTGAAGGAAAAGAACGTTGGGAGGGCTATAAAAGAACATGATTAAAATAATCACAAAAATGTTTGATTTCCCTTTACTATATAGGATTAACAAAATAAGCAAACTGCACACATGCAGTAACAAATTATCTGGTCACATTTGTTTAATATGTACACATCTGAAGAACACACTAAGTAAACTTCCAAAATAGAACTATGCTGCTGTTCCTGCTGTAATAGCAAGAAGCATCGTAGCTATACTATGATCTGCTGGGTCCTGTGGAGGAACATCCAGGTCATTCCACAACCTCTTCTAATGTCCTTTGGAGCACCAAGAAACACGGTGATAAAGTTTACAGAACCCTGAATAAAGCCCCTCATACCTAGATCATCACTCAGGTGGCCTGGTTGAGAGTCATGAACTGCGCTTTGTAATTGCCATTTGCTGTGTAGTTTTGCAACGGTCATGCAAAAGCAGGAAGATAAATCCATATTCAGGAAGAAATGAAACAAAAACATTTCCATTTGCTAACCCTAAAAATGCATGCTTCTGTGCACAAACTCAGGTGTGCACAGACCCTGTACTTTTATTGTAGGGCTTTCAAACACAGCGTTGCTGCGGAGCGCATCATGGCTTTGGGGTGATTGCTCTGAACAATGTAGGATGAATCATAGAATCTTCTAGGTTGGAAGGGACCTTCAAGATCATCTTGTCCAACCA
>JAOXJM010000005.1:33104371-33115741 GCA_026413425.1 Tringa solitaria
GATGATCTGTTCCATGACCTTCCCAGGCACCGAGGTCAGACTGACAGGCCTGTAGGATTCTTTTTTCCACTCTCTGACCTCACATAAGACTAAGAATTTTGGGACTTTTTACCTCTGCCTGATTTTGTTCAGTGACAGTCAATTCTAATGTTTGCAGTTAGATGTACAGCAGACTTTTCAAAATGGTGTTGAGCTCTTCTGGTAATGTAATAATTGCAGTGAGCAGGCCAGACAAGTCTTCCTGGCCTACAGAAAGCACTGAACATGCTATCCCTTGGTTCTACTCCTAACCCTTCCTTCAACAGCCTTTTCATTTGCTAATTTCAGTGCTGGATCCACCCTGTACACAAAAGATTCAGCAAGGCATCATGCAAACTAGCAGAGGTTTGTGCAGAAACCTTACGTGCAGGCAGAGCTACAGTTAACGTGGTTTTGGTTAGCCCCATAAAACCAACGTCTCCAACCTCTCAAGAAGAGCGATGACTCTTCCTCTACCACCCCAAACTGTCACAGTTGAAATGAAGATGTAAACAATTCTCATCCATTCCACCCTCATCTCTTTTGGCACAGAAGTATGTGAAACACCAATAGTTCAAGTCACAAGACTGAAAATGGAGGGGTTCATTTTGGAACTGGTGGGCACTTATGTTTGCCCTGAAATCGCCTAGTAAGCATTCATGCCCAAGTGACCCTCCCATTGATTTCTGCTGCCACTTGAAGTACTGTATTACTGGTGTGGAAGTGTAATTGGACCACGAACCCTGCATCCTTCCTTTGGAGTGAGAGGAGCAGGGCTGGTCAACCAACACTGAGCTTCAAGCTGCTGCAGGTAGATTTCTTCTATCGAAGTGGTTCTGCTATCTCTGCGTTACACTGTAATTACTCTAATTTAAGAAGAAAGGAAGAAAAAAAAATATTGGAGACTGATATTTTATGAAAGTTGAGATGCTCCCCCTCTGCATGATACTATCTCCCACATCAGAGAAAGCTCAACAGCCCTGGGCTTCCCATCCAGCTCTGGCTCCTAAATGGCAAAACTGCAAACTCTAAATTAGGCAATGACTTCAGGTAAAAGCAGAATTACCACACACTTGTCAAGCAGCCAATTCAAAGCAGCAAGACCTGAGGAGGAGGCTGAAAGTTTGATGGCTTTGCTGGCTTGATTGGCTGCCATGATGCCCAGGATGACCGATGACACTTTCTTGGGCAGGAGCCATCTCCTGCAGGGCCCACACCCCGAGCAGAGGCTGATCCCCTTCGGCACAGCTGGCTCTGCCGTGGGTTCACTGCCTGGATGTTTGCTCCTTCCCGGCTTCTGAAACAGGTCCTACTTGTAAGGGGGAGCTTGGTGCGTCTCTGGTATTTATAATTACACATTTATTGAGCTTGTGCAATCCAAACTCCAGCTTCAGGCCAAAAGTTCATTGCTGGAGGGGTTCAATAAAGAATTTCCTCCTGAGAATGGAGTATTACATCACTTGCCAAGTGTGTCAGGCGTTTTTCCAGCCTCCTCTTGGGTCACACCCATTTTGACTGCTCTCATGACTGGATACTGTACATGCCTGGCTGTATCCTCACGCTCCATTGGACTAATGGTGTCTGTATGCCCCAGACATCAGAGAACTCAGTAAGGTTGTCATATAGCCCTTCCGGTCACAGGCCACAGGACCCCAGGACAGCTGAAGCAAGTCAACGTATAAGGACAAAACTGGGTTTCCATGCAGCTGAGAGCCAACAGTTGAATAATTTGCATGTATATCCCTAAAATATCAGATCGTTCTCTGCAAATCTCATCACACAGGCAAGTCTGTGGTGACAATAATGACATTTTTCTGATGGAACGTTTAATGATCTCAGGGACACATTGCTTATTGTGCTAGAGACATTGCACACGTTATAAAAAGTGATGGTTCCTGCCCCAAAGAGTTCACAGTCTCTGTTCAGCATATCACGTTCCTTTCCTATTATTCTTGTAGCATCATGAAGAGCTGAATACTTGATAGCATATTACCATCTCGCACTTAAGGAAATACAAACACTAGCTCTTCCATATGTTATTAAAGGATCATTGCCTGTATCTCCATAGCCAAAGCACACGCCTGAAGACCCTGAAGTTAAGAAAACATTTCACCTCTAATGCTCCTATGTGATATTGCACCATGCTGGCATGCCGATTAACAGAATAATCCTAGGACAAACAGATAAACCCCAACTCTTACACAGGCAGTTTTAGTTTATTATGGAGTCTGATAATTTTGATTAGCATTCTAATTCTACTGGTGGTGTAAAACCAGGGGAATGAGGCTGATTTTGTTATCAGTATCATAGTTCATAAAAGTATAAATGCTCTTCCTCAGCCTTTATACCTCAGCTCCCTCTATGAGTTACTGCAGCAAGCCTTGCAGTATAATGAACAATTTGCAGATGGGGAAAGCGAGGCAAAAAGTCAGAGGCCTTTCAGGGGATCACACAGTGAATGAAAACTGAAGCCAAGAAGACTTACCTGTTGCTAGTCTATGAACTGCATTTGCTGACCACCAGGCAAAATGTCCTCTCCCGCCAATGGGAGCACAGGCACATGGGCTAAGTATGAGAAGCAAGTTACAGGAAGACATGGATTTTAGTAGAAGAACAGACTGGAGTGGAGGGATTAATGTGATTTAATGGGTCACCTGGGGAGGAGAATTGGCAAACATAAATACAGTCTTATTCAGCAAAATTTAACTAGCAGATAAACCAGGCCCTAATTGTAGACAGATACCTATATTGCTATTCATACCAGGCCCCTTTTCTCTCAAGGAAACTAACACCTTTGTGCCCATCAACCTCAGAGCTCCTGAGCTCATACCACAAATATGATTTGGGGATATTCAAACAGCATAGTCCAGTGATTTCTTCTCAAGCAAAGCCTGCCAGAATTGGCACAAAAAACCCAGCTCCAATCCTGATGCAAGAGCACCCTCAGCTCCCACAGACCAGGGTGGAAACCACACGTACTAAGAACCCTGTAGTATGAGGCTCTTCGTTAGGGATTACTCTAGCACGGAGGCCTTCAATCAACACAAGGATCTTGTGCTGTTTCAAAGTTCCTGGAGCCAAAAGCCCAGATTAAAACAGTTTTTTCATTCCCTGTGTTGCACAGCCTGGAGCCAGTCTGGTGTCTGGGATAGCGGCCGGTGACGTTTGTGCATGTTTTTCAGGCCCTACCAGAGGTTTTGAGCTCAGTGGATCCCTGTGACAGGCACATCTCCTTGTGATTTGAGACTGGCTTCCTGCAGCATCACCTGCCATGTCAACCCCCCAACACGGGCATGTCAGCTGTGTCAGGCATCCATCTGGTCTAAAGAAAATGATCCCTGAAATGTCAATCTTTTGTCAATCTTTTAACCCAATCACTATGGCACAGCTGAGCTGGAGAACCCCCTGAAATCCAAGGTAACTTTTTCAGGGGTAGACATATATGCAAACTCAGGAGAAAAACGGGGGCTGAAAGGATCTCCAAATATAAATCACATTGTCGCTGACCAGTAATTGTGCCAGACCACCTTAAATGGACACTGTGCCCATCTGCTCTTCCCCTCTCCTCCCCCACTCCTCCTCCCTCAGGGTTGTAAACCATCCTGCAATATTTAAAGTAGCATTGTTCACCTCCCTTCTGAAGCCCATGGACCATTTGAGTGGCTATATAGTCTCTCTGTGCTGTTTGTTATTCCTGAGGACATGCACATTGCTGAACATACTAATAAAAATTTCATAACAGAGGTTGCCAAAGGAGTGTGTGTAAGGGGATTTGTAAAGCTGGCTCACACACATGCACACTCCCCATTCACCACTAAGAAAGGGCTGCAGGAGGCAAAAACAAGTACCTCTGTACCACAAAAAGAAAGGGCCCTGCTCCTGGATGGGACCCGGCACTCTTAGGAAACACAGCACAGATCTCCATCATCCGCCATTCAACACCAGCAAAAACATGAGCCCCCTCCCTTGCCAGCCCCAGTGAGCTCAGTGCAAGCTGGGAGGAACTGGAAAGAAAAGACCTAACACTGCTGTGGGTGTTGGGGTGCTCCCTGCACTGGGGCACTGCTGGCATTGGGGTGCTGCCTGCCCGCCCACAGGGTGGCTGCTGGGCCCGACCCAATGCAGATGAAAATGACAGGAGGAACAGTGACTAGAAATGTATTTAGGAAGAGCAGGCTCTTTTTTTCCCCACCCTTTTTTTAATACCTTTAGAGATGTTACTTGACTCCGTGCATGCAGAAATTTTAAAAAGAGCTAAATAATAGTTTGAAGTGCTGAGCAAATCCATTAGCCCCACAGACTGTCCTGCCTCAAAGCTAGTCAGAATTCAGTCTCATATGAATGGAGGCATCTAGGAAAGCTAAGGTACTTTCTGGTGATCTGTTTGATTCCTTTTTCCCTTTGCATCTCTCCCTTTATGATCAATGCTCCGCTTAGCAGATTTAACACTTACTTTCAACAACTCTGGATCATTAGCTCAGATTTTCTGGGCAGACATGAGATTTTAAGCATCTCTTAAAACTCTTTAAACTGGTCTGTGTGTGGTAGTCAGTAGATTCTGTGCTCCACCTCTGAGTGACTTCTGTTTTGGTGGTGAAGTCACATTTTACCTGAGCTGTATCTCTGCCTCCTGGATGGAAAAGCGCAGTATAAAAGTATGTCATTATAATCAAATACATCCAGAAAATAAGCAAAACCCCCACAAATGTGTGTTTTGACTGTACTAAAAAGGTAGAGCACTTAGAGAATTGCAAATAAATGACCTAGTGACGTCCGGGTCTTTCTTATGCCAGACATTAGGAAATTATTGCAACGCAGGTTATAGCCCTCACAGCAAGTAAGAGCCCATGTGGAGTAGTTATGGCAGAGCATTCAGTTACACATTAGGGATGTTTTTAGTATAACACATATTTACAGGCTTCATGATCTGTCTTTTAAATACATATTAAGGAAATGTAAGCAGCCAGCTTTCAGTGCGAGGCCTTAAATATTTGCTAGTTTTACCTCAGCTGAATGAGGACAGTCGCCCCGGGATGGAAAGCTTTGTCTATAGTTGCCATAATAGGAAACACCCAGAAAGGACAGCAGGTATTTAAGCAAGCTTCAAGCTTAAAGGAGTCAACTGTCTGAACACTTAGGAAATTTATGCACAAAAAGATAAATGGTCCAGTGAAGATGCCTATTCCATTCTTTGAAATACATTTATACAGATGTGGGCATTTGGGTGGGCTGCTGGTTGGGTGCCTGAACCTCCAAGGATTCATATAGGACACCAGAATCTATTTCTGTTCAATTTTCCACCCAAGTCTCATTCACAATCTACTGCTGTACCTTGGCAGTCATTGATAATCATTACACAGGCAAACAGATGTACACTGCACAAAGTGCCTTGGCCACAAATTTACTAATGTGCAAGAAAATATTCACTGAGAAGAACAAATTCTTTTCCAG
This sequence comes from Tringa solitaria, assembly GCA_026413425.1. Lineage (NCBI taxonomy): Eukaryota > Metazoa > Chordata > Aves > Charadriiformes > Scolopacidae > Tringa > Tringa solitaria. The sequence continues at coordinate 33,109,841 of JAOXJM010000005.1, forward strand.
ATTACAATCTGTGTGTGCTGAATATTCCATGCCCATTCACCAGCCCAGAAAGTTCCATGTCTGTATATTTAAACACAAAATGTACAGATATTCACTATAATTTGCCTTGCTGAACATCATGTCTATTTAATCCATTTTGAAGACCAAATATATTTTAATATTTTGGCAAATGCCTTTAGAACCAACTTAATTAAACACCACAGTTAAACTGAGCAGTAAGTTTTCCTCAGAAATGCTTACAATGCCTCGCCTGGAGCACTGTCTCCAGGCTCAGAGGGATGCAGTGAGGAGCTGGGGTGACCCGTGCTGGCCCTCAGTAAGGTCAGTGGGTGCCCATGCCACACTCCTGGCACTGCAACCAGCGACAAGGAGCAGCTGCGGACGCTCAGAGACACAGGACAGCAAAAGAAGTGAAAGCTGGAAAATTTAAGAAGTGAACCAGCGAGGAAGATCAGCTATGCTCCAAACATAAGGGCAGCCCCTCTGCGAAATGTCAAGTGCATCACACAAGTGTTAAGGTGAATGAAGTATCAGTGCTCCCAGGAAGGAAGCCAAGACCTGGGTCTGGAACTCAGTTGTTCTTAGAAGATAACACCTTCATGTGAAAAATCTACATACAAAAATACATGCTCATCTCAAGGTATGCATCTGCACTGCTTCTCTACAGGAGTGCTCAAGCGAGACACCTTTTGCATGTCAGAAGCACTTTCTGCAGGGCTTTCACGTGAAATGTACATCTTATTTTCACACATCAGCTCAACAGCACACATGAACACCAGATTGCAGGCACATGTGCACATGCATGTGTTCTTGTGAAACACTCTGGCAAGTATGCAAGCTTTAGGAAAATGTTCTGTCAGACATTATGTTGACAGATGTAGATGCAATGCCTCTTCCAACTTACAGAAACCAGTCCAGACATCATCTTTCCATATAGAAAGCCAAAACTGGAGTGTCAAAAATTCAGCATTGACATCACATCCAGTATTTTAGTTACTGTCACTTGACCCTTTGGTCCACGCTTGTTTGAGGCAGCTTCTTTTTCATTAATATCTCAGCACACTGTGTGACACAACTTCAGTGTGTCCTAATTTAATTTTAATTAGTGCCGACTTTTGCTTTCCTCACTAATGAAACAGCACTCATTACGAAGTGTAATTGAAGACCCCTAGAGGGAGGGGCGCCTGGAGACCTCATTGTGTTGGTACCCGGCATCCTGCCCAATAAAATTCCCTTCTGAATGAAAGCAGTTTTATCATTAATTCATGCTGCAGGGGGGCTAACTAGCTGCCAGCCGCTGAGTTCATACTGCTTGAAGGAAGAGCCCAAAGCCTATTTGTTTTCTCCAAAGAAACAATTCCAATTTTCTGATGACTAAAATACTTACATCATAAATCCTTCGCTCTCGTTGTTAAAAGTATCTTTGAACATTGGCTGTTATGAAAGTATGCCTCTTCATTAGAAGCAGACTATTCATGAACTTTTTTGTGTGTGCTTTTAATTGAGCTTGAATGATACAAAGATTGAGCTGTGGTTAACTCCATCTAAAAAAAAAAAAAAAAAAAAAAAAAAAAAAAAGAGGGAGAAGGAAATGTGCTCTATTTACAAGCACTCTAAGATGACCTGGGCAATCGCAGTAAGAAACAAATCAGCTCAGAGGAGCAGGCCAGGCAGGTGGTTAAGGGACCATCTCTGGATGTGCTCATGCACTGCCACGAGGAGAGAGGTCTCCATGTCCAGAGCACCCCCAGACTCTCAGTTTCTTTGCTCCTTAGGTGTGTAATCATGGTAACTGCAGAGAAAAATTCTTCAGATGACTACATGTACATTGTTTGTGGCAGATTTGGGGGTTTTTGTAATTTTGGCTTCAATAGTTTCCCCGCTCAGTTACCAGACAGAACATAGAACTGCCATTGCACTATCTTTGAGTAATGACAGAATATTTACAGGGATTTTTTCAGAAACAGTTACTGTATTTTAGATTCATCTTCTGCTTCATTCCAAGCCAAGGCTGGAGCATGTCAAGCCTCTACAACAGGACAGGTCAGAGCAAAATGGGCCCCCTAGTTTATCAGAGTCATCATGGTATCAAACACTGGAAATGGTAGAGCTCTTCTGGCACCATGAAGGTCTCGTATCTGGGCAGTCGACACCATGCTTTGCAAGAGCTGAGGGTGCCCATGCAAAAACACACAAGTCTCTCCAGTAAGGGGATACAGATTTAATCTAAATTTGCACCAAAACTTGCACTTTACCAGTATGGGATTAGGTTTGACCTATCATGTGCTGGGATTACAGACACTTAACCTAATGTTAGGCCAAATAGTGTTTGTGTGGAAAGGCACCCTCCACAAAGAGGATATCTGAAAAACGCACAGCCTTTTTGCCAACACGGATTTTGATTACAATTTTCCTCAAAACCAGCAGCAAAAAGGCATACATCTTACCTAGAGCAGTGGGGACTCAGAGGTCTTCTCCCTCTCTGGTTGTAAAAAACACCACAGCTCGTATTCTAATAAATATCTGAAATGGCAGCAAAATGACGTCTTTTGGTTTGTAACTAAGCCTACCATGCTTCTCAGAGCAAAGGTCTCCCCGTCAAGCCTGGCACATGCTGATCTGTGGCACTGCTGGCCATCCCATTCCAGGGCAACAACTGCCCACTAAGGTGACTGTTTTCCAAATGTGTGCTGCCCGAGGTGTATGCACAAACATTCTCTAGGTTGAGACACAGCTTAATATCACTGAGAACCTGGCCAGAGAGCACACTGTGCTCAAAAAACAAAGGAAAATGGCATGTTTACACAAACCCAGCCCATCGCCCTAACTTCAAATTAATGACTCTTTATTAACTTTCCTGAGATGACCCTGAATAAAGATGCAGCAGAATAAGAGATCCATGGAGAATTGTGCATTCAGATGACTCCATTTCCAGTGTAGTTTGAAAGCCAAACCACAATTTAATTGCATCTCATAACAGAAAAATCTCTGTGTTCATGTGTCCATTATAAGCTTGGGCTTTGGTGATAAGAAAGTTGGGGGAGACCCAGGGAAGGGATTTTGCCTACTGACTCACAGCACCCATCACCAGCAAAATACCATTAGCAAAACTCAGTCCCTTTAATAATGGAGTCTCTGATAGACACTGCTGCTGTGGTTCTGCTATTAATCTTGTCCTGACGCTGTTACATTAGTGGATGTAAACTATCTTTTCTCTCTACTCATTATGGAAACTGTGCAATTCACATCCTCCCAGGAGTGCTCCAATTAGCCAAGCCTGCATCACACTCAGCTTTCCATCAACTCACTGCATTACGCTACGCTAGAAAAGCTAACCTTCCACTGCAGGCGTGCACAGAAACAGCCTGCGGTAGCTCATCGGTGCTGACTCTTCAGATACATTCTCTCTAAAGCTGCAAGTTTTGGTCTCATCAGCAATTCCTGAATCTTTATGCAAGAAAAGCCAATCCAACAATAAAATATTTTTAAGTAGCTGCGACACACACATGATTCATGATTGCAGCAGAACTAGGGGGGCAGGCAAAGGCTGTGTGTGACCTTAACCAAGCTACTTTCACCTATCAAGCACAATTTTGTACTGTCCAGCACTACTACTGTAAAGATACACTTTACAGTCTGAGTAATGCCCTCTTCCTTTCATGGCACAGTCAATTAGCAAATAGCTAACTCAGTGTTTTGTGCCTCTAACACATTTTGGCAGGTTTTTAGCTTACCTCTTGGGATTTCCTAACTTGTACTTCAAAGTACACCTGCCCCAGTCCAGGTCTTTTACATGAACAAGTGGGTTCTAAGAAGATATTAGACTTGCTTTGTTTTACTTCTCCCAGTTTAAAGGCAAACTATTTCTGCAATGTTTCCATAGTTAATTTCACTTTGGAAAGCAAGCACAAAATTACTGTGGCTCTCTTAGGTGATAACAAGTAGAGCTTATGGATTTTGCTTCATAAGTGAACTACCCTCTCCATGGGAACTAAGGCCTGCTTCCCCTGAGCACGGTTACAGTGCCTAGAAGTGTCTCTCTTGGGCTCCAGAACCTCATGTTCTGCATGCAGCAGCCAAATGACGATGTTAAATCCCTCACCCAGGCTCTGTCACCGCCCTTCTGATCTGCTAGCATAACTACATCGGCAGTTGTTCCCTAACTCAGTGCTACTTGTTGAGGAGTGGCCCTGGGGAGGGCAGAGGCTCAGCGCTGCTTCCTGTGGCTCAGCTACAGCTACAGCAGGACACACCAAGGTGACCCAAACCACCAGGGATCCTGACTGCTCTTTGTGGTTGCTATCGCTTTAGGCCATTTCGGGGACAGCGGAAGGAAGCATACATAGTATTTAAGATCTTAATCTTCAGAAGTTAGTTTCAAGATCTCCTGAAAGTAGGAAGAAACAACTACTCATGCAAAGCCGTGCAGAGCTGTTGATTACAGCCTGCACCCCACCGGTCGGCGCAGGCGGAGCGTGGCGCTGGATGGGTGTCAGCCACGCACCCATTTCACTAGTGCAGGCTGCAGCACAGCTGGGGACACAGAAAGGGTGCACCAAAGGATACTGCACAGACTGAGCAGCCCACAGACATTATTGAACAAGCATCCTCAGGTCTGTGTACTGCAGAAAGAGAGCAAGAGGGTGTTTTTAAATTTTTTTATTTCATTTTTTAAACAGCCTCCCTGCAACACGTAACTTTTAAAGCAAGTTCTAATCCTGATACCACTTCCTATATCCTAGCCATGCAGGCTTCATGAATGGCTGGTGACAGAGCCTAGGTCTGAAATTTTGACAAAACATGCACTAGCATTTTCTAAGTTCTCAGCTCTTCTTAGTTTGAAATGCAAAGTATTCATACATACATTAGCAGAATGGCACATTCCGCTGCGTGGGAGTTAACCGTTCTGGAGGTGACATTGGGCAGGGGTTACATGTGTATGGAGCAGCCAGCTGATGTGTGAATCCATCACTGTTATCAGCAATACATTCAAACGACCTACTTTTTAACACTGTCACAACTACCCAACAGAAGAATTCAGTAAACTGCTGGCAGGCAATTCTCTATCTAGACTGAAAGAATAATAACCCATGCAGAAACATAGCAGGCTAATCCTCTTCAGGTATAGCTCCATTTTTCTATGCAAAGCTATCAAAGAAAGGTAGAAGAAGCCAAGAAAGACCTTTTTACTCCTCCAAGTGCTCTTTTCCAGCATAGTGTCACCAGGTCACCATACGAGATGGTGCTGTAAATGGCAAGTGCCCAAGGTCCCAGGTTCTCATGCAAGCTGAGGATGCAGAAACTCACTCAGCAGTGCCTAAGTGGCACAGACAGTTTATCACTGCTCCCCTCCTCTGCTATTCATTGTGCCTTTACATTTCTATGAATGAACTTTCTGTGTAAAAAACAACTGCCTTGTTCCCAAGTCAGCACAGCCTGCTGTGCGACTATTTGGGACTGCATTTTACCTGCAGAAATGTATAAATGCAGCCACATCCTTTTAAGCATATCTTGACATAATGCCCATAGTGCAACTCTCACATTTTAATTGAATCCATTTAAAAATATTAAATCATAGCTTTTGTTAACTTAAAAGTAGAACAATTATACTCACTATAGAAGGATGATAATAAAACAGTAGTCCTATTACAAGTGTGTTGCAAATGCATTAAGAACATGCTGAAAAGACAACTATAAATCTTCAGCATTTGCCAAAGATGAGTTTAAATGATGAAGTTAACTGAAATGAAACAATCCCACTACCTTCAATAGGGCCATGTTTTCCAGGTCTTACTGAGATCAGGTCCCATACACATCACACACAGCTAAGCCAGAGCTACGGACAGTCCTGACCATGTTCCAGCCATACCTGAAGAAATGCGACTCCTACCTCCCGTTCTA
>JAOXJM010000005.1:33122473-33174804 GCA_026413425.1 Tringa solitaria
TTGTGGGTGCCCCATCCCTGGAAGTGTTTAAGGCCAGGCTAGATGGGGCTTTGAGCAACCTGCTCTAGAGGGAGGTGTCCCTGCCCATGGCAGGGGGGGTGGAACTAGATGGTCTTTAAGGTCCCTTCCAACTCTAACCATTCTATGATTAATAATCGTGTGATTTATTAATATTTATTAAAATACCATAGAATACATATTGTTTATTAGTTATAACTCATTGGCCAGGTCAACTAAATTTTATAGAGAGCTCAAAGATACTGAAATTGTTTTTAGCAAAAACTGGTTTTGCTAATTCTGCAGTTTTGCACATAATTACTCTCAATTTTTTACACATCTCTTTTTTCTAATTCAAGCCAAGACTGTCCATGAAAATACCTAGAATTGATGGGACTGTCAGTTTATTACTCTCTGTTGAGCCAGCGAGGCTAGCTAAATTCGTAGGCAAATGTAGCTTATCTAACCAAAAATTTGATGTCCATCATCCTCTTCTAATGAGCTCAGAAGAGAGCAGTAAGAATGATGAGAGCTTAAGCAAACCTGTTTTACAAGCAAAAATTACAGGAATGGAGGTTGTTCAGTTTATACTCTTGAGGAATAAGAAAACACTGGAGAAATACGACGGGAGAATTTAAACACAGAAAAAAATGTGGCTATGGGAGGAGGCGATCTATTCTCCAAGTCCATGGTGGATGTAATATGAATCAAGGACAGTCCAGGTAAGACACCAAGAAGCCACTTCTTAGGGGAAGCAATAGGGCTGGACTGTCTGGGAGGCTGCAGAAGCTCTACCCCTGGAGAGCTCTAAGAACAGACTGAACTTCTCCAGGAGTGCCACTGGGAAAGCGGAGCCTGCCCTGAGTTAAAGAAATAACTTGGATTCTCTTCAGTTCCCTTCCTGCTCATTTTGTCAATGCTTCTGTAAGCAGCAGAATGGGCTGGGGAAAGTAAAGGAAGGGAAGAAAGAAATAGATAAGGAGAAGCAGGCAGAAGACTGGAAAATGAGATACATTAAATGAGTCTAAGCGTCACTTATTCACTGCTGGAGAGACAACTGACAACAGTACTCCCTCATACCAGCAAGTCTATTCCAGTGTGGGATATGGAGCCCAGAGCAAGTGCAAGGCCAGTGCAGAAAACTATCCATCATCTTCTTTGTTGCCCTCCAGCTTTAAAACAAAAACTTGCAAGGTTCTTCTGTCTGTACATACCCTGAGAACCTCTGTCTTCCTTCATCTGACACGTGTCACTGTGCCCCAACATCACCCTTCCCAGGCTCTGAGCTGGCCTCCCAGCAAGCTGCAAGCAAACCTGCTGAGGAGTCTCCAGTTGCAACCCAGGGAGAAAGTAAAGACACAGCCTGGGATCGACAGAAACTGAGTTTAGGTTCAGTTGTGCCACACCTCACTTGCAGTACCATGCTTCAACAGTCCTTGCTGCAAATAGGCGATGCCAGCCCCAACTCACATCTGGAGATACCTTTGGAACTGCCGGAGTCAAAGACCATGAAAATGTTCCAGGAGCACATTTTGCACATCAAGATGCTGCCACCTAATGGCAAGAGAGGACGGTAAGCTGCCAACTGCCATTTGCAAGCTTGCAGAGAGGCCTGGGTTTTCTTTGCAGACGTGGAGATGCCTTGAATCTAGCCTAATTCTGCCAGGAAACCCATTCACTCTCCCCCTGCTGCTGCACCTTCTACTGGGCACACAGATCCCTGAACACCGCCCTCCCCACACTGGTATTTACTAGTCACACAGTAAGTCACTGTTACTGCCTCCAACTCTGTCCCTGCCACCTATCCTAGCCAGTAAAACTTCCCCTGCCATGTCACGCACACATTAAATATCCATCCCTGTGATCCACGCATGATCGATCTCCCCATCCCACTTTACAGTCATGATTAACCTTCTCCCACTACGTCACATATTCAATACACCTCTTTTGCCTCCTTCATTCAGACAAAATGAATCTCTTTAGTATTGTCAATAATAATTTTCTTTATATCCTGCGTAACGACATGAGACAACCTGACAGAGCAATCAGGCAATAATTCAATCTTAGCTTCCCACCGACGTTCATTAAACTGAATGTAACTTCACCAGAGCTGCCACTGAATTATACCCTCATATCCTTGTGGGAATTGTGTATTATTCCCTGGGGAATAGCAGCAACGCAGCTGAAGATGAAATAATTCATTTTTAAAACCCCAGGATTGTATATGATAGCACATTATTTCTTCATCTCACTACTCATTTTGCATATTAGTAATTAGAGGGGTTATTTCCTCCATCTCCCCCACCTTTTTGTTTCATTTCATGTCTGATACCATTAATCCATGGGAGATAAGATGCTGCAAGATTTTAATACAACTGAAATAACTGAGATCTTCACTAGAGGCAGGCAAGCCCTAGGAAATTCAAAGTCGTTTCTGAAAAAAATCAAAAATCACTCTTCACCACTTCCTATTGTTTTTTGGCATCTGTCCCTTCCCTAGAGAATGAGCCTCCCCTGGCCCTCTTGTGCAGCTGGATAGTGCAAGGCTCAGGTGCTCTCTGTGTTGACATCGTGGCACTGCTCCTGCTGCTGCATCTCCAGCCTGAGTTTCTTGCTTACTTTTGAAGAGAGTCTTATGATCCACTCAACCCTAATGATAAGCACGAGATTTTCCACAGTCCACAGTGGTTTCTTGTGAGGGCTTTGGAAGCTATTCTACAACTCTGTTGTGCAGAGGATGGGGAGAGTTCGCTGTGTGCCACAGAAGCTGGTAACAGGAAGAGACTGTACCTATACACAATCAAAATAAATCAAAGTATAGCAACTGAAGTTGTCTTCCTGCCTTGTGCCACTTCCTCCAGTCTCCCTGGCCTTTGAGGAGCTTCCTTTGGCTAGCACATACGACCCCATTTCCTACAGTGGGGCTGTATTGGCTTCAGCAAGATGGCCACTGGTCACAAAGCAACTGAGAACCACCCTCTATCATGCTGGCATCAGCCCCCATGACAGAACTGTTTCCCAATCTCCACCAAAGCAAACAGGGCTAAAAAGCAGTGATCCCCAGGCTCTGCCTTTCACTTCTTTTTCAGGGGCTGTCTGTTCCTGCGTTGTGTGGGGACAGAGCCCAATCATTCTCCCCCCCATCACTCTCCCACTCCTGCACACGTTGCCTGCTGTTAAACCTTATCCTACTGAATACCATGTGTTTGATATTAATTACATGTCCGAGCCCCATGAAAGTCATTGAAATTTAATGAGATGCAGGGATGGAACCACTGAGCCAATGGCATTCATTAAGGGTTGCCATGGAGACCAGTTTGCCAGGCTTGACCCACATTAAGTGCCACTGGTCACCTCCCAAACAGACAAAAACATGAAATTAAAAAAAAAAGATTGGAGCCAATTCCTGGGGGGCTTGAGCAGTATGGGCTCTGACAGCCTTCAGTCAGTGCAGCTGGGGCTCAGCAGTGCTCAGTATGTGACTCCGTCAGGGAATGGGGCTCCCAACAGAAATCAGGAGATGCTCCTGAGTGGCATCTGCAGAAAGGAGAAAAAAAACCACCAACTCATTGACACAAGGAAGCCAGTGAGCTCTTTGCACTTCCCTTCCACCCCTTACGAGTGGTGCAACTGAACAGGGCTGTCACTTGAAACAAACTTTGTGCTCTGCTTCCAAAATGATGCTGTTCATAGCAAATATTGGTACTGGGGCTCTGAGTCCAGGGAGATTGGATGGGTGGGGGAGGGTAAGGGAGAAGGGAGAAAAGATGTTGTAACTCAGCATGGAAATACTAAGAAGGAGAAATTTTAAAAAGAGAAAGCTTCAGCGAGAACCAAGGATGCCCTGCGATGCAGGCCCTGCACAAGGGCTAGGGAAAGCTCAGCCAGAGCGTCTGCCCAGCCTTGGCCAAATCCCTCACTCGCCATCTCCCCCATTCCCCCTCTGCAAAATCTTGGTCACAACATATCCTTCTTCCCTACTCTGGTCTACTAAGATAGAAACCAAATCAAAGAAGAAAGTGTCCTGCCCATGTGCTTTTCTAGTGCCTAGTGAAAGGGGCAGCCTGACCTCAGACAACGTTTTGTAGTCTCTCAGTATAAATAATAATAATAAACCAGAATTAATTAACCAGCTCACCAATCTGTCCGCTTTCCAGCCCAGCAGTAACCCGTAAGAACCAGATCAAGACGCAGTTGCAGGAGGGGCTGTGTGGTAGCGGTGGGGGGACAGGGGAAGGCAGCAGAAGGCTGGCTGGGCTGTGGTACACACACAGTCCTAACACCCAGGCAGTGTCTTAATCTCTCAAGTAAATTTGGTGTCATCACAGAGCAGCCCCTTACACAGAGCTTGCTGCAGGTGATACAGTACAGCAGCGGCAGAGCTGCCTCTCATTCCAAACATCTTTTATTTATTTTTCAACCTTAGCCCAAGCACTTAACATACCAGCAAACACACAATTGTCACATCCCAAGTTCTACAAGGGAACCTACAAGAACATGATCATTTAAGCCAGGCAAAAATGCCCTCATCACCAAGGCAAAAATATAAGTTACAATTTATAAGGCAACTAACCCCTAAGCACAGCGGCCATTCTTTGAAGCACAACCCAAAAACCAGAGAGAAATTGCAATAAACTTATCTGAGTACATCTGGTTCACCTAACCCATCTGCAGCCCTGGGAAAGAACCCTATTGCCAAAAATGGCTGAAACCTTATCCTTACAGCCTACGGGGGTTCAGATAATTATATCTGACATGAAAACTTGTAGCACATACAAAAAAAATGGAGGGGGAAGAAAAGGTCAACTGTATAAAGATGCAATCACTGTGGAAGGGGCCAAGTTACAGCATGGTGAGCTGTTTAAACAGCCAAGATAAATAAGATACAATTAGGGTTGCATTGGCTCACCCTTTTGAGATCCCACATGTGGGTGTATGAACCCTAAAAAAAAAAAGGGGGCCAAGTTATCAGGACTTGCTGCTTATTTAACTTGGCCCATTTCAAGGCTCAGTCTGCTCTAAGTTTTCCCATTTTTGCAGCAAACATCCCATTTCCAATATTTTTGTACTTGTCAAGTGCTTTCTGATCACATCTCTCTTCTATTTATTGTTTTCATTAGAAAGAGAAAAGTGCTGAGAAAGGGAAGTGAATCTGAACCCAGGGCCTCCTACACCAAAGTCAGCAAAATTTATCCCTTTGTGCCAGCCAGCCTAGGGTCTTTGGTCAAAAATGAAAGAACAAGAATTTCCAGTGTGTTTAATTACCAGCCACAGGGAGCCTGGTACAGCCCCACAAATTGAATAACAATATATTGAAACTGGCAAAGGAAAATCAACTGAAAATATTTTGGGGAAGGGCCAGAAAGTTGAAGCCCACTTCTGGAAGGATGCAGAATTTTGTGGGAACATGATGTTGGCATTCAAAGCCTGGCTCCTGCAGAGCTCCTCAGACTCACGCCTTGGGAGTAGCATTCCCCAGCCTCTGCAGAGGTTCAGAGACTCATCTAGTATTTTTACATAGCTACCACACTGAAAGGGGCTTGTGTGCAGCAGTAAGGTTAATGCAGAACCCTTGTTACAGCTCTGCTCTCTTCAATGCACTTTATAAACTCTAGTTACATGTTTACGTAGTTGTTACTAATCATGGTTTTTGAGATGCTTCCTGCTGTAGTAATATTACCACCACCACCACTGAAAGAGACAGGAGGCTTTAGCCCCTGTATGCCACTCCACCGATGCCTTAGGAACCATTTCTGCAAATCTTTGAAGTGTCTTCTTCATTCACGTGTAAAAGAGTACTGGGTTACATGATGGTGGGAGGACCACAGTGACAACCCTTTGTGGCACAGATCACAGAGCAAGAGGGAGGCCACAGTGACACAATGCAAATGTGCAAGCCGTACCCTAGCCGCAGGGAGCAGAGGAAAGAATCAGTGGTGCAAATCTTTTGCTCACCATTTCATATTTAACAACTCTGTTAATGTTGTGCACATAGCAATGGGATGAGATTTCCTTGCTACACACACAGAGTAAGTCTGCCGTGAGCAACCCCACAACGACTTTGGCACCATGCTGCTGGGGATGGGTATGTAACACCACAGGGGTTCTCATTTTGGTAACTCAAATCCAGTGAATTGCTCAAGTTCCAATAGCACTCCAACGCTTTCATACACAACAGGACAAACTCATTGGAAAATGTATTCAAGAGCAGCACAGGTCGTTATGAGCTGTATGTGAACCCTACCAACTTTATGGTGTGGCTGATGGTGAATAAAGCAGCACAGTCAACTCACCTGCAGTTTTGCAGGATGGCTGTCTAGAACAGGCCAAGGAATATGCTAAGAAAAAAAAAAAAGCCGTTAAGTCTGCAGCAAAGACATACTCTAAAGGCAGGCTGATCTGTATGGAGCACTGTCATGCAGAATGACACCATAAATGTGCTGGCCCTGTCACAGCTGTGTTCTGCAGGACAGCACAGCCCCTCTGCAGGCTGTCGGTTTGGTGAGCACCTGCAAGTATTACTGATTACAGAATAGGAGCCCGAGAATAACGTTGCTTGATTTTCTGCACAGGGCTCCAGATCATTAAAACTTTGTGAAAGTACCGCTAAATGCACATTTTGTCCATTGCACACTGTCTTTGAGCAGGGTTCATTAATTTGTAAAGATATTACGAAGAGCAGGTCTGCCTCTTTCCCTACGGTTCCCTGTCACCTGGTCCACTCTGTGGAGTTCTGCTCTTTTATCAGGTTTGTGTCTCTGCCCGATTTCAAGAAGCTGCCCGGTGCCTGGGCAAGCGCTCTGCCCTACCTGCAAAAATGTGTTGTTTTAACACACAGTGGCTTTCCTTCTGGGTGAAGGGCAAAGTTGTCATCCCTTGTGCACTGATGCAACCCCACAGAACACAAGCGGGAGTTTGTTCTCAGTAAAGCATGGTGAGTAAAGACAGGCCAGCTGGGAAAGGCTCATGAAGATCCTTGGAAGAAAAGGGTGACCGTCATCCTCTCTGTGGGGCCTCAGCCCGGGACTAGAGCGAGATACGCACATCTGCTGAACTCCTCTGCACCCGGCATGTCTCCTTGGACCCAGGCACAGACAGGCTGCCCTACCGCAGCACAGGGCTGAACACTCCCCACTTCCCCTGGCCTGCTCACCACAGCCTACCAGGATGGAAGTGCCCATGAGATTTTAATGACAGCGTGGTCCCTGCTACACTAGATATTGACCATTGAGCTGGGAGGAGAAAAGCAGAGATAAAGGAGCTGAAAAGATCTGAGCCAGAGACAGCAGCCTACAATGAACCACCTCAGGCTGCTGGAGGCCCCTCAGGGCCATCTGGCCCTAACAGCAGCACCAGCCTTCCCCTCCCTCTCACTATACACCCCCCCACCTTCTCTGGCAAAAAGGCTGGCTCCTTCCCCTTGTGCGGAGGGGCAACTGCCATATGGGCTTGTGGCTGAGAGAGTGGAGGGACACGCAGTAGAGCAGACAGATGAATGTGGAGATAAAGCCAAGCATGCCAGGGAAAAGCATATAACTTCCCCACCTCCTTGACTCCTCTGCCAGATATTTAGGAATGAACATCTCTGTCCTGTTTCATTAAACAGAGAAGACCTTCCCTATTGTCAGCTGTCCCTACCCCATGAGGCATTTTCGTTCTGCTGTGTCCCCACTCCTGCCCAGCACTCCCCGGAGCCACCAGCGCAGGGATGCAGCTCAGATCAATCAGAACAGAAACTCCAGAGGAGGAACCCAGCCATGCAGCCTCTCTTCCCTGCTCCATTCATCACTGTCAACCTGCAATAATTGAACATTTGCATCCCCGACTTCACACAGCCATCCCCCCAACTCCCCACAGATAAGCAGTCAACCTATATTTACAGGCCAACATGTCTTCTAGATACCTGCTTGTGGTGAAGGCTGCAGAGGGAGGGTGGAGCAGAAGAGCATGCTGCTGGTGCCTGACAAAAAGTTCTGGCCCTGGGGCTGCCAGCAATGCTGGGCTTCATTCTTTATGTTCCCCTATCGCATCCCACAGGGTTACACATCCAAGTGGCACTACTGCTGCTGTTGGGAGTTTGTTCTGTTTGTTTGCATCATTTACACTTTTATCTTCTTACTCTGTGAGTCCTCATGGAGGTATCTACATTTAGTATGCAGGCCTGGTTGGCCAGTTGCCATAGCAATCCATTGCGGTCCTTGTAATATTGCAGAAAGCAAGATTAAAAAAGCAAGATTGTAATAAAGGAAAAAAAAAAAAAAGAGAGGGAAAGAAGAAGGAGGAAAGGCATCTCTGCCACTGCTCACCTGCCCTACCACGCACACAAGCACTTTGCAAGAGCAATAGCTTTAGGACTGGAGTCAAAGATGAACAGCGTTTCAACAGCCACACTGCCAAACAGCCAGATACCCACGGGGAAGAAAACAGGCACCATTCATTGAGAAGAGCCACAGCACGCTCAGCGTGCATGCGGCCTCCATTCCCTGGAACACTTCATACACCACTTCTTCCTCTGCTAAATTATGTACTATTTGCCTAGAGACAAGGCTTTACCTAGAACCCCCTTATCCACACAGAGAAACGGCTCCTTTGCTTTAAGGAAGCAGTACGTTTATTCATACAGTCCACCCCTGCTCAAGAGGGAGCAGCTCACAAGCTAGAGTTTGCAGAGGCTTATGTCGGCCCTCGGTGATAGGAGGCCAAGTGAAACTATCTTTTCCCTTTTTTTTTCACTACAGAAATCTCCTTTGCTGTTTTTTCTAGATCAGTTTAGGATGCCCATTTGAATCAAGTCTATACTGTTGCACAAATAAGAACTAACCCAGCCCCTTACACAGGGGCCTCCACAGATATATCAGCCAAATCACTGCCATGTATGGCTAAGTCCCAGACAAACAAGCCTTTGCTATGAAGGACTTCAGCAGAGGAATGCAAGAAACACACACCAAAACATCCAATTTGGCAACAGTTCCAAAACAAAAATTAGTGTGCCGGCCTTGGCAGTGCTACAGCTGATGCTTATGTCAGCACAAATGATGTGTCAGTGCCGTTTGGTGTCTGCTCCGACACGTGCTGCTAACCACACACATACTGTGGATTTGCGAGGTTATGAGGGACCAAAATGAAAGGAGAATGGAGTCAATGCTACCTGAAAAACAGAGCCGGGCTCATCACCAAGACCAGGCTCTCAACCCTGCCTCCCCTGAGCCCAGAGCCTTCACCTATCTTTCTCCTCCATTTTGAACATTTTGATTTACCTGCAAAAATATTAAAAGATTATTATTTTTTTTAATTTCACATTGTATGAGCAGCTTTAGGAAGCAAGTGAATGAAGACTCCATCCCCAGTGGAGAGCACGTGCCTAACGGGTAGATTTAATTTATATGAAGCACAATCGCTGTCTCATAAGCCCTGCTTGGCATATTAAACTGGTGTCTTACATCTCCTTCCAGTGCCAGAAATATTCATTTCCCACATCATAAAGATCCATGCATAATAATATTAATAATTAAGCACCTGACTCTAGGGGTATACTTTGAGCATCATAACACTCTAATCATTTGCTTATCCCATGATAATTATACTCCTCCATCCTATTTCTATGATCTGCTTTATTGATTAACCATTTATTTGCTAGGGTATTTCTTAAGACTCCACCCAAGTTTTCAGATCCCAAGTCTCACCTTCCTAGCAAACTGATATGTGCTTCTTTTAAGATGCTCTCTTTTAAAAATGAAAGCTATTTGTGCTACCACAAAATGCAAGGAGAAAGAAATCTAATTACTCCCACTACTTTTTAACCACAGTATAGAAACAGGACTTCACATATCCTTAGAATCTGAGCAGCAGCATTCACAAAGCCAGCAGTCTCAAGGCTCTGCTGACAACTGTCATTCTCACCAGGCTCCCGAAGGGGTAGATCAGCAACACAGGGCAGTGTTAGTACAGAAACCTGTACCAGCAACCTGTGTTAGTACAGAAAGAGCCACACTCCTTTCAGCTCCTTCTGGAATGGAGAAGTAACCAAAGCAGTGGGAAGGGAGAAGGATGAATCTCTCCCACAGAGCCCAGTAGATAATTCCAGCTAAACTTGCTCAGCAATAGTAAGGAACTAGAAGCAAGACAGCTGTGTTGATATGGCATTCTGCCTGGACTACTTAGGTTTTCTGAGAGCATGGTCTATCTTGCATAGGCTCACCTGAAAAGGCCATTTGTACAAGGGTTGCTTAGTTCAGTGCTGTTTTTTTTCAAGCCCATTCTTGTACAAATTGTGGTCCCAGTTCTGCTATCTTTCCCATGACATGTGTAAGTACACTCACTACTCCACTGATGTCAACTAAAATTACAGTTACATGCGACTCAGGACAAGGCTTACTGATTGGTTTCACAAACACTCCTCCGCTGTGGTACTTACCTTCTGTGTTTTCCCCACCAAGCCCAGCAAAGCACAGAAATCCAAGATTCTCAACCATCTCCTTATTCATGTCATTCCTGCAAAGTCCAGCCACAAATCTGCCCTATGGAGAAAGAAATCTAGGAGCAGGCAAAGATTCCTCATTACATGGAACCTCACTGCATTTAAGGCATAATTTCTGAAGAAGCTTCAGAAAGAGACAAGGTTCATTAAAAGCAAGTGGATAGAGGTCGGCAAGGCCATCAATAAGGAGAAAACAACAGCAGAGAAGCCAGAACAAAATGGGCAATAATAACTAATACTTCAAAGCAGAATATATCAAAAAGTTTACTGTCAGGAAAGAGGGCTTAAGAAAGTAACATGAAAGCAGCAAGACCACAAAAAAAAAAAAAAAAAAAAGGCTTGCAAGTCAGGAAAGATCTCTAATGTTGGAAAAAACTACTTTTGTAATTGTTTCCAACTCCACGCAACAAACACAAAGCCAACAAACACTGGCTCTTATGGCTGAATTAAATCAGAGATTGGTGGTATTGCTTGTTTCCTTTGTCTGTTAAATAGAGTACCAAGAGAAACGTGTTTCTTGCTGATGCTCTCCCAAAACCAGGGAGGAAGAACACTTACTCCGAAGATGATAGGATTCTACACGCTTACTTGGGTAGAACTTTAATTTATCAAAGATTTACTAGTTACATACAGATGAAGACAAGTCAGATCTTGCAAACTTCAGCGATAACCTCTTCTGCAAAGTCTGTTGAAATCAAAAACAGCCAAAAAGACTGCATGCCAATGGAGAATCATGCATTTGAAGAAACCATGCTTTGGCCAGTAATAAAACAAAGTGAGAAAGGGAAGAAAAACTGATTTTTCAAGAAGGTGTGAAAATAAGAGAGGCCAGTTTTATAAAACTGTGACCTATGAGACTGCAGCACTGACACTAACAGACAAGTATCAGAGCAACTTCTCACCAGATTTCAGTGCCTTGAGGTACTGACATACACAGAGCTACCTCCCAGAAATTATTAACCCTATTCATTGGTGTCACATAGAGCACATTAGGTTTTATGAAGGAAGCAAATGCCCATAAAACTTGTGGTTTTCCACATCTCTAAAAGTAAGTCACACAGTGTCAAACAGGAACACGACTTGAGCTCTGCCCCGGGGCTCAGTCTGCACTAGAAAGCTGAACCACTTTGTTATACCAATATATCTACCAACCTCCCCATCCAGGCAGACCTCGTTTTAAAGGCATTCTGTGCAGATTTCACTGTTCCTGCAGGGAAAATGGGACAGTCCCATCTCACAGCACTGCCCAGAGCGCAGTGATATGTGGAGGCATGTTACCCTTCTTTTTCCCTGCTTTGCAACACCACCATGCTGCCCCTGCCCTCTTCTCTGTCGTCTCGCAGCTGCAGACTGAATGCCTGGAAGGACCTCACAGGGGCTGCTGTTTCACAGAGAAGCAAAACACCACCCTTCAGCTGCAAAAGTGAAAGCCCAGAGGCAGGAGCTGAGTGCTGCTTGCTGGAAGCAGCTGATGGCTGTATCTTGCCTCTCTGCAAGGCAATCCCCTCTGGCTCCTCCTGAGTTCTGACAGCATCCTCCCCTCCTCGGCCTGCTAATAACCTATGTACCACTACACCCGACTTCGTACTGTGACTTTTTAAACTGCAACCATACCAGCAAAAAGTCATATTGCATAACCACAATTAGTTAGATTGTTAAAATGTCAAGCCAAGCCTAAATCAAACTACCTTAAAAAAAAAAACCCAAACAAGAGAAATAGATACATCCAATCATTGCTTTAACAGTGTAACAGAGTGTATCTGATGGTTCATGCAAACATACTACACACCAGAATACTTGGAATACTTCCTGTAATATCTTACTTATCTGGAATATTTGCTAACAACTTGCCACAACTATTGACTTTGAGTGTTCTTTGTTGGAGTTTATTATCTATCCAGTGTGCTTAACTGTCTAGCTCACGTTTCTGGATTTCCTACGAGAGTATCCTCTTCCCGACATCTCTATGAACTAACTATGTTGGTCATAGTAACCAGGGGAAAGCCAACAGAGGAAGTCAAAGATACCATAGGGATGATATTTTGATAACTAATACCAGATTCTGCAATGAAAACCAACAGCTATCCATAAGTGGCTTTTGTCAGCTCTACCTGGCACAGGACAGTCCCCCCACTAGTCATCTCAGGCTTCTTGTCTCATTCAAGCTGTGCAGTAAAACAACATTTTACGTTGTTTAAACACAAAACAAAGTATTACACTTGCATAAATGACAGACAAGCAAGCCTGCCCCATTGCATCCAGGAAAAGGCAAACTTGAAATGTAACCACAAGACCAGCACCTGGCAGCCATGAGGACCCGAGGCTAAAACCCAGCTGTTGCTTTATACTTTGAATTGCCTGATAATATGCATTCATTGCATCAGTCTGTTGCCTTGCGTATGCAAGACTGCAAGAGCTTCAGGGCAGAGGCCATAATTTTTTTTATGTTCATACAGTGTTTACAACAACAAAACAGTAGCAACTGGAAATCAAATAATCAAGTTGTTACAGCAATAATGACAGAGCTGAGAAGCAGTGATTCTGGTCTGATTTGGAGCTGTATCAAAGCTGCAAGATCCATTTAATGCTCACACAGATCTTCTAGCCTCCCTGGCTTATTACAGAGCCTAGCTCCTGAGGGCAGAAAATTGGGAGATAAACTAATGCACTGAGGGCTAGCAGTCCTCATAGGTCAATGCGCAGCAGCTGGTCGGGGTGAAATGATGGGACAGTCAAGGAAGCAAATGAGTCTGACACTTCAAAATTCCTACTCCCAGTGCTGCGAGTTAAATCCCTCTAACCTACTACAGAGGGTAGAATTGGGTACGAGGAAGATGAATGGGATTTTCTTTTAATGAATGGGAGAACTGATAACAGAAACTTCTCAGACCTGCAAGCTAAGTCAGCCTTGGCACACTCCTCACTGCCATCACACAACACAACAGCTCCTCTCAATGAAGACAGAGCCTCAACACTGCCTTTGGTGGCTGCTTCTACTCAGACAGTTAATTAAAATCAACAGCACAGGGCTCCACATAACTGTCTTCCAGAAACTGGAGTGTAAATACAAGGAGTTTTCAGACCAAAATGATGAACAGTGAGGGAAATTCAGCTACATGTTCAACTCTGACTCTTTACTACTGGTGCATCAACTCCATTAATAAAAGATCCTTCAGTCTAAGTTACCACAAGACTGTGACCCCATCACTTTCAGTGGGACACAGGCCAGAGAGGACAGGCCCTGTAATATACTGGTAATTTTTAAGCAGAGCACAGTCCAGATTGATAGATGGAGAGATGAGAGGAAAGAGTAAAAGCTTACGTTTGTTGTTTCTATCAGCTAATGATGTCCATAGATGTAGTAATATGTAGCCTGTTACACTAGAAATTCTATGAACACTTATGTCTACTTTTATTTAAGCAACAACCCCTCTACTCATACCCAGACAGGCTATGGTGTTTTAAAACAAACCAAACAGAGCACCAAACACCAATTACATTTGCACCTGGCCTAAAATCTCCAGCCAAGGACTAAAGCCCTGCCTGTCTCATTAGATGTCATGCTAATAGGCCACAGTCCTTGGCCCTGAAATCTTAACATTTCACAGGACGAGTGGGGAGTAAGGCATGCAGTTGAGGAGCAATAGAACAGCCCAGAAACAGGGCTAGGAAAGAGCTCGAGCCTCTTATGTACTAGCTTAGGGCTTCACCAAGACACTACGCTGCCACTGCCTCACCCACACTTTGCCTCGCAGAGCACAAGGCATGACTCTACTGTCTCTGCTTGCCTGCTCTGTTTTCTTCAGCCAGTTCAGCCTGTGTTTTGTCAGTGAGTACCTTTAGCAAATGGGAAGAGGGGTGTATGGAAAAAGGAGGAAAAAGTAAGTATCAATTATCAGATTTGTGACTGTCATTTTGATAGCTGGTCACCTATGAGAGGATCAAGTTCCCAGGAAGAATCAGCAGCTGATGTAACCCCAAAATCCAAAGAGCAAAAGATCACAAGGCTCAAAGAAAGACTCCATCCTGAAGGTGTAAGAAACAGGGCCCAGTAGCCATCCAGTTAAACTCTGGCACATACATCATTTATGAAATCATTAGTAAGTCAGTGGCTGCTGGCCACCCTGGCCTACCCACAGTGCAAACAGCCCCAAAGCAGGATGCAGCCAGATGCAATCTACATGCAGAAATGGCTCTGAGCCGGTGACAAGACCCTTGACCCAGGTTTAGCAGGCACTTTGCTCTTTCCTCTGAGCCCCAGCCTCCCATGCAGCCAACCGACACGGCCAGTGATAGCTCCCACTTCAAAGGCCAAGAGAGGCACTAGTCCCTGGGTTCTTCTGCTCAGGGAGTCTCAGGAGAAACAGTGGGCAAGGGTAACTTCCCCTGGCAAGGAGAAATCTATCTGTCCCACACCTCTACCATGAGCCTCCCTGCAACATTTGCTGTGCAAGGGAACTGCAAGGTCAGGCAGGAGGTGTGAGAACAAAATTGCTGTTCTTCCTTGGAGGAACAAGCATCAAAATTCCGCATCCTGCCAGGGTGGCTGCAGGTAAAGCTGGCTTACCCCTGCCACTCAGAGCTGTTTTAGCAGCTGTGAATTTAACAAAAGTAGTATGAAAATAACTAAGCTTATTTATAAAAGCAGGCAGGCTAAGTGACATTTCTATTACAGAGCACACACCACCAGGAGATTCCCTGACGCTGCAGCAAACCAATGTAATCTGCATTACGATGCACTGTTCTCTCTGCAGCATGTACAAGACAGCTGTGCTCTACTGCTGTAACAGCAGGGTTTGGTTCTCCTCCCCCTCGAGCTGGGGGACGTTTTGCTACAGGCTTTCACAGTAATAAGATCAAGTACTAAATCCATGAGTAACTACTAACATTACTTGCACTCACTTGCCTTTTCATCCTGTATAATCAGTGTGCATCTTCTGCATCATGATGTCTCTGCAATATACTGCAGCACACTGTTCTTCCTTACAGCTCAGTCTGAAACAAGGGCATTCTCTTTGGAGGATGTTGCATAAAACTCCATTGTAACATCATTTCCATTTTACGCTGTACAGCTGAGGTTTTCAGCTTAAACATGGGACCACTGAAGTTAATGAAAGGCTCATGTTACAGTTATTTAGACTCCTTCAAAAATCTCAGCAACATATTGGAATCTCTTCTATTGATTGCCATTACAAAGACTGCTGCTGTACAGTATGTATGTATTAACAAACATAATAAAACAACCACACCAGTTTAAATCCAGAGTTACTTTGATAAAATCAATTGGACTATTGGTATTTACAACAGCATAGAGGGGAGCAGATTTTGACCCCTAATCTCTATCACATGGGTTGCTGCCCTGCAGCACACTGCAGGTCCTAGTAATCTGTTCAGATGCCATCAGTGTCATCTGTAGCAACTGCTCTGCATCTAGCAAATCAGTGTAATGATCAAACACTGAGCAGTAGAAACAATTAATGCTTACATCCAAGGCATGCACTGTCCTCTATTGCAATAAAGCATGCACAGAATCTCTGCAGTATATCGCACAAAACAGCTGTACACACCAACAGAAGGCTCAGACTGAAGACACTCTCCCTGCAATATACCTGCCTGCCTATCAACATTCCCTGGGCCCAATTCTGTCCTCTCATCCAAGGAATGAGCACAATGGTGCATTCACTTCTCCCTGGCTGAGCAATCAGGATTGTTCCAGATGAAACTGGTACCCATGGCTGCAGAATCAGATCTGCTAATATGAATGGAAGTTGTGGAATGTATTCTTCTACTTTTGTGCTCCTTTCTAGTAATGGGTCTCATCTGTACCGAAACACCAAAACACTTTTTTTTTTTAAACAATGACTATAGATTGTGAGAGATAACACTTTATTGCCTTTTTCCACAAAAAAGAATTTATCAAAAATTAACGTTTTTTTCCCCACTACGACTCAGAGGGAAAAAATTGTAAATCAAAGCCATAAAGAAGAAAAAGTACATTAAAATAAAGACACTAAGCTCTACTCTAGATGCCTGTGGATTCTGACTGTGCCCAAACCAGTACAAAGATGGCAGCAGCATGCGTTCCATCAGAACATATTTTAAAGCTATTCTATGCCGCAGTCAAAAGGCATACATAGTGTAAATCACAATCCCAAAGACTGACACTAAAACTGCCTTACATGTCTCACAACTGGATATAGTTTAGCTTTTATGTATTAATTTGGCTGAGAAAGTCCTGTTTTTCTAGTATTCAAACTGCAAGCAAGATGCAGGGGGATGACTTACCCAGGCAGGTGGGCTCTTTTTCCATCACGGACCACCGCTGAGTTAGAGGTTTATAAACCACAGCAAGCTTGCTGCTATCACTACTAGAAAATGATGCCATCTTAAAATAGCACACAGGCATGTCTCAAAGAAAATAGCATGGTCTCCTTCCATATACTCACCTGAGTATGTGCCATTCTCATGCTAAACAGATGGACAGAACAATACTATTATAGCATCGCTATTTATCTACAGATACGAACGCTGTAGGTAAATGCTGATACTACTTGGCTACAGTGTCTCCATTGTCAGTGTCACCTTTTCAGTCCTCACTCATCATAAATTAATTACTTCCTAAATGAGAATATGTTCATTTAGCTTGTGTGCATGAGGCCTGTGCTTTGAAAGAAATCCTTCTATAAGATTTACATGCTGGGGAAGGTTGCTCTGGGCCAGTGCAGATTTGCTGCACTATCAGAGACAAAAAGCTTCCAGATAATCAAGACTTTAAAACATGACAAATTAACATCAACATTCAAACAAGTTCAGAAAAATAATTTCCCCTTCAAACATGCTCAGCCTTCCTTCCCCTTCCAAATGGAGCAGAGGTGACTGGAGGTGGGATGGTGGCAGGCAGCCAGCACTGCCCCACCTGCACCCACAGCAGCACCTTTGCCCCGTGTCAGCGTGACAGAAATCCTCAGGATTTCATGCACTCCTGCATTTTGGAAGTTCTTTGCTTGTTATCCTTTTTGTTAAACGATCCCTTGCAAAGATGTAAATGTGGAGAGCTTCACAGCAGGCAAATTTCAGAACAATCTGCCCAGAGGGTAAACTCCTTCCTAGTGGGGACAAGTCAGAGGTTTATGCCTTGACATACAGGGTTCTTGTAGCTTTACCATTTTACTTCACAGAATCACAGAATCTCCATGGTTGGAATGGACCTCTGAGATCATCGAGTCCAACCACATAAGAAAACTTCACTTTATCCTTTTTAATTCAACTGTTGAGGCCCCCAGCAATTAAGAGACAATGAGAGGGTAACAAGATCATGAATGCAGGTTCAGCATTCACATAATTTCCAAAGGGAGTTCGATGCCCAGCTTGTTTTATCTGCCTTGTAAAATTTCCCTCCTTAGTTCTTTGGATCCTGCTGAACTCCTGGCATAGTGCCACCTTTTGGCAAGATGTTCTGCAGCATGTGACATTTTTTTTAGCCATTTTAAAAATTATCTTTCAAAGTTATCCAACATCTCTTTCCTCTTCTACTGTAAAATGCAGAAAGAGGAGTTCCTTACCATCATCATACTAGTCCTTATTTCACATGCTTCCAGAGTAACTCTCCATCATTACCCCCCTCTTCAACCTAAATAATCTCTCTTTTTCTGTAGAAGCTGCCTCATGTTTCTAAGAGCAATCACGTCTCCCTGAACACTTTCCATTTATATAATACTTTTGGGAACACCGAATGACTGAGAATGGACCCAGAGCCCCTGGTAAAGGCTGGAGAAGAGATATCCAGATCTTAACGAGGAGCAGCTCTGACTGCTGAGACCGCTGACAGTTTGAATCAACAGTTACCAACCTTTTCCACGTTGCAGATCCTAAAAACTTCCCAGTGTCAATTCTAGGCTTTGTATAGCAAATCCAAGCACACTGACAACAGGTTCACTTTCCCTTGGTGCTCTCAGAAGAGCCTCCAGTCCGCAAATTATAAATCACTAAGTCAATTGCTTTAAAAAGAGGTGCATGTTTCTCATTCAGCTCAACAAGGTATTAACAATCCAGTGCAGCACCAGCAAGGTGCGTGTCAGCACTCCTGACCAGCCTGACAAAATGATGGCCAACAGAAACATCAGACAATTCTGCAATTGTGCAAGGATTTGGGGAATACAGCTGGTGTCATCATCTGTATTTTTAGCCCGACCTCTGACCTTGGAGTCCTAATTCAGAGCAAGGAGTTTAGAGGAATTCAGTTTCTCTTTCTATGGCCATGATTAGCATTCATATATGTAAATTTTTATGCAAATGCCCGAGATTTTAAGGCAAAATCTCAGATCTCTATAATAATTACATACTTGTTTTAAAAAAAGTTTTTAAAGACCTATAGTTATGACATAAAAGAGAGAGCATATAACTATTATAGTTAATGTCCCTACATAAGTTAAAATAAGTATTATAGTTAAAATAAGAAAAGGTTTGTTTTAAAGCTCTGATTCAGCAGAGCTGAGCATGTAAGCTTAAGCATGTAAGTAATTCTAAACATATAAACAAAGCTGGCTGAGAAACATTGCTTGCTTTTCTAAAGAAAATTCTGGGGGAGGAACTAACCATAAATCAGATCTGTAGAAGAAAAAGCATTTTCAAAATGAAAGTTTCTCCCCCAAACCCTACATTTCTATTTTCATTTTTCCCTTCAAAAGGCAAGAGACAGAGCAGAAAGTTTTAGTGAAGAAAAATTCATCCCAAAAGTCTATATGCCATTTTTCCCTACAAGCTCTTCTATGAGCATGAAGTTTAACTATGCTAAAATGCAAATAAAGGCTAGACAGGGTTTCCTCAGCCAAGCACGTCAGGGTTGGTCCCTGTAGTCCCTGTTCTGACTCCAAGGGCTGGCTGCCCGTCTGCGGTGCAGCATCCCCAAGTGACTGCTGAGGCTGCAGCCCACCCCCTGCACCAGGTCCCAGCTGCTGTTCACCTCCAATTCATTTTTGTCTGACCTAACCCTCACTGCAGCTCTTCACTGGTGAGTGCTCTGAGCTAATATCCCACCTTAGATGCACACAGATGAATAGGAGGCAGACAAGGGGAACACCTAGGCCCCAGCTCAGCCGAGAATAACTTACATTTCCCAAGAATAAAAGGCAAATCCATGGGCAAATCATCAAGTAATGTCTTAACAAGAAGAGAACGATGATGAGATGTGCTAAAGGAAATGGCCAGTGTGACCAGCCTTGCTCCCATCAGCCCAAATAAGTCTCTCTCTTTACCTGGGCACGAAGTATTCAGATAGCCATTAGGCTGGAGAGGCTTCAGCCAGGTTGCTTGTCTTCCCTTCCTGGATTCACACCTATCAGGTTGCTTGGCTTTGCTTTGAACTCAAACAGAAAACCAGGCAATCCCCTTCCCAAGAAAAAGCTAGGGAAGGAATATGAAAAACGTACACAAAATTAATCCAGGCTAGTGACAACCTGAGGATGGGGGGGGAGGGAGAAGAATTTATTCATTTTCATTACAATAGCCACAGAGAAAATAAATGGTCTCCTGCCTCTCCCCAGGGACTTGAATTGAATTCCCAGGGCTGCCAATCAGATCAAAAATTCAACAGCATTTATTTTGTGGAAAGGCTGCCTGGAGCCAGCGCCTCAGCATCTGGATGATGCCCTGAGCCTGCACAAGTAGAGCAGCCAGGATCATGAATGTGCCTGGCTTGCCATGCAATGAGATATTCTGGATACATGCACAGAGAAGCAGTTTCTCTCTCATTTATGGCAAGATAAAGCTGGAGGGTCAGGGAAGCCTGCATTATTTAACTAAAACTCAAATGGAAGGACACAAGCTTCAGACCAGAAATCACTGGCACTTGTATGCATGATGCACTCCAACAAATCAGCATCTTCACTCAGATTCAAAGACCGGCAACAGACTGGTTCCTATTTGGAACAGTGGCTTTGCACCAATGCTGACAGGGAAGCAGACCCAGTGTATTATGAGGCTGGCTTTTCTGGGACAGTTTGCAGAGTTAAACTGCAGCTTATGTGACTTTTACCCCACTGCTAGCAAAATTAATTCATGTTTCAGGCTGTAGAGGACATGAACCATTCAGAGTGCCAGGGGGATGATAAGCTTTCACGGTCACTTACAGCACAAATGTGTCCCAGTTCAGTTGCCACTGATTTTAGCAATAATTCCACATATATATTGCTATGTATTTAGCCTATACAGGTTAGTTACAGAGAAATCTGTAATCTACAATAGTTTTTTCTTAAATATCCCTGTGTTAGTATATTTATTACTAGAAAGTTTGAATGGCTGTTCCTACAGAAACAAAAAGGACCATACAGGTATTTCTGTCACTAGCAATTCAATCTTTCCCTTGCTGCAGTTTCATTTCTTCCACTGTTGTTAAATTCTCAACAAGGAAAAAAAAGGCACAGTGCAAAGAATGCAAAGTCCTCTTTTGTTCTTCCCTGGAGCATTTCTAGCAGTGGCCTTTTCAGATGTTGCTTAAAGCATGGCACAGCCAATGCAAGACACCATATTCTACTGAAAATACTGGAAAGGTTTCCTGCCAATAAGAGACTGTTCCCAATTTCCTCAGCAACTGGAGAGCCAAAGGAAAGGACCTCCCACTGCAGACACAAGACCTAGTCTTAGAAAGCAAAGCATTCCAGCAGAATTTCAGAAGACAATTAGCTATCAACAACTGGCAAGTTCAACATGCACAGAGGTATCGCAAATGTGTCATTAGCACTGTCCCATCTTTCCAGTGCACCATAGATGAACCAGAATATAAGAAGACTTCATATTCCATCTGATGCAGGAAAATTTTCAGCTACTGCCAAGGACTCTAACACAGTAGTACTAATGATCACAATGGATGCCATAACTTATTATGTTGCATATTTCCCTATTTTATGCTCAAATTATTTTGATAACATCCATAAATGGGTGTATGCCATCCACTGGAAATTCCTCATCTTTCTTTCTTTCTTAAGGAAAGAATGTTTCTGTATAGAAATTTAAGGGGGGGGGGCAAGGTTTCATTGAGAGCACCATGGAAAAGGTTATGCAAATAACTGCCTGAAAGGCAAGCAGTATTTTAGTGCAACTTCCAGACTGATCCAAACTGAGAACTCTATATTATTGTTATTCACCCATTTAAGGTCCTATTTTCACTTCAGTTTCCATAGAAACCTGTTGTCCTAAATCTGCAGTACTTATAGCCTTTTAGTGTCATGGGTTCTTTCTTTACGGCTCTAATTACACCATCATCCACAAGGGGAAATGGCTGGGATGCTTTTCCCACCACAGAAACATTCAGGAAGTGCTGCTCTGTAGACAGAGGGTAATATAAAACCTAATCATAAACCTTCAGACATCGTCCTTTTTGGACAATTCCCCTACGTTACAGCTGTATGTTTTATTGTTTTGGTTTTGAACATGGACTATGGCAGAAATAGGGATGGAATTTGCAGAGGGAAAAAGAATTTTAAGCTTTGAGTTAGCTTTTGCCTTTCCTCTGTCTTTTCTGGTCTATGGTAAAGAAATAACTAAATATGACTGAAGAAACTGAAAAAATACTTGTAAATTACTACTCTGGTGTCACGTGGATATTAAACACATAAGCCCGAACAGATTGTCAAGGGATAAGGTCCAGAAAGACCTAGCACTGCCAAAGGAATGAAGCTCACGTGCCCTTTTATTCATTTAATGCAGCCTTCAGGTCAGCATACAATTTTCTTGTCCGCATGTGAGAGGTTAAGGTTCCCACCTATGCATTCCAGATAGACTCACTAAGATTTTTTCAGTGTGCTAACACAAAACACACAGAGACCTTTGTGCTCCTACATGCTGGTAAAATGCCTGTTATGCTATGCAGATTATTATTGTTATTATTATTTCTGGCACTGTCACTTCTAGCAATGGTGCTTCAAAGCAATGATATTAAAAACATAAAGGCAGGCAGCCCTTTGGAAATGAGGAATTGCAACAGCAGCATCAAGAAATTTTTATAGCACCCCTTATTGAAACATCTGGAGGAAGTATCATCTAATCATCTTAGCTAGAAGATAGCTAAGAAGCCAGGACTCCTATGTTCTATTTCTAGGTCTACCACTGACTTCACATAATATTGGGCAGGCACCTTAGCAGTTATATAAAAGTTGTACCTACCCTCTACCCTAATTTGTTTGCTTATGACAGGCAAAGAAATCATCTAAGATTTGCTGAAACTTTCCTTTACAAGCAATAACAAAGGATGTGTCTACATGCAGACAGTTTTCTGCTGTCACTCCAGTGGTATAAGGGTGTTTAAGGACATGGTCAGCCATCATCACCCAGAACCAGTGCTTGCCTCCCCCAGCTGCTCACTTAACTCCTCCCATTTCTTCTGTCCTTATGGAGGCTGTGTTTCCACCAGATTTCCAAAGGAACACTTCTTGTGAGTACTCTCCAATTTTCTTCAGGTAGAGCCAACACATTTGCTGTGTCCAACAACTGAAACTGCTTAAAACAGACACTCAACTTTGCCTGGGGCTCTTCCAGTGACCAGTGTAATAAGTTACATCAGCTGGTGATGGCAATATCTTTTACTAGCACAGCTGTATCTGGAAGACAACGTTTGTCTCTAATCTGACTGTGATACTAGTGCTTTCTTTAGGGAAGAGAATAACGTTAATGAATTAACTTCCACATTTGTTAATAATTATGTTAATAATTGTATCTGCAGAAGTTTATATAGCCTAGAGGCTGTCCCAGTGCTTTTGACAAAGAACCCTACTCCTTACCAATATAGTTTATGCAGATACGTGTGGCATACAAAGTTTTGAAGTCTGGTATTCCCCTGTTTTGCTGGTAGACACATGCCTCCTTGCTCCACTCCCAAGAATGCTCAAATTGAGGTCAATTGGACAACCCGCAGACAAGGCTTCTCATGGATTAGTCCACGATGAGACACAAAGTGAGACACAAAGCAGTTACTTGACCAGGTACTTAGAGTGAATTTAAGAAATGAGATGATGAGGAAGAGGAGGAATATTTACTGTTCTCTTAAATAGTCTTAGATTTGAAACCGCAAAAAAATATTTAAACTGAATTATCCCCTTTATCTCAGCTTACCTTTTTCCAAACTCTGAAAAGTCTTCTTGGTGAATCCTGACTCAGTAATGGCATCTCCAACATAGAGGTTACTGCACAGATCTAGAACTTCTGCCATGGTCTTTCCAATAAGGTCTTTTGACATTATTTACTCTGCATAAAGCGTAGCTGATAGAATTAAAATGAAAGGCCCATAAAATCAGAGTCTTTCTAATGGGCATCTTATGCAGCAGTAGTGTGGACTGCTCTGCAACCGCACCACACAGGTCCAGAGAACACCATGAGAGACAGCTGGAGTATTGAGTCTCTCCTATCTTTTTCTGTATGTAGGAGGTGCTTTACACTCTGAGTGTTCCTGTTTCAAGTGAGAAGTGTGCCTTATTAGGAGAGAAAAAAAGATGAGCTGTAGCTTTCCTGGCATGAAAAATAATATCACGTATAGGGCAACTGCAGTGTTGTTTAATGGCTCCATAATGATCAGAATAATACCAAATCTACTTCACCTGGCATTTCAACCAAAATTATTCAGGAAAAAAAAAAAGGTCTTTGAGACACCAGTAATCCTGAGGTGACAGGTAGAGAGGACACAGAACACACCAATGTCTTTTTGCTACATTGACAACACAGCGCGATCCTCACACCTTAGAATCTCCCTATCACCATACAGATCTCAAGCCAAAATAGCAGGAACATAAAAACCATGACATCCTGACCATACATACACTCCTCAGAGCAAATGTAGTAAAAGAAGCATCATGAATATTTATTTGGTCATGGGAATCACTCTTATTATTGCTGTGCTCTTGCCACAGCTGCTGTGAATAATAAAGCTTCCAAGATGCTTCTCGTGATTGTCTGCATCAGCAGAAAGCAACTTGCCTAAGTCTTTACAGAAACAGAACAACAAAACTAATCCCAGCAAAATCTGAACCATAACTATTTTCAAGGTTAGGGAATGTAAAAGATTAGTCATTTAACCACAAACAGTGACCACAGTTACCAAGTGTAGGCAGCTGTTTAAAGGACAGCCTATGACAACCCAAAAAGCTCACTCTCCACCATACAAAATGGCACAGAAATCCAACAACTTTTGAATAATGAGCAAATTCAAGAAGAAAATTCCATAAAGAGCAGGGCTACATTTGTCAGGTAAATTATCTTTTCGTTTGGTATCCTACATCCTGATACTCTCCAGAAGCAAGGAGCTGCCACAATTTACCAGTACTTCCTGAACACATTGTGCTTCCAAGCCAAACCAGAGGTTGTGCTAACCCCAGCTAAGGCTTTTAATCCCCAAGAGCCATGTGCAGTCTGATACAACTTTGCCCTCATCAAACTGTTACCTGTTCCAAGTGTTTGCAGATGTTTTCCAGCTGTGTCAGAGGCTGCCATTATGACTTTGTTGTTAACGACGTTTGAAAGGTTTCCTTTAAAAATAGTTCATGCCCACTTAAGCTACAAGTATTGGGGGTGAGGGAGAACGCACGCTCAGCATTCACAGCCTGCTCTGCTAGCTGTTGCCACGCAAAACAGGAGCAGGATGTGGGAACCAAATCACTCTTGGGCACCAACTACCCTTGCAAAGTTATTTCCCCACTGTGTCTTGGGAGAAAAAGCAGTTACCGAACTGCTTGTTTCCAACTAGTATATGCTTCAACACTGAAGCAGCCTGTGCCATGGAGTACATGTGAGTACGTTATACAGGGACGCGGCACTGGCTGAAAGCTACTCAGGAACCAAAAGAGAACAGATGCACGTTCTCAGTCTTGGGAAAAGCAGGAATGCGGCAGTAACCACCCATGCAGCAGAGGTTATATGCAAACCAGCCACTAGGGACACAGGCATTAGTTCAGCCTACAGGAAAAGGGGGGGGGAGGGGGGGCGGAACCCCTTGTATCTTGTTGCTGGGGTGACCATTACCAACAGTGTCCTCCTTGGGGCCAGTGAGCCCCTTTTTCACCCATGGTGGGTGGGTAGATTAATTCCAGATTAACATAAGCATGGGAGACTCCTCTCTGCTCCCTCAGTCAACAGCTCAGACTGCGCCTGTGCTCTCCACCAGCAGGAACACCGCCTCACAAATCTTCGTACTGCAGTCATTGCCTATGTCCACAAGGGCTCAGTCACCCTTTTATTTCGTCCCATTTCCTGATATGACAGACTGTGGAGAACGCAACTGCAGGCGGCTGTTAGGGTGTATGGATGTGCCTGTGTATTAGGAGCATGTATGAAAACATCTGAGCTCACAAAAGAAACTCAGCAGCTCCAAGATGGAGTTTTTCCTTCAGCATTGTCGTTAATTATGGCTTACCTCACCTCTCCCCATCTGAAATCCCTTTTGCCCTTTCCACTACTGTGCTATTAAGTGTATCGTGCTCAGCACTGACAGGTGACAAATGACAGGTAAGTTGATTCACCACACTGACCCTTCTTGGCAGGGTTTAACAGGCTGGGCCTGACCTTCCCTTGCAGGCTAAGCAAATTTCCCTTCTCTGATATTCTGCTCGCAGGGTGCTGCTTTGTGATGAAGCACCGGAGCAGAAGCTTCTCACTTCCCACTATGGGGTTAGGAGGAGTTCTCTCCTGGCACCCCAGCCAAAATCATCAGGAAAGAGCAGATACAGCAGAATGTGAGGAAAATTCTTTTGATAAGTGAACTATAATGATAAGGTTTTTTTTCTAGACACAGAAGAAAGCGGCTGAGTGGAAATCTGAGCATTGCTGCAATGCCACACCGCAATGCCAACTATCCCCTCCAAGCAAAGGTACTGTGTTTCTCTTAAAATACTGAACTTTCTGTATAGCTTTCAGCAAACACAAGTTTTCCAAAATAACTGGTCAGCAATAGCCTTCTTTCGTGACGCTTTGCAAAGATGGGAGCAGGAGGGGTGATTCGTGCCCTGTACAAGAACAAACCACAAAGACATCCCATGCAGCAGGTGCACACAAAGCTGAGCTCTGCACATCTGAATGCTCCCCAGAGAAGGAATCAAAGAATCAAAGCAAAGGAGCAGTGATACAAATAGCTTGACTTTTCAAACACATCAAAAGCTAGAAAACAAGTCCCTCTCAACCCCAGGGACCAAGATAGAAAAGATCTAATAAAGAATTCAAATGCCATAATCACATAATCCAATAAGCTACAGTTAAACCAAAATACTTCTTTAGCAAACATCCATGAGTGGAAGAGGAAATGGCTCTGAAGCACTAGGCATGGATGGCTCCCTTCACTTTTCCTGTTAACACATCACGGCCTGCTGGTGGGACAAGATCCAAAGGTTTGTTCTTGTTACCCACATGGGAAAATGGAAAAGGGAGAGGAGCATCGTACCAAAAAAAACCAGCACAGATCAACCAGTCGCTGAGAGCAGAGTAGTGCAGAATACGTGCTGGACTGACTTGCCATGTGGGCAGCTGATTAAGATATTTATGGAAGAGAAGAAAAACATTCTCTCCAGACTGCTGCCAAAGCAAGTCCCTCTCTGTATCCTCCCATAGTACTTCACCCTTTGTGTTCATTTTATTCTAGATATCTATCTTCCTCTATTCCAGTCCCATGTGATCTCTTCTCCCTTGTCATCTCTGAATCTCTCCCTCCTGTACTATCTGGGACTCCCCCAGTCACTCTGCCCAAGCACCCACTCCCCGATGTGTGCTTCTTCCACCGTCGCCCTGCCAAGTCTTCCAAGCAGGGAAATGACCTTTCCTTTGCTGTTGTACAGCAGTGGCAGCTGCACCCAGTATTACGAGTGTGAGGCAGGATGACCCCGATGCTCACATGCAGCTATCATCTGCTTGGTTATACATGCAATAGAAAGAAGATGTCCCTTTGACATTGGTATTTGTATCAGCCAGGAATACTGTCTCTCCTTTGACGTGCTAGGTAGGACTACCCTCTTCTCCTTCCAGGCTCAGACATGCAGACAGGAGCAGACTTAGGGGGAAATTCTGACCTTGTCCGAGGAAGACACCCAGACTTACAATCCTTTCTTTGCCAAAAAGCCCATCCCTAGCCTAACTTGAGTAATCAGGGAGAACAAGTTTTGCTGACGTATGCATCCCTTAGGTATTTGCTTTTATACCAGCTCCTGAGTACAGCCACTGAGCAAAGAGCAGTAGATCTCTCTGAAACACAGCAGGGGATGGCAGCACCAGAGTCATTTCCTCTTGCAGAGACTGGAGCAGCAAGTACCATTCAATGGGTACAAAGGCAAAGGAAGAGAGGCCCTCAGCTCTGATACATCTGTACATAAAAATGCTTCTGCAGAATCCTAATATTGCCCAGTAAATCTGTACAGAAGTAGTAGAATTAACATTCGCAAATACATCAACATTGTGCTGACAGAATTCCACACTTATGACTTTCCTTCCTGTGCAGTCTCCCATTGTTAGCCCCTCTTATACTATACAAAACACATGCTAATCCCTGTTTTCTCTGAGAATTCCCATGAGATACCTTACAAAGTGATTTGCTGAAATCTAGCTAGACAATGTCTGCTGATGATCTAAGACAGTTGTCTTATTAAAGAAATACATTAATTTAGTTGTAGACACAAGGACAGTATAGAACTGGTTGACTCGAATGTTGCTGCAGAGCCTTAGAATGTGACATGTATGCTCATGCCAACATGATTTTCGGACCTGATGCCTCAGTTTTCAGAGCAAGTGCAAAGTGTAGGCACCTGCACAAAATGCTGGCAAGGCATGAGGAGGAATCCTGGAATGCAGTGAAAAAGCACATTTTCTTTTCTGTCAGTAATCATTATGGAGGGCAGCCCAACTCAATGCAGCCATTCCAATTCTAAGAGTGGGAATTAACTTATTAGAAAAGGTTGGGCAGTAACACAGACACATGATCATCATCTGGAAAAAAGCCAGAAAGGGTCATCGACTCTTTTAAACTCCTTGCTTTATGCAATATGAAATCACTTACTGTTGATGCAAAACATGACAGTACTTGCACAGGTTATTCAAGAAAAATCCCTTACCTTGATGTGCCACACACGTATCTCTGCAATAGTGTGCAGTGTGCATGAGCACGTTCACATCAATTGTACAATGAACTTCAAAAAGTGATATAGCAGAAATGGGAAGGAAAAGGTGAATTGTTGTATATAATCTTTTACATGGTGAGTTATCAGTTGATTTATGTAGCAAGAATCACACAGAGGTAGTTCATGATAAATACATAAAGCATGCGCTTTTGATCGCGCAGTGCTCTTCTCATGTCTTGCCGTTTCCAGCTCCCTCTTTATCTACCTTCTGGAGACAGTATTTTACCTCACATGGTAAAGCTATGCTACAGACAATAAGGATTAGTCTGCATTCTGCATCTGCTGCCTCTTCTGACATGCCACATTCTGGAAGGGAAGAGATGCCTTAAGAAGTCAGAAGTCTGGGAGACAGCAGTGCAAGCAGGCTGATTGGAGGGGTTAAGATTTTCCTAATAGACTGGAACATGTGTATCCACATGTGAAAGAAAGGGCTGACAAAGAGCACTTCTCAATCAGCTGGCCTAAGACAAAGATGCTCTGTACTGTTCATGTGACACTAAAGCACTCCCAGGTTCACAAATATCTTCATGGAAGGATGGCTTCCCTGGCTAAACCAGGTGAGATGAAAACTCTTTCAGGGAAAAGACAATATGAGAGAAACAGTCTATAGATTTAAAAGGTGTATCAGTTCCTTGGTTAGGCCTCAGATGTCATAAATTCTGCAGTCTGAACCCAGTTTATAGCTATACTGCATGAGCATGGCTATGCCTAAGGAGTAACTGGAGACATTGCAACCAGCAAGGAGCTCAGCACAGGTTAACCACCAGATAATCTCATCAGCCTTTTGGAAAGGCTGTGCAGCCCACATGCTGGTACTACATTGCTTTGGATAGGCACCTTTCAGATCAGCTTTATGGATGACTCGGAGCACATTGTGGCATTCCCCATTTCTCAGCCTAAGCTCTGCTCTCACTGAAGCCGGCACTAATCTTGGTGAGCATTTCACGCGAGCCCATGGTAGCAAGGCTGACAACCTTTCTCAACCCCCACACTGCTATATAGTTTGAAACTTCTCAGTACACAGAAATAATGTTTCAAAGCTAATTTTAGGGCACAAAGGCATCCCTGGGTTATCTTTACTGGGAATCCTACATAATAGGAAGAGCCAGGATGGCATTACTACAGTGGTGCGACAGTAACAATCATGTGACAAAGTGATGCAACCTAGAGAGCAGCCCAAAGTGGCGAATCTACAAATCAGAATCTGCTTCTGTACCTTGGCAAGTAGTGACCTGAAGACTGCTCCTTTTCAGCACAGGCAGAGCATGATGGGAAGGAAAACAGAGTCTTGGGAAAATCTTTGACATTTCAAACAACTGCTACAGTCCGAAGAACTGCGATGAGGGCACATTCCAGAGTCATAAGGCTGTGTCCACCACAGGGTAGGGAACACTGGCTTGGAGAAAGCAACCACACTGGAGCATGCATGCTCTAGGGAGAGAGTACCCAGACCGGATATATCACAGCGATCTATGTCTCGTTTTCCCCATCTGTAAGACTTTATAGCTGAAAGACACAAAGACGGGAGAGGAGCTGCACGAGCTAAGGACTGTGTGCTAAGTTTGGACATTCTTGCTGATACGGTAGGGATATGCCAACAAGGAGGTATTTCCTTATGCCAAACACCCAGTGCACCACCATTTAGTAAAGAGAGGTCCTTTGGTGTCCAGATACTCAGCTCTGATTTAGCATTCGGTACTACTGTCCTTTTAAGCATCCTCAGTAACTCTGGGACTTTGGGAGATGCAATAATTAGCATAATTGCCAATTCAGCCTCTAATAACATACAATGCGCTTATTAACCCAATTAACCCCCCACAGCACACCAACCATCACAAACAACGCATCTGATACGGTGGAGGGGAATGGCCGCTTGTCAGCACACTGGGATGTGGCGGGGCTGTCACCACACTGGCAAGGGCTGAAGGTAACTCCCAGCAGCTGGGCCCTCACTCAGGCAGGAGATGGGGCACCAAGCTGCTGCGTTCGCCATGCGCTTGGCTTGCTTCAGCCAGGTCTCGGGCCAATGAAGGTGATTCTTCTCCCACAAGGTTTTGCCTGGAATGGGCTGGAACATTTAATTAAGCACTATGTATCAACACCTCCCCATGCACACCCCACTTCTCCATCGCCCCTCTCCCTGGAAGAGTCTTAAGTGGGATTCACTCCCCTGCTTTCGCTGCTGCTTAATTCAGTCAGGCTGGTAAATAATTCAGCAGCCACTCAGCCAACAAACAAATAGGCAGGCAGCACAAATGGCCAGACAGGGAGATAGAAGAATGAGAGAGAAAGAAAAAACATATGGGATAGTAACAGCCTTTGCTAGAGCTTCTTCTCTACAGGCAGGACTTCCAGCAAGAAGCTGTGCCTATTTCTTCATTCCCTACAGTTATGCTCTCATCCCCTGAAGAAGCAGGGAGTCTGTCTGACACTGCCATGACCTACTGACAACTCACTAGTTAGGCCTCCACTGAATTCACCCCCAGCCTTTTGCTTCACTTTTAGGGAGAGCCTCAGTGCCCTGCTTAAGCTCTTCAGCCTTGAAATCTCTCTGTGATGGGCACCAGCACCTCTTGGGATAGAGCTGGACACATGGGAGTCTGCATCACTGCCGCAAATCCGTTCAGCCCTCTGTTTTCCAAACTGTCAAGAGAAGATGACAAACCATTCCCACTGAGGTCTCAGCACATCCAACAAACAGGAGCAATGCTAGAAGCCCGACAGTTCCCTGAGTGTCAGCTTCCTGGCTTGCTTCTCTATCACATCAGCATACAGAAAGTGAGCAAGCAGCAAGCACTAACTTGTAGAGTATCTGTTCTCAGGCAAGAGATTCCCTACCCCCCGCCAAGCAGAAGCTACAAGCATTACAGGAATCTGCACCAAAGAGCCTTGCTGGAGTGACATTTCATCCTGTTAAACAGTCCCGTTCAGCCTTTCAGACATTCTGCAAGAGGGCTGGCTTTTCAGGTGTCCAGGCCCTTAAGTAAAAGTCAAGTCACAGAATAAATCAGAAACACACATTTACAAGCACTGGTGATGTTTCAGTAACATTGCTGTTTCCTACGAGGCATCATAATTCAAGATGCACAGTGCTCCCAGCACAGAGGGTTGGAGTTTCCACACCAGTGTCTGTGCTGAAGGCTGTCAATCCTCCACCACCAAGCAAAGTTACCTTCAACACAGTAAGCCTGCCAGATCAGGGGCGGGGAGGCTAAGAGATACAGAAATTACTGTTTTCCCCGTTCATACTCTGCACAAGGCAGTGGAAGAAGAAAGGTTAAGGGTTAGAAGGTCTCAACATTCACAGAGACCGTGGCCCGTTAATTCTGGAGCAGTCAGAGCTACACAGAGCCCTGGAGGGCGCTTGTGGAAGCTCCAGTCAGCTCCCTCACACATCTACTCCAGAGATACTTTGCAAGTGAAGGAAAGAAGTTGTGCCTGTAGTATATTGGTCCTTTGGAACAACAGCTTACATAGGACTTCCTGAAAACATTAAGAGTAGCGTAAGTTTAGACAACATAGTGCTGAATGCTGGATATGGCTGTATCTTATGTCTTTGGACACAGCAAGAAATCCCTGCAGTACAACATACTGCTCGGAAAGCAGTAATTTTCTTTAAGCAATAAAGGCTTTCAATGCAAAAAAAAAAAAAATTGCAATGAATTTTGGAAGGCTTAGCAGGGGTGAAAGTTACCTGACATTCTGCCAGGAGAAGTATCACATGAGACTAAGCTCCTACTTTCTTCCCCTTATGATAATTCAGTGAACACACCTGAACACCATTCCTGCAGTTCCAGACTCGGACAGGAACAACCCGATTCAGACAACACATCCATACTACAACTGGCATTCTAGGCCACGAGTACCCATTTGTTTTACTTCCATTACCTACCCATATCTGTTGCCTCCCCTGATCTGTCCTGGTGTCAGTTTTACACAACATTTGTGGCAGAATATGTTGGGCTGAACTATCACAGTGTAAAAAGGAAAGAGTTTGCCTCGCATTTCTCCTGCTGAGAGTCCTGCCCCTCCCACCAAACAATGCCTCATCATGTGAAGGGTCATAAGAATGAAGTATCAAACCTGTGAATAAAAATATGAAATCTCACATTAAAATCAGGTACAGTGTTGCAGCCTTGGAAGGAAACAAGATTCCTTGTATTTCAGAAAGGCCCTCAGGGTTTTCTGGAGAGCTACAGACTCAAATATTGTATGCTAGTAAATTAATTTAGATGTTCATTAAAAATAAGAATAGTGATACTGCTGTTCCATGATGGGCTATGAACAGAGTTTTTGTAAAACTAATATTTCAGAATTCTGTGACCGTATCAGTGAAAATAGCAAGACACAGTACCATCAAGCACCAGAAACGTAAATTCTGGCCTTATATAAAAGCTGACTTCCACAAAAAACATATTCCAACCAAAGCAAAGCTTTGGGATGATTCAAGATAAGCACTCCACTATCTGTCTACAAAAACAAACAATGAACCAAAACATTTGTAGTGCGGTTTTCTGTGATGCTTAACCTTACAATACCAATGAAGCTTCCATGAATGTTATTTTGAAAGCTTTTTACATACATAACAACAAAGTAGCATAAAATAATGGTACTAATACAGCTAGTTTTAGTTAACCATCTGAGCATCCTATAAAAATATCAATGTATGAAATGAATAACTCAGGAAACTCTCTGCACTACAAGTTTGCCAAAATAAAATCCAAATCTCCAAGCACTACTGAGAGTCACAGTGTTAGCAAGAAGACCTGTCCCTCAAACTGCTGGGATCCCTCTAGGCCACAACTACTGTGGGACACAAGGACAACAGGTATTTGGGGATAGCTCACACTCCACATGCTCATGAGGCAAAAGCCCTCACTTTGTGCTGACTCCTTCCTACAAGATATTTACCCAGTTTGCGTGTGAGGATTGTGGCTAAGTGGTAGCGGAAAGACATGACTTTCAAAGGTGGCGACAGAGCATTGTACAAGCATCTCTTAGATTATCAATC
Source organism: Tringa solitaria (assembly GCA_026413425.1). Lineage (NCBI taxonomy): Eukaryota > Metazoa > Chordata > Aves > Charadriiformes > Scolopacidae > Tringa > Tringa solitaria. Next base: position 33,156,096 of record JAOXJM010000005.1, read on the forward strand.
CCCTGAATCTGTTCTTGGAGCCACATAATTACAAGACAGTTGCCAAACATCATGATGCAGAAATACTCTTTGTAAGAGTAGATGACATGCAGGATGGTTTCTTCATATGGTTTGTGTGAACACCCTCTGAGTCTCATTGAAAGGGACAAAAAAAGCAATGGACTGAAGCTGACTTCAGTAGGTGTACACACACAGTAATTACAGGAGAAGGAAGCTTTTTCAGGGTAGGGAATAACTAAGCATTTCCTCTGCCAAAAAAGGAGAAAGAGGTAGCAAGTAACTGCCACTGCTCGATGAACTGTTGCAGAGTTAGACCCTGTGCAATTTAAAGAGCGAGAGCCCAGAAAGACACTTCAGGAGAAACAGCTACGTTCTGCTGGTGGGTAACCAGTTGGACAGTTGATTAGGAAGCCAAGTGCGTCCTGCAGAGGCCGAGCCACCGGTAGGCTGCAGTGAGCCGTTCAGCCAGGTGTGGTGGCAGCCTGGCAAGGGTTTACCCACCTACCACCCAATGACAACGGGCTAAAAGGGAAGCAGGGCTACCGCTGACCACATCTGGAGACTGCTTTTGGGTTTGTGCCTGGTCTCACCTTGGGTGAGCAATGAATTCACGTGGAACCTTCTTAGAGCAGTTCACAGCAGGGTCATGCAAACCCCTTCTGGTTTTGGCTCAGGCAGGCTCATTTTCCCTGAACCTTGGTCTGAGATCTCATTTCAAATACACACAGGCCCCCCAAGCATAACCACAGCCAAGATCAGCCTGGTTGCAAGTCAAACATTCAGTTGGTTTCCACCCCAAATCGTAAATCCCACCCTCTGTCACCTGGAACCAAGCCCATTCTGCTCAGACCTCAGCCTGCATCTGGGGGAAACTGAAAGGTTTCCAAATCCAGCCCGAGCTCTGGGTTGGTAACAAACCCTCCAAAACAGGCAAAATGCACCTAGTTTTCAGGTTCATCGTTGCCAGAGTCATGGTGTCATCTAGTGGTGACAGCTTGTACGGGCATACACAGTACCCTCCTCCACTTCCCAACATCCCCTCAGAGTGTAGTGCAGTTGCAGGTCCAGTGAGTAACTTTCTCCCAAAACGCATCAACGCTTTGAGATGCAGAACACCCATTTCAGCAAAATCCATTCACAGCCCAAGGAGAGTTTTTTGCAAAGGCTCCCTAATAAAGTGAAGGGCAAGCTTTGCTCTTCCTATCACTTCTACACAATCAGTATGTATGATCTCCTGGGAAAACGGCAAACCACAATAAATTTGAGGGATAGCAATCAGCAGCAGGCTCAGTTGTAAACAGGTTTTAATTCAAGAGTCATTATCAGCATAAAAGTTGCATCTGCTGAAATGTCACTTTTACCTACACTGTTACCAATAATGTTCAAAAATCTTAGTAATAGATAATAGAGGAAAAAGGATTCCAATTTCAATTTGTACTTTGAGAGCTCCTTTGCATAAGCACACAGATGAGCTCATTTCTCAAGAAATGGCAGCTGATTTCTGGATTCCCAATTTACATCCTATTGTGTTCAAATTCCCTAAGCGTTAAGCAGCCAAAGCAGCTCCCAAATACAGAGCACATCTTTTGCAAGAAATCAAGCTCCCTGTGTCTCACTTCAAGCATTTTTAAAGGCATTTGGCCCACCATATATCCCATAAAACAAGGTTACAGAAACATGAATTCCTGTTTCTCAGTGAAGCTGGAAACTGATGTACCTGCTCTTAAGCCTGCTCTGGTTTTAAGGAACCTTCAGTGAGATTTAAAGCTTAGAAGTTTTACCTTTCAGCTGAGACAGAGCAGGAACACAAACCCCACTGTTTTTCCAGGCTCAGGTGATGGGTAGGTTACCATCAGCCCTGTTCTCATAGCCTCAGGCACTGCACTGAGTCACTTGTCCCACAGGCTGATCAGAGCTATATCTCAAAGGAAATCACACTCTCTTCAAATTGGAAGAAGGATCACAGTGTCAGCAGAGAGGCAGGGAAAAAATAATTTCAGCATTGTCCTGGAAACCAACTGGGTTTTCAGGTTCCTGAGGTTTTTCTGAGGTTTCATCGTGGATCCAGCTCAGGTGTTTCCTTAGCAGGTTTGTCTTCTTACCTAGAGCTTAATCCCTCCTTCTGATCTAGTCATCCTAGCTCATGCAAGCTAATGAGCTTTAAATTACTGTATATTTGTTTGCCCCTCTGTTTGAGTTCTGATCTGTGACACAACCACAGCTGTAGCTAGACTTGCTTCTTTCTTTATTGTCTGGGGTTGCAGCCTAGAGGCCAAACTTGATGCTGAAAACATTGAAATTCAAATGCCAGCTTACATGTGGGTAAGAGGGAGAAAGTACTTTTTGGAGCCAAGGTTTCTGTTGGGATCCATCCCTAGCCAGTGTTTTTTAAGGCTGGTAACAGCATGGACCAGGGCTATCTTCATAGCAGAGAATTCCAAACACCTGATCCAACCTTTGTCACAGACAGCATGAGGAAGATTATTAACTACTACTTGCCTGGACTCAAAATGACCACAGGAATTACTCTTAACCAATGAGCTCTTTATAGCTGCACTGATTTAAAATGCGTTCTTCTCTTGGACCTTTTTTCTTCCCCCATCCTACCACCTGTGTTCTGCTTATTCTGTGCAGCTTACAGACTTCACAATGCCATCTACCCACTATGTCTACTCCAAAGGCAAAGCCCAAGGCAAATTGCTCAAAGGCAAGAGAGAATGTTAAACTACTGTTATGTGGGGAGGTTTTTATTTTTTAGTAATTATTCATAAACCTTAAAATAATGGACAGTTTACACTAGAGCCTGCGTATAGAGTACTTTCAAGCCCAAAGCAGCTTTCCAAAACTGTACATGCACAGAACCACAGAACTGTAGCCACCTCTGGAGCCAAATACAGCTGCTGTTCATCTAACACATCCAGCTACTGCACTGTCCATGACAAGCCTGGTTTTTTAGGTAAATGAACTATGGATTTCTGCACGTTTGCTATAATAGAGGAGACCCATATATTTAAAGGCTTCACCTGAGACAACAATGCAGAGTCAGCAAAACACATTTCCTTCACATTCCTTGGAAGGTCAAAATCCTCCCCAGCAGAATATGCCAGAATTTAAACTGCAAAGGCTCTTGAGCAATCTTGTATCTGATATTCAGGTACTCCCTAGCTGTCCTGCTCTACCAGTCAGTGCCTGCCGTGACAGATCTGTCACAACTAAAGGTCACAGCAAGGTGTTCCCTGCCAGACTTGCTCGTGCTACAGGAAAGGCAGATTTGTTTCTCCTCAATTGCTTGGTGCATGTGTCCAGGCGCCATTGGTTGTTTTGGAGTGCCCTCTGCTGCCCAGCCCTCACAGCCAGCTATTGAGGCTGAGAAAATTGTCGGGATCCGGGTTATGGACAGACAGCAGTCAGCACCATGCAGCCTGACAGACAGCTCAGAGGCCCTGCACTAGAGCTGAGACCTGCGCTCAGGGCCTGGCCCTAACTGCCAGGGCTCTGAAGGCGGATGGCTGGAAAGCACTGCCATGTACCAGGGCTGCACAGACAACTGATTTCAGGTCTGTTCTCTGAGGCAACTGTACCTCAGCTCAACTCCCACACCTCACAAAGCTCTCACCCAGTTCTTCTCAGCTGGCACCCTGGGCAGAAAAGGCAGCAGATGCCCCTTGCACTGCCCCTTTGCAGCCATGGGAGGCAGCTTTATTCTTCACTTCTACCTGGCGCAAGTCATCTGAGTGAAGAGTAACTCCAGTCTCCAAAGGAAACAGGAGAGCTGACTTTCATCCTGCCCTAGTTCAAGACCTGGAGCCAGGAGTGGAATCCCTGAAAACTGCACAGAAACAGTTCCTATCTAGGTGGTAAGAGATCAGATATTTGAGAAGATTCTATTAGCTTACAATCTCTAGTATTTGGCAAAACCGTTATCCTGGTTAGTTCTCCTAGTCAGTCAGTTATCCTCACAGCTCCAAGAATCTTTGCCCTACCCTTACCAATACTCTTTGTTCAAGTGGGTATAGGCAGCCAGGCACGTCACTAAGATTCAATTTTCTGACTCTCAATGCCAGAACATGATATATTCCTGCAATTTTTTACTCACCTAGGTTAATAAAGTTCTTTGAAGCACAACACCCATAAGTAGCTTTATTAGATCACCCACTCATCAGTTACCACACAGGCACAGCACTGTCCTGCACAAGACAGCCTTGCAATACATACAGGACTCTGTGCAATGAGGCTGGGTACTGTGAAGCTGCTAGGTCTGTGCTCTAAAGAGTAATGTGAAGTTCTCAGAAAGGAAAAGGTTTGTACGTACGCATGTGAAGATGCACACATTCAGCCTTCATCTGTATGCTAACAGCAAGCATCTTAAAAAAGCTTAGATGCAGCAGTCAAAATACAACTCACCAAATCTTGAACTGGCCAAGAGAACTACCTGATAGCAATACATGATTTTCTCTCTTATCTTTTTACTATCCAGAGGCATATTCCTCTCTGGGAGGTATCATTCCTATACACCTACAAGGATGGAATTCCACAACTCTCCCCTGCTTACCTCAGGATCAAAGTTACCACCCCACACATGCATTCCTAAATCAATAGACACAGCTGGGACTGCCTCCTAGATTTGCTACAATTTAGACAATTTTTCCCCTCCCACAACAATGCACAATTTCTTTTGCAAGGCTTGTCACCGCAAAGCTGACACTACTTGCTTAAGAACAGACCAAAACACATTCCTAGCTCTGTATCTGTCACTGTGAGGGGTTTTTGATTCCCAAAGGTGTGGGGAGCAGGTGTCAGGGTATATAACATAGTCATTGTATGGCACTTAGACCACACTCCCAACAATAACTCCTAATTCCCTTCCCCTTTTGGATGCCATGCTTCCCTTCGGAAGAGATACCTGAATGCAGTCAGGTAGGTAACTTCTCCCTTCAGGAAACTACCAACCATTGTAGCTTACCTCATAAATACACTATGTCACCTTACAAATCTTGCTTCTTCAGGATTGTCACTCCTGTGACCTCCCAAATGCAGTAGCCTTACAAAAGCCGACGAGGCACAGAAAACCTTAAACAAACCAACCCACCACTGACATACTACAGGTAACAGCCTGGGGCAGGCCTCCTTCACACCAGGCCTAGATACTGCCACAGCGCCTCCAAACATGATTTCAATGGACTTTCAGTAACAAGGTTCTGTTAGAAAGCCCTTACCTAGAAATAACCCCTGTGCATGCTGCCTTTGGGTGTGCCACGTACTGTGCAGCACATTTTAGTCACTATTAGATGGGACAAGCAAAAGTGCATGTCTAAACACCAAACAGCAGAGGCACAATACTTCTCATAAGGTCAAACAATTATTAATCGTGCTTTTAAGCTATATCTACATTTGGGATAAATCTTTTGTTTACTGCTTTATTTTTGGATAGTGTTCATGCTGAAGCAAGCGGAAAGGATGGGGATATATACAGTGAAAAGGAAAAAAAATCTAATGTAAACTGTTCTGTTGGCCACAATCCCTCCCCCCCTCCTCAGCATTTTCCAAAGAGGACTCTGTCTCCTCTTCCCACGTTTGCTCATTTCATTGGCTCCTCCACGGAGCTGCCTTTCTCCACCACATCAACCCTGACGCTGTGCAGCATGTGCTGGGTGTCAGCAGGGGGTACCACGGCCTGAGCACCAGCCAGAACACCACACACGCACATGGGCTAACAGGGCTGGATTGCTTTGCTGCAGCCTCCAACACACATAATGAGATTAGCATTTGAATAGTGCTGATCAAGTTACCAGTAGCACTGAACCCTGGGTCCATCAGATGCAAATGAATCACTATAAATTTTGCTCCTTTCTTAAGGCCTCTTTATATGCACAGCCAACATAGAAAGAACTGCAGTGGGGACAGCTAGGGAACTCTGACATCAGGGCATATGCAGGCATAAGCTTCAGGGACCAAAACCTTCAAATACTTTCATGTAGGTCTTAATTCTATCTGTTCTTAATTACCTGAGCAACTTCTGAAAGTCCTGACAGCTTTCTTGTGTAAAGGACGTGTCCCTCCCTGGTGGGAGGATGAAGGTGAAGTGTCTATGCTGTCTCCAACTGCACTGGGTCAGTATCTCTGAAGTGCTTGCAATATCCTGCAGTATCTTAATATTCTCACCGCCTCAGTCTCCCTGGAGGAAGATACAGAACACATCCCATTTAGGAAAAATAATCTTTAGGGCACTGCCTTGCATGATTAAATGTAAACTGCATAATCCCCTCTGTATCTCAATGGATGCTCAGTTACAGGAGAGTTCTCTTCCACCTCTGTGCTGCAGGTAGAAACCCTGAGGGGAGGGGAAGGGGGCACAGTCAACTTGTGAAAATGAAATCTGCACATGCCAGCAGGTGAGCTTTGGCACACACCGTCTCCAGAAACTACAGCCAGAAAAGAACTCACAAAAGCTCGACGTTCCTACTAACATGGAGTTTTAATACATTCACAGCATTTCCACAAGCTTCATAGCAGAAAAAACAATACAACCAAGATATCTCAAATTCAGTTATCTTCATTTTTAGGAGCATACTGCAAAACTGCTTGTTCTTGTGATAACTCCAGTTTACCTCTACATGCAATTAGCTCCAGCTGCTTTCATTTCTCTGCACAAATTGGACAGAAGAAATTATGACCGTGTCAGCTCTGTAGACAGCCTGACTGAAGTACACAAAATAAGCTAGCACTGTGAAGAACACGCAAACTCATTCACTTCCTGATAGAAAACCCTGGATAGCTTTAATTACACTCAAGCAGATTCTACATGTGTTAGAACACACAGAAATTGTCATGGGGGTTGAGATTTGCAACTGGGAGTGACCTTCTGAAATCCAACATTAGCAGAGCTCGATTTATTATTCCAAATATTATTACTCACCAGCTGATAGTCACTTCTAACATATTTCTAACAATACTACTATAAGCTTTTGTTAGAAAGTTTATAACTAATACCCATTTATCCTGTACTCATTCAAGAGAGCAATTTCTCATGTCATCTCCATTTATGCTAGCTCTTAATTGATCTTCTGATCTTCTTCTGATGATCTTCACATCATAAAGCTGCTTGAGACACTAATTTGTGTTTTCATTTTACACAGTGCATTTATTTAGAGATAGAGAGGAAAATACATGCATATGGGTACTTGAATTGGAAAAATACTAGAACTCACCACCACCTCCGAGAAAAGAAGCAGCCTTCTCATCTCATCATTCCACCCTCTCCCCACTACAGGAAAGGTGTAAGGAAGTATATCACGCTTGTAATGTCAATCAGCTCTTTTTCTTATGGAGCCTGAATAGGTACAAGCAGCTGCGGGCACAGAACACAACAGTTACTCCACGTACCAGTTGCTTGTATAATAAAGCTGAATGAAACCAGTAATTCTTGCACACAACTTCCCCCCCAGTGAAAATCCAAATGTTTTTAGAAAGTCAGCACTATCTCCCCGTTTTTCTTATGAGAAAATGGGCTTGGAGCCCACCTTACTGTGAGCCACCCACCGCACAGGCAACAGACATTAGCACGAGATCCATCAATAGCTGTGGCAAAAGCCCAAGCCATTTTTGAATGAAACAAGCGGACTGCAGCCCCTCAGTGGGAAAGAGCCTGGCCCTCCACCTCACAGGCAGAGGAGCCTGCCCTCGCTGCTCCCTCTCCTGCCCCTGCCCCCTGAGCTGCGGATACCGCAGCCCAGCTCCCTGCCGCCCCCTCAGCTGCCTTCTCCAGCAGGGACCTCCTTAGCCAGCCCATTGCTAGCAGTTCCCTCAGGAAAGCAGAAGCTCACCCAGGGAGATCCAAGTGCTGACTCAAAGGTGCTCAAAAGGGCACACCGCCATGGGAAATACCCAAGCGCTGCCACACCATCGGCCCTGCAGGGCAGGCATCCAACTGTCCCCCTCACACACCAGCCCCGCTCCCGGGTAGCCCCAGGAGCCCAGGCCGGGCAACTACAGCCAAGGGCCCTTCCCCTCGGGGCCGCGGCTCTCTCGTGGAGGCCGGAACCTTCACATGAACAACCACCTCCTCCTCCTCAGGTCTGGGCGCTCCCAACCAGTCAGGTCCGGGCCTCTTCACAGCGCGGCCCCGCTTCAGGGCCGGGGCCCCCTCATAACACCAGGGCAGCGTTTGAGCCCTCCTCAGGGCTGGGCCCTGCTCTTGATGGAGCTCCCTCGAGGCACTGCTTCTCCTCGGGGCCGGGCCACGCCCTCAGGAAATGGCTTCTCCTCGGGGCTGAGCCCCCCTCAAGGCATGGCTTCTCCTGAGGGCCGGGCCCTCCTCAGGCTTGAGCCCGCTTTGGCGCGGCGCTCCGCCGCCGGGCCCCGCCACGTCCCGCGGGAGGGGCCGAGCCGTGAGCGGCCCGGTCCGGTCCCAGCAGCCGCTTCCCAGACCGGGCCCGGACCGGGCGTCCGGGGAGGACAACCCCCAGAGAAGGCACTGTGGCCATGCCCAGAGCACGTTCAAAGATGGCCGATGTAGAGCGGAAAAGGCGTGTCCCAGCGGGGCAGGGCTCCCCTGAACGCAGCGCAGGGGCAGCTTTACCTCAGTCCTACAGTTCAGCTCCTCCGTACATCGGTGTTGCGCAGAAAATTAAATTTATGGATGAGAAGCTGAAGAAGAAATCCGATTTCTCCAGGATAAAGAAAAGTCACAATATGCAACGGATAGTACACAACCGAGCAGAATGATGTCCTGTATAAACTAAAACTCAACACGTGGCAAAAGATTTGCAACATACACAAAGTCTAAGGTCTTTTATTGCATTGTATAGATTAAATATATCTTCAGTAGAGTCTCTCTTTTTAAAACACACCAAAGGAAAAAAATACATTCTTCATATACATATGAAATACTGACCACGTAGCAGGGATCACGTACAGTGCAAAGTATCAAGACAGCTACATAGACATCACCAACTTGGATGATTATCAGGCTTTTTCTACAGTAGAATTAGAACAAGTCAGCATTTCTGCTTCCCTTCCCTTCCATGGCATTTTTTAGGATTGTGCAAGAAAGGTTTTGCTTTTTTTTTTTTTTTTTTACTTTTTAAAGGTATTATAAAATCCTTGCATTGCATGAAAAATTATCAAAACCTACAAGCTTGACCTCTTTCACTCATTCATAATCATAGCACATTTTTTGCGATTGCAGCCCAACTCCAGAAATATAGGGAAAACCAGAAAAAGATAGAACCTCTAGAGAAAGGAATGAATCAGACTGATTGTTGCAGTGTCCAGGAATACGTACTCACATGTACGCACACATACACAAAACATAGAATATAGCGAGGTGTGATTGAGCGTCTCCTATTTATTACGAGTTTGGAGTGAGGGCACGGGGTTGCGTGTTTCACTTGGGCAGTGAATCTCTCATTTCTCTCAGTATGGGATGTCATTCTGGTAGTACTGGATCATGTCATACGTTCTACTCCTGTAGAAAAAAAGCAAAGCCAGAGGTAAGTAAAAGTTTAAAAAAGCACTGCACCCATTGTCAGAGAAACAAACATCAAGATCCCAAAGAAACAAAACATGGGCGAAGGAAACTCGCTGCTAATCAAAACTAGCCCTACGCGCTTTGAAGGCATTGTGAAGACCCAGTTACTGTTTTGAACAGCACAAAACATCCTGCTCTTGTTTAAACTAGGTAAAAAAAGTATTTCCATGCTTCTCAGTGTGGCAACAGCAGCTTGGATCCTGTATTTGGATAAGCCAGAAGCGCCTCACATTGCATTGGCAGTTTGTTTTAGGACAAGGAAACACATAATGAACGAAGCAAGATCATCAGGGCCACATGGAGATAGGATTATATGCAAATAAAAGGAATCTTAATTAAGAAGAATGCTAATAGTGAAAATAAAAGTGCAGGGGAAATAACAGCATTAACAGCAGCATCTCTGATGAGTGACTGAACAAACAAATCTAAGCCTTGTTACAGATAACTATCCATGGGCAGAGCTTATTCAGGTCACAGGCTAACCACACCACAGGTAGCGAAGCCAAAGCTTATCAGAACTAAGCTGGCTCTGGACATTCAAACAGCAGCACGGCTGCCTTCATAACCTCCAATAGTACTCTGAGATTCTGAGCAGATGCACTAGGAGCCACTAGAAAAATCCAATTCAGTTCTAGCAAGGCTGTATCTGAACCAGTGAGCCTTGCTGGTCTCAAGCTGACCCCATATTGAACTACACAAAAGTTTGTATTAGATCCTCCAATATATCCCACACAATCTGTATTTGCAATAATAATGAAACATGCACTTAAGATGTTTAAGTATTAAAACTTATTGTATTTAAAGTATTAAATGTAATTAGATTACTTTTACATCTCATTTCCTTTAAAAAGTTTTGCACAAGATACCAAATTATTTGTATACCTAAAGGGAAAAATGTACAGTTGATTGGCTAGCTGGTGATTAAGTTAATTTTTAAATTGCTAATTACCTACTAGAACCGATTATTCCCTTCAGTATACTATCTAGTCAAGTAGATAACAAATAAATATGGCCCAGCTACAAAGACACTCAAAAACCACACTGCCAGTGTTCTCTACTTAAGGCATTTTCCCTAACCAATATTACATAATAAGTAACATATGGTCTAGCGGAATGATTACTATTTTAATGTAGTATCAAGTCATGAAGAAAAAATTTAGTAGAAAGATTAGAACTCATTTCTAGAAAAGAGTCAAATACCCTTTTGCACAGAGTAACAGCTTTGAATTTTAGAAGGATATTCAGGCAACTTAATGCCTAAAAGCAATTATAAAAAAGATTTTGAAAAGTCACCGCAGTCCTGTTTCAGCTGCATCCTTACCCAGACCAATGGACGATGCATACTGGTTTTTAAGAAAATTTCTCTTTACAAAATAAAAGGGAAAAAGCTTCAGAATCAATGTCTCTTCATTCTGATCAGAATGCATGCTATTCCTCTTGCCGTTCAATACCATTCCTCACTATTTATCCCTTTATTCATAGAGGTGACCCTACCCTATATAAAAGGAGATATCACAACTACATATATAACCCTATACAACCCTATAGTTGGCCGTGCTCTAACATAGGAGCCACAATGCTTAACCTTTGGGCCGAAGAGTCACTCCATGAAAATTACAGTGTCATTTCCAGACAGAAAATCTTCTATTCTTTAGACTAGTCAGCCTTGCTATTTGACCAGCCTGGGCTTAAGCCTTCCTTCCCAGCGTAAAAGAGATGAGATGCAGCATGTTCAGAAGCAAAGCTGTCATCCTGCATTATCTAAATATCAACAAATCAAAAATGTCTGGTAGTTGACGGATAAAACTACTTTTCAGCTCTGCTCAAAGCACCTTCCTGCAATGGTAGGGAAAAGACATGCACAGATGCCAAACCTGTTGCTGAGGAAACAATTCTGGATGATCTTGATGATAAAAGTTGCAGCCTCCCGTTCAGTCATGTTGGGACTGAACCTGTGTCTATATGCAGAAAATCACAGAAAGCAAAAGCAAAATTAGCCAGGTTCCCTTTGAGCATGATACAAACGTGTCTTTGCATAAGCTTAGCCAGGTGTTGATTTCACTTGCTGTAAATACCTGCTTCTTGTGAGATGACCTCATACTAATTTTGGAATGTTTTAATAAGCACTTGCCGTTAGTCTTACAGTGAAGATAGGCTGTGAACTTTTCATCAGTCTAATGGTAACTCTAGGAACAGCAGACCTCCTCGTTCAGGCAGCTGCTGCTTTTAAAATACTTGGTACCTCATAGTGCCCTTGAGCTCCAGCCCATCATATTTTATGAATCTGTGCTTATCTTTAGGAAGTTGTAACAAGTTATATGCAGGAAATGCTGAGCTAACTCTGCTCATTCTGGAGCTAACTCCTGAGGCATAACCCTGAAGGGCTGTTTAAAGTGTCACATTAGAATTTGTATTTGCCTGAGCTGTTGGATATTACAGCAGTTCCATTCAGTACTGCATTATGTATACAACAAACTTTAACACGCTGTTCTACAGAGTCCCCCACCATTTCAGAGGACGTAAGACTCTGCAATGCATTACCTCTCAATTACAGTAAATCTTTCCTTTACAGTCTTATTTTGCTAGTCCTATGAACTTAAACATAATCCATGTACTTGCATCGTTGTTGAACAGCTTGAACTTAATTCTACGAAAAGGCCTCCAGAATTCCTACTTCCTGAGATATTCTATGAACAAGTTACTATTTTTACAACATTAGGACATTTAAGATATTAGAGTAGCCTGACATTTATACTCGCTGCACAAGTTGTGGCAGTATACATTCTGTGAAGAACATACGAACATTTTCCAGTTCATACATTTGCTGACTTACTTCAACAGCTTGATTGTCTGCCCTCGGAAACAGGGCAGCCCTGTATCCAACATTAGGGTCACCAGTGAGACTACAGCATCCATATAAGGCCTAGAAAAAAGGAGGACAAAAAGGTGACAGCACTCAAACTTCTGCAGCCATAGCAGGTAAAGGAGGCAAGCTGAGGAGCTCAACAAGCTGGATCACACTTTATTCTGTAATTAAATCAACACATATAATCCTCTTACATTTGCTGGTGGAGCTACATCATTGCTTGCGATCTGTCATTTGACTACGAGATACTTGGAATGATGTATGATGAACAGTCTCAAGGAGGATTACACAATGCAAACACCATTTCTTTGGCATCAGAACGGTGAATCAGTACATCAAAGCAGTACAAAAGGCTGTTGAACTGAAAGGCTGAAATCACCAATACCACAGTAAGAGATTATCTTCTAATTCCTAATTATTCCACGTAATTCTTTGCTACATCAGCCCAGTTTCCCTTCTCCTTCCTCTCCTCCCACTTAGAACATTTATTACCTACCAAGCTATTACTCTACTACTTGGGTGACATTTTTGCCTTGACACAAAACTTTCTCCAGACTGCTCCCCCTCAAGGAACCGAGTTGATCTTGACTCCAAGACAGCCCCTTCTGGGGCTACTAGCTGAAGAAACTCTGATTCTGTAAGATAACATCAATAATACTTTATACTCATGATAGAATAAACTTTTATCTAGACTCTAATGTACTGTCCTCCTCCTGTCCACATACAACATCCTCTTCATATAGATTTATTAGGGCTCCTGTGTATTAAAGCAAATCCTGTTTGCTTGCTGTGGTGCAAGGTAAAGTTGCATGCCCTTATGGTGACTGGCTGGCAATCACAGTTGAAGAGCTGAGCTACCAAAAACACCTCCGTATTTTACAACAGAAAATTGTAGCACTTTTTCATATCTCCTACCTAATTAACTCTATCTGAAATGGTGATTATTATGATTGTCCTATTTGGGGAAAAAAAAAGAAATATTTTGATTCTCCTACAGTTTCTTACTGCGAAGTTTTAACAGCATACTAAATTGTGTAAGGAAATGTGTGTAACACCACATTTATAAATTGAATATAAAGAAATGTATGCAACATCATATTTATAAATTGAATATATAAAATTTTCAAATATAATATAGGAACAAAAAGAAAGCCCACAAAGTTAGGCTTAGGCTGTAAAACTGCAGGATTAGTAAGTTGTTTCAAAGTTTGCAAGAGGTACCAGGACAGTCTGACGGGCTCAGACCCCCTACAGACAAATGTTTATTATCATTTATCTTTTCATCTGGTTTTAGGCATGCAAGCACTTCCACTTTTGAGCAGTTAAGAAAACCTTACCTGACTGCCAGATAGCCTCTGACACACATCTCCATAAACCATTTGAACGGAGTTGCCTCCATTTTTCCTCCCATTATCATCACCATCTCATCAGTCAGCTTAATGTCAGGCTCCCAGCCCAGATTTCCACCAGGTGAGCTTTCAAACATGAATCCAAAATCTGTGCACGAAAGATAAGGTGCCTCGTAAACTTTGTTGGTTAATTGTGTGCTGTCAAAGCTTACAGAAGAAAGGACAGGTGGATTTCACATATTAATACCTAGGGTTTTTATCAACATTTCAACTCCAACTGGAAAAGAGCTTTGGTGGATTGTAAGAACACCAAAAAAAGAATCATCACCATGACATTATACTAGATTTAAGAATGATTACATCAAATAAAAACTTCCTGCTGAAACATCTGTGCAGTTCCAGAAAAGCAAAGCTAAAGCAGAGGTTACAGCCTTCCACAATTATATAAATTTACTTGTCAAATTTAATTCATACTCATACAGTGATGAAAGAAAGTCAAAGATACATTTATACGCTTACATATACACACATGTATATATATGTATGTATGCATGCGTAAGTATATTACATATATGTAAGTAATATATGCATAATGCATCCATACATGTGTATGGATTGCTGAAGTTGGTAAAACTTTGCAAAGCTAAATTGACCAGAAGCAGCCAACGCAAATATCTATACAATATTGAACAGGCATGAAAAAATCTCATGCATATTTTTACAAAGTGTGAAATCAGTATATAGACTGATCTCAAAAGGGAAATTGCTTACGGTCTCCTATAAGCAATACTTTACAGCAGAAGGAAAAGGTAACTACTGAAATTTGAATGTGGATATGACTGACCAATATGAATGATATGTCCCTTTTTGTCCAGCATGATGTTGCCATTATGCCTGTCTTTAATCTGAAGCAGAAACAGGAGAAGACTATATGCAGCCATACTGCGGATGAAATTATAGCGAGCCTGTACAAACGAGAAGTTAAAATAAATCAGAAGAACTTAGAGAATTTAATAACTCTCCACTCCAGGAGCAGATACAGCTGAATAAAGTTTTTGTTTCATTTTTTCCATTCATGAGTAGTTTGAAGCAATGTTTAATGATATTCTCCATACATCTACAACTGCAGTAACTTCTTTAGCTAACTCATAGCTAAAAATGGATTATCAGCATCAGAAACCAGATGCAGCATTTTGGTAGTCATTATCCAATTATTGGTCATTATTTCCTAGAGCTAGAATGTCTCTCAGTTGAGATTTTGCTGTGCTTGCCAACTGATATTTTACCTTCTGGAATGCAAGGGTAGACTCATCTCCATATTGCCTTGTAAAGTAATCATACATCCCAAAGTCTGTCTGCCTGCCTAGCTGGTCACGGGACGTGCAGTCAGGAATGCATTCAATAACGCCGCACTGAAGGGGAAGAGGAGAAACAGAGCTGTAAAGCACGCTCCCAACAAAGATTTTGTTCATGGCTTTTGGCAGTTATACAGGTCCCCTGGGAAATGTGGGGAAGCCTATCGATCACTGAATACAGGATTTCTAGTTTATTCATTAAAAAAAGTATATCCAGTTTTTTAGGACTTCTATGCAACATAAGATGACCTCTGTGAATTTCCACTGACTTGCATGATGTAATCCCAAATATCAAACAACAAACATGAATAACCACAGGCAGCAAAATTTCAGAGCCAAAAGCTTTAGAAAAGCAGGAAGCAGGACAGCAAAGACTCTTTTTGTCACTGGTACTCCAAATATTGGCATCAATGATGTGGGCAGTATTTCCTTGCAGTATGAAATTTTTATGTGTGCTATGAGAGGAACTAGGAACTATTTTCTACAGCAGTACAGCTAATTGCCCACTTACCCCTGGAGCTGTGGCCACCACTCTGTATGGAAACACAAAAAGATCCAGGCCTACCAGCTGAAATATGTTCTTGAAAAGATCGATGATTTGTAAAGCTAACATGTCCTGTTATAGAAGAAAAAAATCACATGAGCATTACAGTGGTTACACATTGTAAGTCAGATTACAAAAATACTCTAAGGAACTCTGAAGCGAACATTAAGTTACCCCAGCAGGTCTACAGATGTGTGCTTGTGCATGCACTGTGGCTCTGGGGGACATCAAAAGGGGAAAAATAAATGCTGTTTAAGTGGGTAGCAAGCAACATTGATGATTTAACTACTGACCTATGAAGAACAAACTTTTCCATCACTCTTTGATAAGAGAGTTACTAATAACTCTAGGGATAATGGCTAGCATTCCTCTTAATCAAAAATAATTAAGCTTCAATGTACAAGATATGACCATGTGTCATATGTTACCAATAGTTCAATTGAAAAATAAACTCTGAAAAAGAATTTTACGTCATGGTAAACTGTCTTGAAAGAATTGCCTTTGTTTCAAAACCAGAATTTCTGTAGTGGTAGTCTTCTCCCTCAGTCTGTAAAAAGTGGAGATTCTAAAAATCCCAGAGAAACATATTTCTGTACTAAAAGTATTTTCTTCTTATGTATTGTCACCTACAAATCTGTCTTCTATAACTGCAAAGCCTAGTAGCTTTGTACCTGTCTGCAGTCATCGCCCACTTTAAAGATAGCTGCCTGCCAACAGATTTTCTTACTGTCTACCCCTTCTTCTGCACTTTCATCTATGGAATCAGAACGACAACGCAGACCTGCAAGGAGAGAACAAAGACTTTAATTAGCAACTTTCTCTGCACTCAAAACCACAACATTTCACTGCAGGTGCACTACAGATATTTCTGCCTTGCAAGATGAATACCATAAGATAGTTCCTTTTGTGTACTGGAACATATCAAAATATTCTTCATGATTTACCTAATTTATGCCTGAATTACATTAAGCTAACTAGCTAGAGTATCCCACAAAATTTATTATGAGAAAAAAAAATGCCAAAACCTGGAATTTGCTACAGTCTAAAAAACAGGGAAAGGCAATCAATTTATATGCTAAAATTTCTTCAAGATACTATGTGGCTTACTTCCTGGGACATAAAAAAAATTTTGCAAAAGCAACAGATGTAAGTTTTCAGAATTTTCTTTTCTATTCCTTTGAT
This sequence comes from Tringa solitaria, assembly GCA_026413425.1. Classification (NCBI taxonomy): domain Eukaryota; kingdom Metazoa; phylum Chordata; class Aves; order Charadriiformes; family Scolopacidae; genus Tringa; species Tringa solitaria. The sequence continues at coordinate 33,172,921 of JAOXJM010000005.1, forward strand.
CCAGTTTCATTTCTAAGCTGAACCATTGCAGATAAAGTTCAACATGTAAATAATTCTACTGTAGTAAAGGTCACTAAAAGCAGGCAAGTTTAAAGGAATTGGTGACAATTAATGTTGTCAATGATTAAGACACAGTTACTAACCTTCTTTTTCAAGCTCACTAACTCCACATCGCTTCACTTTAAATTTGGCCAGGTAGGGTGCTTTTGCTGCGCTGAATTGTAATAAAAACAAAGATGATGATGAGCGCGAGTTAGCCAAACAAGAATTTCTAGAAAAATACCTGACTGTTGTGAATTAACTTAATGGGACAATATAATGAGAGCATAGTACCTCTGCATAGGAGTTCCTGATTTGTAATCAATGTCCAGAACAATAGCTTCAGGATTGCTGGGCAAGTAACAGCCTGCAAAACAGAGCAGAGTACTGAGAACAAATCCACTGGCTACTGCGACAACGCATGTTAGAGAGTAACTGGTGTTAAGTGCCTATAACCTGGAGGTTACAGTCTGTGAGCCACAAAGGATACAGTATCCTTTGCATTAGTGAGTGACTGACAGAGACTAATAGAATACAGTTTTGAACTAATACTGCAGAATCTGTACCGCAAAAATATACAGACAGAACTTCTCTTATGACGTCCCTAATAAGTCCCTTGTAAGACGTGGCAACATGTTTCAGAGCACTAGGGAGGAGCCTTAGGAACCAACAGCCGGCAGGAGAATTGAGACCTGTTAGATAGAGATCAGGAATCAAACTCCATCTTAAAGAGAAGATTCAGATTGGGAAAACATATGTTCAAGATTTGAAAGGACCTTCAGACAACGACGTTTCAAGGGAATGCCTAATGGGAGAAAAAGGAGAATGAAAGGAACTGGATGTGCTTCATTCTTAAGATAACATGACTTCTCAAAAGTGCCTCATCTGTTTTAAAAAGGTGATCCAAATAAAAACAGCTTATTTATATTCCCTCTTCAGGCATACATTTCTACTTTTATCCATGATGTTCATTACCTAGCTTGCTATTGGGTGGGTAAAAATGTTTCAAGAGAGAAACAATCCTACTGTAACAGAAGAACAGCCATCACCAGCACCAAAATGGAAAGCTGCCACTTGCAGAGATTTTAAGATTTGCTTACAGAAAATACAGTGCTCATGTTGAATGCAAAAAGCCCACTATATTATATGATTAAATCACTTCTTACCAGGCTGCACTTTCACCTCAGACAGAGCACTCAAACAAGCTTTTTTTCTTTCATCTCCTTTAGGGAATGGCCTGAAAAGATCAATGATATTTTATTTATCTGCATACTATACATTATGTACTAACCTCAAATTTGTTTCAAATTTACACAACTTTCACTAAAAACGTTTCTTCTTGTAATGACAAAGATCTCTTAACGGCACCACTTCTAGAGAACTTACAGGCTCAATACCTAACCAGAACATTTTCTATCTTAATGAAGGTTATAGTTTTTGCCTTGTAGATTTAACATTGATTTGACATACAGTTTGTTGACAAACCCAAACAACATAAGAGATGTGAATGGAATATATGAAGGCTCTTCCTTATACAGAAGTTTGAGCATCATTATACCGATTAATTATACCAATATAATTTTCCCTTGTGGAGCTTTTTCTAGAATAAGAACATTGCTAACTAGAAATGGACAAGCCAGCAAAATGCCTATGGAATTACAGGCCTAATTTGTTCACATATTTAGCATGAATGCAGGTGTCAACTGAATAACTGGTAACACGGTTAACACTTAGTACATACAGCTACCCAGTTTGCACATGCACTTGTGTTAACCGTCTATTGCAGTCAGTCCCACAGCTGCATGCTCACCTGAAGAAGCAGCATGCAACTGAAAGGTATTACTG
>JAOXJM010000005.1:33191740-33203276 GCA_026413425.1 Tringa solitaria
TATGCTAATTTCAAAGAACAGGCAACTGTCCATGCTGTCCTACAGAACACAAGACTCTGTGCAAAGGGAACACCACGCTTGCAAGACATTCCTTTAAAGAACCCTTTGGTCCATCTTCTATTGTTCATATACAGAGAAGATTCCATTTTTGGAGTCCTACTATATTATTCCATCCTTTTTATCTACCCTACAGGTATTTTTGCAGAGATGAATTCCCAGTCTCAGAATCTTCAATAGAGCTAACGTGACTCAAAATACTAATTCTCATCAGAGCTCCATCTCTGCAGTGATATCACAGAGGCTGGCCATGGAGTCTTCACTCTGTTCCACCCCCCATGCTGCTTCACGAGCAATTTTATCCAGGGAACAATGTAGAATTGATTCCTTGCATGCCAGCCGCAGCTGTATTCCATCCTGGAAATTCCTTTGATGTTACACCGTTCGTTAATGTGTGAACAACACTAAAGTTTAAATTTTAAGTCACCCCCACCCATTATTCCACAACTCCTTTTAATTTATTTATTTTTTTTTAATTCATCAGTGAAAAAAGTACATGTATATACCTCATATACTCTAGGCGGTAAACAGAAAGAAGATAGGTAGACATGGCAAAGTCCAACTTATTGATCAACGCTGACACTTCCGGAGGAGGATCCAAGAGATTTATTATGGTACTCCGCAATTCATTTAATTCAGCCTGGAGATGAATACATGAAGTTATCTGAAGTAGGAGTAGTGTGTGTTCTAAGAACATTTGCTTTCAGCTATTACTGTTTTTACTTTTTAACCTTTGCAGACAGTATGCCAGCATGCCTCTGCAGACTGACCAACCTACTCTGACCTAGCAAGTTAGGATTCTTCAAATCCAGAATTAAACAGAATTAATTACTGGAGTCGAGCTCCCTGCTGAAATAACTGCTAGGTTCCATGCAGTTATACCAACGAAGAAATACAATTACCACACTAAATGCGTAATTTTTGATCAACATCAACCTCGTCCAGCTTCTTAAGCTTCATGGGTTTTTTGTGCCACTCTTTGATGTCACAGAACTAAATATCTAGGCACAGTGCAGATTTTGAGGGTTGGAACTCAATGATCTTTAAGGTCCCTTCCAATCTGAACCATTGAATGATTCTGTATTATTCGGGAGGCAAAGACATTTCATAAGCTGCAACTCCTCAGTCCACTTTACACTGCTACCACAAACGGTCCTCAGGTAAAATCTACCCTGCAAATACTAGGTAGAGAGATGTATACCAGTACCAAGCCACAGGATAAAAAGGGAAAAAGCTCACTTAACATTTCTTTGAAAGACTGAATGTGTTGTTTCCTTCCAAAGTTTGTTGTTTTGTTTTTTTAAACAGTGCAAGTTTTGTCTAATACAAAATGGATGAAAAACTATTAAAAGGCTTCCATCTCCACAAAGACTTGGTTTCTACACCTAATCAAAATAGCACAGCTACCACCCTAAACACTTGTATTAACACTCAATAAAACTAAACCCTAGTAAATTATGTACACTGTTGTCGTAAGAGTAATGTAAAAAAGATTATTTTCCCTAAAAGGAAACAGGTTGAAAGGGTATTGTGCTATTTCAATAAAACATGGTTACTAAATCGTTTAACACTGACAGGCATTATGGGAGGAGATAATAGAAAAAAATTAATTCTCACAGAAGTCACGGTATCATTCTTCATGGCAGAATTGTACTGAAGAACAGATCGAAGTGGTTCTTTGCTGGGAAATGTGAGTAATGGAGACTTGGTAGCAATTTCACATACGCCTTCATACCATTCTTCTGGCCAGAGACCTGGAGCACAAGTATAAAGAGGAAAGTGGGGTTGGGAAACAATATTAAGATTCAAAGTTAACTAGCATTATCAGGCTTTGTACTCCTTCCTGGGGCCAATTTTTCATGCACTTAAGCACAAGCACTCAGCACAAGTGATGCATGTTCCAAAGATAATAAACATGTTTAGGTAGTTCCAAGTGAAGTTTCTCAATGGCTAAGAAGTTTCCACCCAATTACCATTGTACCCCATGTGTCCGATCTTCCATTTCAGCTACCAAAACTCATACTTAACTAAGGCTAACTGCTCTATTAAGTACAATACCAGATTACACTGTGCTGAATCTCGCAGCAAGACAGAGCAAAGATGTGTAGAAACCCTAGCAGAGAACTGTCATGTAAGCTGTTTGCTTTGTAGTGCCTTTATGCCCATAATTTTTCTTCTACCTACTGTGAACAGTTTGCATATAGTTACACTTACATCCATTACGAGTTTAAACATGAGCAGCAACATTGCTGTCTCAGAATTTACACTACCTGATCCTTCCACAGCAAATCCCATCAGCACTGAATACAACCAGAAGTCACGGAACAGCTTTTGCAACCTGGGCTTGGCCTCCTTGATCGGGGGCAAGCGTCTAGTGAGCTATCAAAGAAATAAAAATTAACATCAGAAAATGGTGGGAGTTAGAGTAACTTAATTCCATTCTAAGGAATCAATTAACATACCTTCTTTACTATGATTTACAAAGGTAATATTCTTTGTCATTTATGAAAAGTAGTATTGCATTGCTGTTGTTATACTGAAGAAAATTAGATGTTGTTGGAATATCTTAAATGCTAACGTTTGAGATGCCTGAAGTAAGAATTTCCTTTGTTTTACACAGGAATAATACCATGCTGATACAGTAACCTCTGGAGGGAATACATAATATTAATATACAATCAACTGCAGAGAGGAAGTGACCACACGGTCCTTTAAACTATGTTGAAGACAATGCCATGCAGCTTTGCTTCAGTGCAAAGGAACTCAAAACCAAATAAATATTAGTCAAACATACTTCTGCTTGCTATTGTTTATTGGCTTTGGGGAAATACATTGAGGCACCAATTGGGGATCTTTCATTGCTTGCACCCACGCACACCATGACATCAGTTCTGGAGAATTTACTATCTAAACAAGCAAGTAAAAGAGCATTATTTTCAAGACATTTATTAAAATTCTCTGATACCTTCTGCACAAACAGCTGCTGTCACTGGAGCACCACAGTTCATACTCCCTGCCAACACGATACACATTTATATAAAATTGCATTTACCAAAGCTCATAGTATGTTATCCTATGTAGTGTTAGAAGCACAGGCAGCGTTTAAAAAAGTGAAAGAAATGGTCCATTAAACCACAAACTTTATTCAATATGATGTATATTATTATTACTGTAAACTTTATCATGAAAATGTTAGATTCTAATCTAACTTGAAGAAGTTATACCTACCTGTACAATAATTCCCTTGAGGCATGAAAGCCAACAGTATTCCAGTGAAACCTTATATAAACCTTATACAAAGCCAACTTTGGCTATACTTGTAAATATCGTTCAATAAAAAAAATAGTAAAATTAATCTGAGTTTAATCTGGTGAATGGCAGTTTGGTAGAAAGCTATCTGTGTAACACCAAGAGCTGCAGCAGTAAAACACTGACTAAAGAACACTGACCATCACAGACACAGCGGCCCCAACCACATCTGCACAAATCCCCCGCAAAATACGAGCCACATGGCTTTTACTTGTCATAAAGAGTGAAGTTTATGTGCATGTTTGACTTTGAAACTTTACATGCAGACCAATTTTTGCAATATCTTCCTCAAAAGCAAACAAGTACCTGCAAAGCCATAAAAGTAGTTCAACAAACAACATACAATTCAGCAGAGATCACTAGGCAAGGGAGGGATTTTGGCTGACGAAGTAAGTTTAGCAGTGTTTGGTTTAGAGAATGTTTACTTTGGGAGACTCGCAAAAAACTAGCGTCAAAGTTCAGATTTAAACCCTGCCAGTCCCCTTACTTGAGCTATTCAACACATTCCTTCTGCACAGTGGCTTAAAGGTAAGCTTCATTTCCATCTCTTATTTTAGGTTGATCTGACCAGAGAGACATACATTGCAGAGTGGGGGAATGTTTCACCTGCGTAAGTGCATCTAAACGATAGTTAAACTTCAGTGAAGACAAAACTGTAAAGTTGGGAACTACAGACAGCAAAGTCTTCTATGCCAAAAGAAGAAAACATTTATCTATAGTTACTGGACAGAGTATTTCAGCCCTAAGGGCCTGATTTCTGGGGGGAAAAAGGCAATGAATTTATGAATAAACAATAAAAAAAGACTGACTCAAGTCCTTCAGTCACAGCGTGAAAACCATTTTAAAAAGCATCTTCTGTGGATCCGTCATTGTTGTAAAAATAGTAATTTTTTTGGATGGGATAATCACCTTAAATGCTTTTAGGATTTCAGGCTAAATAGTCCAGGGGGAGAGTTTCAAAAATTAAACTGTTAGCTCAATTACTTCAGTCCTGCTACAGCATGTTTGAAAATACTTCAGGCACTGGTTTTATTCACAGATGTACAGGTATGTATATCTATATATTTTATTTCTACAGAACAGCTCTTTGCACTATTTGCTAATTTAAAGAACATTTTAATCAATGCTGTAGTAAGATTTTTAACAGTGCAGTCCCACTGATGGTATATAGTGCAAACGTGTATCTTTCTCCAGTTTCATCACTAAATCCCTAGATCTCCTTTATTCCAACAAATTTCAGCTATACTCTTCCTTAAATACTCCCATTAAACTCCCATTTTTTTGTTGTAGCTACAGAACGTCTGTTTTTCAAATTCTTCAGTACATCTCAGCCTTCTGGTATGGTCCCTTAGTGGATGCCTAGTCCCTCCTCCTACCAAGCTTGAATCTTCAAACTTTTTTTCACATCATGTTTTCAGCATATGCTAGTAACACAGTTAGCACACACTTTTAATTGTTACAGGCTTATAAATAAAGAGTCTCATGTATTTTAAGTAGTGAGTTTGTTACTGATAAAATACGCCAATAACGACCGATTTCCATGGGAGGAGGTCAACCAATTCTTTGGCAGGCTGGAGGCATTATGTAAGCAAAACCAATTACCAGTAAAACAGATGTATCCACCTAATTAAGCTCTGTTCCACTGACAAAAAATGCAGTTCAATAAGGTACTATAGACCTTGTGCTGTGATAAAGTTCAGCATGGAACTAAAATTACAGAAAACTAAAATTCAGTTCCCTATGCTCTTTCAACTGTGTTATGTTGTCTTCCAGGTTTTGACCTGCCAGAATGAAGCTCCTATTTCATTTGCTTGTCCTTGCTCTCATCATAACCTCCACATTTTGTGGAGTCAAGGACTTCACTGAGCATTTTGAAAGCCTTAAAGATGCACACCCACATGAAAATGGGACTTATGATATGCCAAACTTACCACCCGAGTTCCACAGAGAGAACACTATCACTAATGACTTGATTCCTGAAGAGGAGGAAGAGGAGGACTATCTCGACCTCGACAAGATATTGAGTGAAGATGACTACAGTGACGTTATTGATGCTGGCCCATACATGGTTTCTGAAATTCAGCAAGGAAATATTCTTGAACTATTCCAAGGCAAAACCAGAATCCAGCGACTCAACATCCTCAATGCCAACTTTGGCTTCAATCTTTACCGCAGTGTGGCAGACGAAGCCAACTCTTCAGATAATATTCTCATGGCTCCTGTTGGCATTTCCACTGCAATGGCTATGATTTCTCTGGGTCTGAAGGGTCAGACTCATCAGGAAGTGTTGTCTGTTCTTGGCTTTCAAGATTTCATTAATGCCAGCACCAAATATGAGCTCATGACTGTTCACAATCTCTTCCGCAAACTCACTCATCGGCTATTCAGGCGCAATTTTGGCTATACACTGAGGTCTGTCAATGACCTTTATATTCAGAAGGACTTTTCTATTCTGAATGATTTCAGAAACAATATGAAAACATACTACTTTGCTGATGCCCAACCAGCTGATTTTTCAGATCCTAACTTCATAACTAAAACCAACGAACGCATCTTGAAGCTGACCAAAGGATTAATAAGGGAAGCTCTTGTGAATGTAAACCCTACAACACTGATGATGATTCTTAACTGTCTTTACTTTAAAGGTAAGAATCTGTTATTTCAGTGTTAGCTCAGGATTTTCTCAGTTTGCAATTCAGTGCATATTTCATTAGTAATTCCAGACTGAACTTAAACCCAGTCTACTGTTCAAAAAATGCATACCCACTGCCTCATTAAGAGAAATATCTATTTTTAGCCCGTTTTTTGCATGTTTCTCCAGCACACTGATGTTCCAGTCATGCCCTGAAGTTAGCAGGTATTGTACAAATACAGCAAATGCTTATTACAACCAAAACCTTGTAGTCTAAAAGTCAGACTGAAAAACAATATATGAACGCAGAATAGCCTAAGAAAGCATAAACTTTGTAGCAGTCTTAACAGAGAGGTATTACTTCATGTGCAAGTCACATTCAGTCCTGCTTCAATTACCAGCTTCACTGAAATTCTACAGGGTGATTTCAGTTACAACACTTAACATTTCTGAAAAATTCAGAATTCATAGGAATGACTTTAAAGAATTTCAACTTAAAGTATGTATTTTTTACATGATCAGAGCACGATCCTTGTCAACAAGCCTATACAGGAGACTGAAAAGAACAAAAACAGTGTTCTTCTAAAACTAAAAAACAAACACATTTACTATTTGGAGTTTCAGTTAATTCAGCATCAATTATCTGCTGATATGGGCTCCTACTGTATCACTATCACAGGCTTAACAGTTAAAGAGTACCTTTTCCCACTCACGTGCAAGGCATTACTTCCTTGAATAATGCCACTTGTCTCTTTTAAAAGATCAGAAGCAGTCATTAACTCCCTATTCTGAAGTACCATCCAAAAGAGACTTATTTGTATCTTTAGGTACATCTCCAGTAGTCATACCATATTGAATACATGGCTTTACTGACCTTGACACCTAAGAAAAGGATTACGCAAACTGAAACAGATAATTTTTTTTTCACAATTTGGTCAAATTAAAAACACCTTTTTGTTTTACTCTTAAGTTATTAAATACTTGTGCTACCTCAAAATAACAAAAACACTACCAAAAATTAAATAGCTTTAGTATTGGATATCTTAGTCATCAAGACCAAAAAGACTCCCCATGAAGTCCTGTTAGTCCAAATTGCTCGGTGCTGTCTGCTGAAAACAGTAATTTCTATTCCCCAAAATCAAAAAGACCAACTCTATATTGCTGTCTCCCATTCTTTGGTCTTATAGTGACGGTCTCCTGGTAATTTCGAGTGGAACAACTTTTCAAAAGCAAGTTCTGCTCCTGGGTTTCCTAGTTTCCCCACCAGTCCTTCTAGACATGCTAACTTTTGTCCACATCTTTTCATTTACAATATTTACACTGTCTGCATCACTGCAGACAGGATCTGTTAAGCTCTCAGAGCTAAGAAACCTACGAGTATTCTCAGGTACACAGAGATGCTCAGTAACAGGATACTTGCCAAACACCATGAAGTCTCAAGCTCCTTTTATATTAAATACCATCAAGAAACTATTGGAAACTCCTCACGTTGGTAAGAAGCAATTTTTACCACCCCGTATAGGTGTCCAGTCTACCTCCAACTGAGATCTACCCTCCATTCTGCAGAGGTCTGAACAATCATTTTTGAGCTCCCTATCAAGTAGGAGCTAGTTCTTTTAGCCATTGCAGATCATAGCAGCTTTTGATAACTGATAAATTTTGACAGATCCAAAATGGCTTCTATGAGATTCTAGTCACGAATGCAAAAGATCAGTCAATCAGTGGAGACAATATTATCTGCAACCACAGATGGATCCAAAAGACGTCTTGGTAGGAATATTCAAAACAGGAAGTCACAAAAGTCAAAATGCCAACTGGTTTCAGCTGACCTCAGAAAATCACATACCTCCTGCTGAAGAACAGTATTTTACCCCAAGACAAACACATTTGCAAAAGTGAATTCAAGAAAAAAAGTTCCTCAGCTCCTCTCTTTTACCAGAAAGAGCTGATAAATGTCTCCATTCCTCAGCTGACGACAGTGCTGCTGAAGCTCTGCTGACCCACAGCAACTTCATGTCTTTAGATAGTTTGAATCCTACACCTGCAAACTCTGCTCCTAGAAGAACAGCCAGATGTTACTTCTTCCTGAGGAGTGACACAATTTGTTTGGGAATAGCATAATTCATTTTATAGCCCATTCCCTTCAGAATATTAACCACAGTCTGATTGTGTCTCAAATTGCTCCCCATCAGCCTGACGCATAAAGAAACTATTAAAGTGGGACTTAAGGCTTTTTTTTGTTACTTCACTGTCAATTTAGCAAAGTCAGATTAAGGATCTCAGAATCACTTGCAGCTTAAAAAAAGGTTACTGATCAAGGTTAAATTTGTAGTCTCTCCACATAGTTACAGCCACACTCCCCAGATACTCGCTTGCCAACAGTTACCTCAAATCCAGAGTTTTAACAGGGAATACCAGCAACCCTATCTCCACTGTAAAATTATAGCTTTGTCTGTCCATTAAGAAAAAAAAAAATCTTTTTTCCAGAGCCTTGTTTCTGAAAAGAGATCAATTGGAAGATTATTTAAGAAAAAAAAGCACCTTCTTTTACACAGTCAATAAATATCTAGGATACCCAATGAATCTTAACATAGAAAGATTCGATCCCTGATGGCAAAGATTTCTGGGCTGCAAAATATGCTGAACTGTATTCTTTGGGCATAAACCTGGCAGATGACATAGGTGTGCAACTGGGTCACAGAATTAAGCAGTCCACACCCAAACTCTTCCCGATGTCTTAACACAGAAAGTTAACTAACTTGAATGGACTGAGTCAAGATAATGCCTTCAACATAATATCTTGCATGCAAAATAAAAACAGTCATTACTTAGCTTGCCGTTTCTGATGCTTCAAACAGTCTGGTTTCAAGTATCAGATCTCAGAAAATACTGCTGTGTCAGTTGTTTTGCTGTATGCAAGCCCTGTCAAACATTTTGCATCTGTTTGAACTTTATAATATCTAAGTTCCTTGTAGAAAAAAAATTAATACACACCAAGCCCTTTCAAATCTCCAGTTTTTGTTTACCTGCTTTAGTAATTCAGAACATTCAAATCAGACAAATGTTAAATTATAAAGAAAGCAAGCCAGGAATTTCAAAACCCCTTTAAAACTTGTCTTCCAACATAAACCGTTTTATGATTCTTATCCAGGCTTATTTGAAATCAACAATCTCTTATAGTAATTCCCAATTCATATCAATTACAACTTAATGTAAACTGTTATTGTGGAAATTTTATTAAACAAGGAACTTGGGGGTTTTTTGTTTATCTGTCTCCTGCACTGTATTAACAGGAACTTGGGAGAATAAATTTCCAGTGGAAATGACAGCGAAGAGAAGTTTCCGACTGAACGAGAAGCAAACAATAAAGGTTCCTATGATGCAGACTAAAGGGAACTTCCTAGCTGCTGCAGACCCCGAGCTAGACTGCGGTGTGATCCAGCTCCCGTTTGTGGGGAACATCAGCATGCTGATTGTACTGCCGCACAAACTCTCAGGCATGAAAGCCCTAGAAAAGCAGATAACACCGCAAGTGGTGGAAAAATGGCAGAAGAGCATGACAAACAGGTATCTACTGCAAAGTACACATTGTTAAAGTCTTAATGTATTTTCTTGATGAGACTGGCAAGGGCACAGAGCACATAAGATAATATGTGATATTTTCATAGAATCATAGAATGGTTTGGATGGGAAGGGACCTTAAAGATCATCTATTTCCAATACCCCTGCCACAGGCAGGGACACCTCCCACTAGACCTGGTTATTTTGATTAAACCATTAAACCTAAACAAAAACCCCCACAAAATAGATTTATTGCACCAAAAATCAGGACAGTGATCTCTAAAAATTTAAATGCCATCAAGAAATCAAGGATGATTCTACTGGAGTTCCAAAATCCTTTCTATTAAGTATTTAATGTTGTACATTTAAAGAAAAAGTTCTTACTGATAAAGTTTACAATAAGGAGCAAAAACAGGGATATGATAATAACAAGTTATTTATGCAGAATAATCTCAACCAAATCAAAAGCAGCCTATGCTCATTTCAGCACTATGTATTTCAACATACCTGTTGTGTAAAGGCACACATTCAGTAATCCACAATGGACATGACAATTACAGGACAGACAAAATTATCTCTTCTGCAAGATGACAGACTAGGTGGTATCTGTCTTCAGACTCAATCAACAAAGAGTTGATCTGATGTGCTACTCAAGAAGCCAACCTATTTCTATTGTATCCAATAAGTGACAAATCTCCAATTTAGTACTCCAGAATATCTGACAGTTCAAAACTTATTACAAGCATAACTAAACAAATACTGAACTGCTCAAAGCTATATATCTTATATACATAAATAATGTAAATCATCATAAGCAAAGTATTAAATTGACAAACTAAAAGTTTTGGCATGGGAATGAATTTTTTAAAACAGAGCTTAAAAGTAATGATGCCCAAATTCTCAAAGTACAGTAAACAGTCCTGTATATTTGTGTCTTTGCTGAAGACAGAATAAAACCCAAACCACAACATGTATGTAAAGCAAAGGAGTCATGCAAGTATATATTTCCTCAATGATTTTTCTATTTTTGTTTTTATTTTCACTAGAACAAGAGAAGTGGTTCTGCCTAAATTTAAGCTGGAGAAGAGTTATAACTTGATTGGTTATCTGACATCCATGGGAATAGAAGAACTGTTCAATGAAAAAGGCAACTACTCTGGTGTATCGGATGAGAAAATCACCATTGACAGGGTATTTACTCCTCTCCTCTTTTCATTTCCTTTCTGATTAGACTATCACCTGAAAACATGGCAGCATAGTAAAAAATAATTCACAGTAAGCTAAAATAACATTTTTCCTCATCTTTCCTTGAGGACATAAGAGGGATGGGCGGATTTCTCTGCATGTCCTTGTCTATTCATATAACGAGGAACATGATTAATCAGATGTCAAAGGCACTAACAGTGTTTTGGTCAGTCAGGAACAGGCTTATTCACAAACCAAAACCAAAGGATTGCAGCCGCAAGGGAGTTACCAGCCAGAGTGTTACCAGGGAGCCCTGGGAGAACCCATGGTGGGGGGGGAAGGCTATGACCACACTGTTTGCGTATACATACCAGATCATCAATTTCTTTTTTGTTTGTTTTCCTTTTTTTGTTTGTTTAAACAGTTCAATCATCAAGGCACAATAACTGTGAATGAGGAAGGCACAGAGGCCGGAGCAATAACCAATGTCGGGTTCATGCCTCTTTCTACTCAGATTCGCTTTATTGTCGACCGCCCCTTTTTGTTTATGATCTATGAACATCGTACCAGTTGCCTTCTGTTCATGGGTAGAGTTGTCAACCCAGCCAAGTCTTAAAAGCAGAGAAGATCTCCAACACACTGTTATACATGGGCTGTATAATTACATATTAATATACCAGTACCATAAAGGAAATTTTATTGTCGTATTAGCTAATACAAAAGCCACTGGTATCAAAAGAAAATATATTACCTACAGGTAGTTTCACATGAATGAACTCATAGCAGTCCAAT
>JAOXJM010000005.1:33220706-33238180 GCA_026413425.1 Tringa solitaria
CTTGTAGGTCTATATATTTAAAAGTATGGATTGCCTTCTTCATTCATATAAGGATTAACTGACTTACCTTTTCCCAATGTAATTTTTGCCTCTGAGTGAATAATTAATTGCCAGAACTCAGAAGCCTGGAAAAGTTTTCCATCAGGAAGGCAGAGTTAAAGAACTTAATAAATTTTGTAAAATTTGAACAATTACAAACACTTATGAGAGCACTTCCACTGTGCTTTATGGAAGATAAAATTGTTGCTCAGGCTGTGACTAGATACCTGTCTGAAAAACTTTGTAATACTCAGTGTATTTTACAGGGTTTTTCTTTAGAGAGATTGTGTTCTATAAGCTCTACTTAGTGATTTGTTTTGTTTGTTTTTTTTTTTTTTTTTACAGCAATATATTTACCAGGAGGTGTGGAATCTGTTTCAGCAAATCAGTGTTAAAGCAAGCTCAGTTGTTTACTCTGCCACAAAAGATTATAAAGATCATGGATACAGGTAACACTTAGATGTCTTAACACTTAGTCCCTTAAATGTATGAACACTATACCAAATATCCTTCATGCTGCATCAGAAGTTTTAACTTTTTCCTGCTATAAGTTTTATAATGAGGTTATAAATAGCACTGTGTTTTTTCTTTGATGTTAAAAAGTAATATATTCGTTTAAAAAATAGTAGTACTTCATAATGTAGAAATTCCTTAAAATGCTTTTCACTGGAGGTAGTAAGGATTTTTTTTTTTTTTCCTTCTGTAAGGAGTTGATGTTTGTAAATTATAATTGACATTGGTGACTTATGTTATCTGTAACTACAATAATGAATGTCTTAGCCTAGAAAAGCTAATGAAGTTTCATTGGGTTGTGTGTGTGTGTGGTTTTTTTCTAGGATTTTGTGGGTTTTTTGTTTTCTTTTAAATGTGGTCCCAGTACTTTTTAGGGATTAGATGCAAGCCATTAGCAATTCAATTCTTAGTATGTAAGTATGCATTTTAGTCCCTGTTATAATTAAGAATATTACAGAGTTTGATAGTTGGGGTAGGCTGGATATCTTTTAATGTAGTTTATGAGTAGTGGAGAAGACTGTTGCTGTCATATGTTAAAACAGGTTATCTGACCTAATGTGCCATCTCAGCTTTAACAACTGGTACTAGTTCTGATTCTTCTGCTCAAGAGCTTTCCCTGTCCAGGAGTACCGGCCTTTGCTACTTTATGTTTGTAGCCATATCTGCTACAGAAAAGTCATTTCCTTTTGGCCATGACAGCATCATAAATGAAATGTCTTCTAGATGCAAAGTTTACAAATAATTTTTCACTTAAACGCGGCTTGCATTTAAATTATTAGTAAAGTGGTGTGCTATTCATCAAAAACTATGCACGCCACCCCCCTTCCACCCCCCCAGCCCCCAAAAAAACCCCAAAACATACTTTTTGAGTGAAAAGATGTCAGCAGCCTTATTCCAAGAGTTTATAGAATCACAGAATGGTTTGGATTGGAAGGGACAGTTAAAGGCTGTCAAGTCCAACCCCTTGCCACGAGCAGGGACATCTTCAACTAGACCAGGTTGCTCAGGGTCCTGTCCAACTTGGCCTGGAATGTTTCCAGGGATGGGGCATCCACCACTTCTCTGGGCAACCTGAGCCAGTGTCTCACCACCCTCAGTGTAAAATGTTACTTTCTTATATCTGGTCTAAATCTTTTCTCTTTTAGTTTGAAACAATTAACCCTTGTCCTGTCGCAACAAGCCCTTCTAAAATGTTTGTCCCCATCTTTCCTGTAGCCCCCTTTAGTGACTGGAAGGGACTCTAAGGTCTCTCCGGGGCCTTCTCTTCTCTGGGCTGAACACCCCCAGCTCTCTCAGCCTGTCCTCACAGCAGAGGGGCTCCAGCCCTCACAGCATCTCCATGGCCTCCTCTGGACCCACTCCAACAGCTCCATGTCCCTCTGACGTTGGTGGCCCCAGAGCTGGAGGCAGCACTGGGGGTGGGGTGGGGTGGGTGTCTCGCCAGAGCAGAGCAGAGTGGCAGATTTCCCCCCCTCGTCCTGCTGGCCGCGCTGCTGGGGATACAGCCCAGGATGTTGGGGGCTGTCTGGGCTGCCAGCGCATGTTGCCAGCTCATGGCCAGCTTCTCCCCTCCCAGCACCCCCAAGTCCTTCTCGGCAGGGCTGCTCTCCTTCCCTTCATCCCCAGCCTGTGCTGACACTGGGGGTTGCCCTGACCATTTTCGGTCATGCCATACGGGCCCATTTCTCAAGCTTGTCAAGATCCCATCTGGATGGACGTTCAAGCACTCAATACAATGCAACAATGCTTTTGATCCCAAACATAACAAAGGGAAAAATTAAAAAAAAAAAAAAGGCAAACACTATACCTTTCATATAGTATAATGTGTCTCTCAGCATTTTAAATTGAGCAAGATAAAGAGGGTCACTGAAAGTTTTATAATAGAGCTCTGTATTAGCACCCATCTGAAAGAGAAAAGAAGCAACCTGCTAGATTCAAAATTAAGTAGTTTCCATTGTATGGATAAACAAATCTTCTTATTTCAGTCACATAATTGTTCTCCTCCGCAATGTAAACAAGTATTTAAAACAGGTAGCAGAAGTAAGCTCACAGCTTTCCCCCTCTACTTCTATCAAAAGCACACATATGTTCTAACAGTGTTGTTAAAAAAAAAAAAGACAAGACAGGATTCAAACTTATTTTCTTGAGATAGCAAAAAGAGAAACTGAAGCTGCCTCCACTTAGGCCTACATTTCAAATATGGCACTACTGGAAGGAAAGCTGGAGAGAAGAACAACATCATCTTCCCACACAACTGAACACATACTCTTTTCAATAGAGCTTTATGCCCCCGAGGAGATGAGACTGCCAGAAGGGAAGAGGAGAACAAGGACTCAGAGACCTACGGAAACAAACTTGCCACCTTTGAAAGTAAAGGTCCACAAACTGTAACACTATTAAACTTGCAGAAATGACACTTAAGAGAGCAGCTGTGATTTCCAAGCCAGAGAAAGAAAACAACCAACACATTTTATCTACATGAAAAAGATGTTACTGTAATACGCAATAAAGACCTTAGTCTACAATAAACCAGTTTTGGGCAACCAATGCTGTAATTTAGTAGGATAATACAGCTAAAGTAAGAAAATGGTTCATTTTTAAAGATAATAACTATTTCCTTCTGTGCTAGAGAAAAGCATTCCCCCTTTATCCCCCTGTTTTACACAGTCCAAGACTAGATTTAAACCACTGAATGAACAGTCCAAACAGGAAATTAGTATCATTTTGCAAAGAGAGGGCATACCTTACACAGGTAAAAGACTAGTTTTCCAAGTAATAATTATTAAGACAAAAAATGAAGCATTCAAGTCATTAGAAATGGTCTGAATGGCTTGAGTCATAGAAATTAAAAAATGAATTTTAAAACATACCTCTGCAACTTCAGCTACAACTACATCTAAGGTCTTTAGCAGAGAATCCCCAACAATTTGTTTTACCTATTGAGAAAAAAAAATGAAAAAAGGATGTTTCCTGTTGATGACTCTAGATAGGAAGACAATACAATTTTGCCCATGTACAGAACATTCTTCACGGTTCATATGAGAGCTTTTTAGGAATACTACTGAAATAGTAATATGTTAAATGCCATAAAAATAACATCACACAATGCTTGAGACACAAACATTGTCTGTTTATTTGCAATTCTAAAAGCTTAAACTGCATCTATTTCTATAGCACGAAGAGAATGCAGTCTCACTCCAGTCTTCATAAGAACCCATCACATACCATGTTCAACAGCTGACGGAGCATTTCCAGTGGGATGTTAAACTCTTTATTGTTAATGCCATTGAAGAGAGGAGAAACTGAAAAGCTGGAGCTGATTGTAGAGAAGTAATAATCAGGATCCAGTGCATTCCCATCAGGAAGATATGAACCTGATCAGAAATAAAAGTTTGGGGAGAGTGAGGCTATGTAAACTTCGTTTAATGGTAATGTTTAGTCAGTACTAAAGAATTACTTCCAACACAGATACAGTCTTTAGCTGAAACGCACCTCTTGATAGCTTGCAAGTTAATCTACTTGTAAATCAAGACAGGAAACTACGTTAAAAAATACATTTGTTCATTAGAAGTTTACAACCACAATGTAAAAATTGATTTCAATGACTTGTCCTCATGTCAGAGACACTGCTGACAAGTCTTTCCATACTACTGATGTACATTTACCTGTAAATATTTGTAAATGCTGTTGTGTTCAAAAGCATAGAGGTGCAAAGAACATGTTAAGTCAAAACTATCCTGCAAGGTTTTCCCCTTTATTAGATGAAATGAACACATGGCACTGCTTTCATCTTAGAAGAGGCACCAATTCACTACTGCAATTTGAAGGCAAAGATAAATCAAATTATTTTTCAGATTCAAAAACTTGTTAAGCATACTGCTTTTGGCACTGTTTCCACTTTAGAAATTACACCTCCACCTTTTTAAGGTACTCAGCTGCCTGTGGTAAAGTAATGATCCTGTGACTAGTGGGCTTTCAAGCAACACTATTTCTTGACAATGATAAAAAAAAATGTTTTGATTCCATTTTTCTAAACCATTAACCTTGGCCAGAATAGAAACAAGGTCATTACTCATCTTCTTCAGCAAATAAGACTATCACAAACTATATTATCGAAAATAATACAAGGGCTGCCTGCATCTGAAATATCTGATGGAAACTAGTATTGAAAATAAAATCCTGATTAGAATAATCCTAACTCTGCTAGAGACACAATTGAAATTATTCCAAAATTTTTACAAAGTTATCCACTATCCACCTATAGTTTTAATGAAGACCATAAAATTGAAGAAGTATAGGTTAGTTAACAGCGTAGACAGACGACAAATAGCTCTCCTTCTACTTGGCAATTTAAGAATATTTGAATTTATTATTTCTAGTGACAGGACAAGGAGTAATGGTTTTAAATTGGAAGAGGGGAGATTTAGATTAGATACCAGAAAGAAATTCTTTACTGTGAGGGTGGTGAGGCTTTGAGCAACCTGGTCAAGGGAGAGGTGTCCCTGCCCAGGGCAAGGGGTGGAACTGTGGGGGCTTTAAGGTCCCTTCCAACCCAAACCATTCTATAATTCTATGATTGCCCTGCAATTCATGATGTGACTGAGGAATACAGATGCCTCTACAAATAGTAATGTGATGGAAAAAGAAAAGTGATGTGGAACAAATTAAAACTAGGGCTCAACGGAGAAGAATGACCAGAAACAGAATGCCCAAACTGTTAAAAACTTCAAAAAACCTCAAATGCAGAGCTAGTCCTCCACTTCATTCATGAAAGACTTTACTTTTAAGTAAAGTCTATGCTTTGGCATAGAACTTACAGCTACAGTTTTACCACAACTCAGTGGTTAAGAGTTCATGAATTGTTTTCACATTTCTGCCTTTTATGATACAGTAATTAATACACATTAGTGAGCACTCAATTTCAGTGTCTCCTTTATTATTTCTCACGTCAACAAATTACTAGGTGCTATGCAATGACCCATATCATGTTTACTTCAAATGGAGCAGTGCTTCTAGTTTTATACAGTGTGCCAACAAGTCTCAAAATTCCAGACCATAGTCCAACAACATAGTTGTCTAGTGAAGCACAATATTAACGCTTGTTTCTCAAAGTTACTCAGCCTAATCCCCTGAAATATTTTTGGCCTAGTTGAATTAAGCTCTTCAGTACCAGGCATAGCCTAGCAGTAAAGAAATCACATCTCTCTCAGAAACCTGCCAGAAACAAGTAAGCCTGGAAACCACTGGTGTTAATAACAACTTCCTGCTGTCTTTACACCTCAAAACTTTTCAGAATCCTAGCAGGCACATGCCAGAGAATTACTATAAGAATTCTAGAGGGCAGAGAAAAGTGTCAAAATTCTTCTGGTTTTCAATTTTCTATAAATAGCAACAAAATCCCCAAATCACACCTTGTTGCTTTGTAAAATAATTTACCTTCAAAATAATGAATTGCAGATCCTCCAGGAGAGCTGGGAGGGGGAATTCCGCGTTCAGGACTAACCTGAAACATCACACAAAAGCCGTAATTTAAAAACTACTTATAAAACATTGAAAAACCTTCAAGAGAATGGCTCGTTCACTTTATAATGAAACACAGCTTCAAGTAAAACTAACAAGAACTACATATTGCCATGCCTAACAGCTCAAGTCCAACCAAAAATGGGAAGTTAAAAAAGGCTAGTTCAGTGCTTTTGACTAAGGGGAAGCTATTGGAATGATGACTCCAGTGCTGTATGAAACCATGCTTATAACAATCGATCGTTTCAAAACCATTATATCCCTAATCCTATATCCCAAAACCATTCTTCCCTAAGTCAACGAACATCGACATCTCCTGGTGAAAACAGTGAGAGCTCATGTATCCTCAGCGCTTCAAAAAACCTTATCCATTAAGTGCCAGCTTCCCAAATTCACAGATATACAATACGATGTTTTTTCAAAGAATAACACAAGGAACAGGATTTGCCAATTGTTCCACGTAAAGACTTGTTAGTACAGTTGTTAGTTTAACTGTCATTGATTATTCTATAGCTCAGAAATTATAAAATTATTTTGAAACTCAGTTACAGAACCAAAATAAAATTTCTGTATCTGGTCAAGTAAGGTGTTAAGAGACTCTGTGCATATTCAGTGGTCTTAACTCCACCAAGACCACAAAATCATCTAAGCACTGACTCTAGCACAGAGCAAGTCATACATACCTGCGAGATGCTAGACACACTGCTAGCCTTTCTCTTTAGTGTTCCTTCTTGGCAAACCGTGAGTAAAGAACTGGGAAGAATTGATCTGAAATCATTAAAGGATCGTCGACGAATTCCTTCAAGCTCTTCTGGAATTCTCAGAGAATGTGGGGGAATTTTTGGAAAAAGCTTAGAAAGGAGAGCCTCCTCTGAATTGCTGTAGCGACCAAAGGCTCGAGAAATTCCTATCAGGCAGGGTACTGCATACTTGCATAAATATTCTGGAAAAGAAAAACACATATAATAGTATATTACCAATAATTTAGACCTTCTCTTCACAGTTTTCTTACCACTTTGCTAAACTGTTTCAGCCTAATGTGCTTTGCAAAGACTTATTTGTGTGAGTAGAGGAACAACCATGAAGGTATTGCAAATTAATACACCTCTCTTGCTTCCGTATTTACCAGTCAGCAACAAAGAGAATAAATATGTGCTAAGAAAAGTCAAAAGAAAAAGCTGCTCACTGTTCAGGAGTAATCCAGATGATTAGAAAGCACAAGAGAAGTTCAGAGGACAGGAGTTACAAGTCCAGCAACAATATAAAGAGTTTTTTTAATAGTACCTTTATCGTGCATTTGCGGGGTCTGGCACATTCCCAAGAGGAACTGCATTACTTGTAGAATTGCATCCAAAATCTAAAGTAATCAAGACAGACATTAAAAAAAAAAAAACTTTTGGTAAAGAGATACTATTTTCTTATACTAGATCACTACAATAAAAATGAAACTTGCAAATATTACTGTAAGCACCTCTGTAAACGAGATTTTTTTTTAATGCAACGTGACTAAAAAATTATACGGCCCTTACACAGCTTCTTCTGTAAAGTCTGCAGTTAGCTGGTAATTACTAGCAGAATAACACTGCAGCAGTCCTAATTTCAGTATCAAAACCTGAATTCTAAAACTCTGGGCTCAGCAAGTGACATCCTTTGACACCTGGAAGTAACAGCAGACTCACGAATATCTTCTAGGTACCCAATTATTAATCAACACAAGCAGAATAATGCAACAGTACACATACTAAAGCAATCAATCTCTTTGCAAGAAAGAAATCAGCTGCGGCATACACTTCTCTAGACATTTATCAGTACTGCAGCATTGGAGAACTGGGTACTGCATGATCACAAACTTAAATAAACTCTACCTGCTCTCTGAGAGAGGGGTCCCTGTAAGCAACATCTGATAACAACGTTACCAAGCAGAAGCTGAAGTTTTCTGCAACGGGAAGCAAGCCTGCAAAGTAACAGACGGATAATACACCACTTAAGCATTATTAGAGAATATCAACACAGAAAAAGCAAATGATAACAAAGCAAGAAGACATAAGTGATTCTCACATCATAAGGTTCTGAGACAGACTGTAGAAAAATACAGTATTACATACAGAATTTAGAAGTACACTCTACCCATCATAATTCCAGCATAAATGTTTAAAGAGTAATATCAATAATTAAAAATTTTTCCAAGCTTTCAAGTAGTTAAAAAAATATTATAATACCCCTTGTGAAAAAAGTATTCTTATATTAAGAGACATTAAGGGAGCAAGAAATGAAGCAACAACTAAGTATCAAAGCTAAAAGCAGAGGGGACAAATCTCAGGTTCCATTCTCCTGCACTAACTACTATACGATCTTCTCTAATTTAGTAACCAAATATACTGAGCGTAGAATTATTTGGAAAGCGCAATTTATCACGAAGAATCCCAGCAAGAAAGCTGGGAGCTATTCAGTTTCCTCTTTGCTTCTAAAGAAAATCAATATGAAAGGCTGTTGAGTCAGGAGCTAACAACCTAACAGGACCCATCACATTCCCTTGTGCCATGTCCTGAATAACCTCTGTTATCCCCGTTTTCTGGCTAGCATTCCATATGAATGGAAAAAACCCCAAACATCACCTCTGCCTTTCCGTGCATTGCTTTCTTCTATCCATTGGACTTTGGGAAGACCCTTCAGCAGTCGGAGGAGGTAAGCAACCACATGATCTTTGTGCTGAAGAGGAAAATACTCTATTTAAAATGGAGAAAAAAAGCTGAACCATATAATCTCAAGATATTTTAGAGATATGGAAAGACTACGTATTAACCACACACAGAACTCGCTTCTATTAATTACTCCATAGGCTTCTTGAATATTGTAAAATTGATTTCAACACAGGCAAACTAAGGTAAACAAATTCAGCACTATAAATCCAATCTTTTCATTCTAAGCAACAGTTCATTCTCTGTAAAAGTTGGAGAAAAAATATGTAGAACAGTCATTTACGCCAAACAATTTATTAGTTTACAGCAAGGTTAAAAAATAATGTAAGGCAGCCCAAAATTCAGTGCCAGTCCCAATTCAGTACATGGGATCCATCCCATGGCACAAGTCACTTCACACATCTGTGCAACAGTTCAGCTTCCTAATCAGCAAATCAAAGAATAGCACTTTCCTTCCTCATAGAGTTGGGTTAATTAATACTAACCACTGGCTTTGAAAACATCATAAAAATGCTAAGAAATACGAATACAGCTGCCTTATTTAAACTTCATGCTATAAAAAATGCAAAAATGACAACAACAATATGCATGCCAGCTATATTACAGTAAATAGATAGTAAATAAGAAATTCATGCTTGACGCAAACCCTAGCAACATTAAGTGACTTAAAGTGAGGTCTAATGACTTTGGACTTAAGACTTGGTATATCCTTCCTTTCCACTGCACGAAAGCGTGCCAGGCCCAGAGCTGGAAGGGAAGTGTACTAGCTTGTCCTAAACAGGCTGACAGCACATTAGGGAAGTTGGTGTATAATGCAGCCTATATACACTCTTTGTCTTTTTATCCTGGCTAGTGCCAGCCACGAAGAGGCCTATTACAAACCTGATGTTCATAAGTATGTCGGAACATACTTGTCATTCAGAAGCATGTGGGGAAGAACACCCAATGACACACATGGTTTGAGCAAACCCTCCTGAATAGCCTTTCCTTTGTCTCCTTACACTATGATGACCAAAAAACAGGACAGCAGTTTGGCTGTGGCAGTGCCACAACTGCTGTCTTATCATACTCCTCAGTACTGTCCTCATTTCCTTGTGCTCTCCCGCCTGCATCTATCGTCTCTGATCTTTTATTTTATTTCTTTGGATAGTAAATACCAACTTTTCATTCACTAAACAACTACATTTGAACTAACCCAAAATCTTTCAAGTTAAACAGAGTTAGCCTAAATGGGAAAAATACCTGAAGGTCAGATTCAATTAGAAAGATTCCTAATGCAATAACAGCATCTCTGCGACGTTCATCTAACTGGAAAATCCCATGGAAATCCACCGGACACATACAGAGGAGTTTTTGTACCTGAAAAACAGCAGAGCAACCGATCACTGGAACAAGATCGGAAGTGTCAAAAGAATCCAAGGGAACAACGATACACATGTTAAAATTGTCTGTCAAAAATCCACCAGTAGACTTCATGAAAGCAATGCAAATAGCTGACAGCTTCTCTTCCATGGAGCAGAGCTTGCCATCACATCTGTGCCCTAGAGCACACCAAGAAACAGGCCTGGAGAGCACTAATACAATTGCAAATATTTTCACAGCAGAGAAACATGGCAGTTGTCACAGGCTGTGACTGTCAAAACTCATTCAGACCTCTCCTGTGTCTGAAGTGGACAGTAGTCTTTCCATTTCCTGGAAGACAGACAGATGGCCACATTGCACTCTTTTAGTCATCAGTCTTCATGAGAGCATTTGAAGGGCTAGGAAAGAGTGATGCATGACAGACACTAGAAAAAGATGGAAAAATCTCAAGCAGATGTCAAACATTTTTACCACAATGTAGGTTGATTTAAAAGTGTTTTTCAACACTCGATCAAGCTGCTTGGTTGTGGGGGGTTCACTTTTCAATAAAGTTTCTGAAACTTTTCAGAGCATCTCATTTACTGAGCTCATTCCTGCATCCCTGGTACAACAAAGACTTCCTTCCATTAATTCATTGGGCTTTTTGGATATGCAAGAAACATGCAGCAGGCATATATATTTACTAAATTCCTGCAAACAAAAACCAGATGGATGGAGCTTTGGTTATAGCTACACCAATGCCTTCCTCATATACAACACTGAACAATAAACTATTACCCAGCTGAGTATGACCTTTGCTCAAACATAACAGATTAAGTTACCAGAACAATCATTTTCCCACTACTTCCCTACTGTTTCACTCCACATACAGCAACCACACATCTAAAGAAACTAACAAATCTCCCAAATGCTTAGTTTTCCTATGAAACTGTTAAGAAAGGGAAACTGCAATAAGCATATTGTCTTTCTATAACTCTCCTTGATGTTAATAAATATTGCCTAAAAAGGACTGTTTATAAACAAATATGAATGATTTATGTTTGCATGTCAAGTTACTTCCTAATTAGATAACTCTGTAAATACCCCGCCTTGAAAATTCTACACCAAGAAACTATTTCCCTAGAGAATTAGAATTTACTGGATGCTCACTGGAATTTAAGATTCTGATCCTTAAACTGCCAGGCTTCATAATTACAAGACCTGAATACAACACAAATAATCCTCTTGTTCAACATAAAATACAGCAGAGGAAATATGATTCTGATGCATGTGTCCCACGCCAGGTTAACATTTACAGTAACACGAGTGAAAAACTTTAACTAGATCTGAACTGCTGTCATGGTTTGGGCTGGACTGGCCACTGAAACTCAAAAACTCAAACCAGGACAACTGCCAATATCACTTAACTCCTACTGTAGTCTGTCAAACAAACAAACAAAACCCACAAACCCAAAACAAACAAACAAACAAAATATACCCCAGGATATTAGTGAACCAACAGCAAGGCTTAAAAAAATTATTCACCGTGGGTTGTCAGACCAATGGTAGTTTTCCAGAACAAGAACTAAGAAAAGGAGTCTGCAAAAGCTGGCCAGAAACAAGCAATACACTGTAATTTTCCTCAGCACAGAGCCGTGCTTTTCAAGAATTTAGTTATCTTTCTTTCATTATTGCATGAGCAATTTAGATGTTCAGTCTCTCCGTGCCCTGAGAAGCCACCTCGGCAACATCGGGCTTCCCATCTCCCCTCCGCTCCCCACCATCCAGACGAACCCTCCGCCTCGGTTTTGCATCCAGCAGATGTTTACTTCAACACGGCAGTTTTTACCTTGATCACGCATCACTTAGATTTAACCAGATGCGCGGAGTAAAGCAACCAGCCCTAATTAGGCTGAGACTAATGAGGCCTCCAAGACCCTGTTTACACGCAACCCCGGGACGCGCCGCCGCCGTTGAGGGCCCGCGTTCCTGAAGCTGCTCCACAGCCACCGCGGTCCTCTCGGGCCGCCACGGGCCGGGCGGGCGTCCGGTGGGCCCGACAGCCCCCGTCTCACGGCCGCGGGACTGCCACGCCCGCGGAGCAGGGCGGCATCCCCCGGGCGCGGGCGGACATAGCGCGAACGCAACCCCGTGGGGCCGCGGCAAAACCCCCCATATCGTACGCACGACAGGCTCGAGCGAGGCGGCCCAGACACCCCCCGCCTCAGAGAAGGCCGCGACCCGCGCCCTCTGCTCCCAGGCGGCGGAGACGTCCTCCGCAGGCAGGGCCCCAGCCCCGCCGCCGCGCCCACGACCCCGACCGTTCCGCGCAGCCTGCGCTCGCGTGAAGCTTGACACCCCTCACCCCACGCACACACGACTCCCACGCGTGACGCCCCTGTGGTCCCTCACCTTCTCCAGTGGCGCTGGGCTCTGCACCGCCAGAGACCGCGCCAGCGACAGCACCGTGTTGAAGTAGAAGCCGCGCGTGGTGCCCGGGCTGCTCCCGCGCCCCACGCCCACCGAGGGACCCGCTGCCGACACTGCCGCCGCAGGGGTGGTGGCCGCTGCTGCCGCCGTAGCTGCAGCTGCCGCCGCCGCCGCAACGGCCGCGGCCGCCATCTTGTGCGGCACCGCAGGGGGCCACTCACGCGCCGGCCGGCCTACCCTCTCGCGAGACTGCCGCCTCCCAGAACACCAATCGCACCACAAAGATGGCAGCGCCCGCAGCGGCTTCACGGCTCCACCCCTTCCTGCCGTGCCGTCCGCCCCCCGGGCCCGCTCGACAAGTGGCCGCGCCCAGGCTAACAGCCCCCCCATCCCTCCTCCCCGCGGTGGTCCTGCCCAGCAGCTGCGTCTCCTCAGCGCCGCTCGGCGCTTCCGCCCGGCACGCGGGCGGCGGCGGCAGCAGCAGCCTGTGGGCAGAAGGAACGCAGTAGAGCGGGCGGTGGCGGAAGCCGAGGCCTTGAGGCAGCGTCTCGGCGGCGAGCGGCAGGGCAGGCCTGGCCCGGCCACCGTGAGGAGCGAGGGCCGAGGACGCTGCCTCCCTAAGGCCCTCATTGTGGCCGCTTACCTCCGCCAGCCATGTCGGCCTTCCCGAGGAGCTATAACCCCTTCGCTGAGGAAGAGGAGGAAGAAGCGGCGGCCATGGGCGGTGGGGAGGCGGGCGGTGGCGGCGGGCGGCAGCTGTACCTGCAGCAGGAGGTGCTGCGCCGCTCCGCCGCCGCCGCCGACAGCACCACCCGCTCCCTCTCGCTCCTCTATGAGTCGGAGCGGGTCGGGGTGGCCGCCTCCGAGGTGGGTCGGCGCGGGGGGCGAGCGGCGGGGTGCTGCCGAGGCCTCTTTAGCTGGAGCTGCCTGTGGAGGGGCTGATTTGCCTTTCTTCCTCCCGAAAGTCTCTCGAAACAGCTTTTTTTAGATTTATTGTTTCAGAGACAACGTATCCCTCTCTGTCATTGTGGGCTGATTTTCTAGTTGGAGGTGGTTTGGGTTTTGAAGAAAAGATTGCAGTTAGACGCTCTTTGTCTATATAATACTGAGAGTAGGACTTGGCTGTGTTTTCAGCGGCGTTTAACCGTTCTTACTAAGTCATTAATGGCATTTATACTTATTTTTATCTGACTAAAAAGTTTTCAGCAGTTCTTTTGATTAAATGAGGAGCCCGCCCTGTTGTTTGTCATCTGCTTGCTTCGTCCCGATTAATCGTTTCCTTCATTCTTCTGGCCTTGTTTCAGAGTAGAGTTTATACTCAGAGACATGGCTCAAAGCTTTTGTCGGTTGTGTCACCTGCTAATGGGATGTTTCCTTGAGTGTTAGTGGGGCGATTGACTCGGTCACCTCGAAAGCATCCGGAGCTGGAGGAGAGGCTTCTGTTGAAGGGGTGTCGAAGTCGCACTTCCGCAGACTTGCGGCCTCGGGATTTGTTTGTCCAGAAATGCACAAATGAGGAATTAAGGACCAAGAATTTAGGCTTAATCCAGGGCTCGGGGTAGAACTGGAATTGTATGTGTCAGCTGCTTTATGGGGGGGAGTGGCGGGGGGAGAATATACAATTAAGGTTCCCCAAAGTTTAGAGAGAATATGAACACAAGTTCTTTGTTTTGCACTAGTGTTAGCTGCAGGCAAGTTTCCTGACAGAATTAATCTTTGGATTACTTTGGAATTGTGTTTGTGCTGCTTAATTAGAAAATAACTTAACCGTATATATCAGAATTTCTAAATCCTGCAGTGTTAGTACTTGCTAAAAGATTATTTTTACAGTATGAAAAAATTCTTTTTGGGTTTGTTTCCTTTGGTTATTCTGTTTCTAAATTATCAGGAACATCCCAGTAATGTGAAAATAGTATCCCTTCCCCATGAAGGTGTCATTTACAACTGGAAATAGTTCTGCTTGCTCATTTCTCTGCCATAAACTTTTGCATTTCCACTACGCCACCCATCTGGTGCTGTGCTTGCTCTAACAAGAAGAGGTACAAACATCAACCTGACCATCGAAAGACCAATACAGAAAGTTCCTGGATACTGTTTGTAGGTGTCAGGAACCTTGCATTGCATAGTGGTCAGGATTTTATAGCTGCTAATTGCTGTGGCTGACTAGCAACTCTTGATTGAAATGCCCTGGTGGAAGAGCTGTGAGTAAAAAATCTGTATGCCCACATAGCTGAAGGAACTCTGTTACTTGTCTTTAGAGTGTCAGGTGTTTGATGTTTCAGTTCATCTAGGCTTTACTAGCTTGTCTTTTTCTGTCAATATCTGTTAGGAGCTTGTACGCCAAGGAGAGGCCCTGAAGCGCACAGAACACATGGTGGATAAAATGGATCAGGACTTGAAGACCAGTCAAAGGCACATAAATAGCATTAAAAGCGTGTGGGGGGGCTTGGTAAACTACTTCAAAGCCAAACCTCCAGAGACCAAGCCAGAACAAAATGGAACCTCTGAATATTATACTAACAGTAGGTAAGTAAAATAAATGTTTTACTTCACACTTATCTCCCAC
Source organism: Tringa solitaria (assembly GCA_026413425.1). Lineage (NCBI taxonomy): Eukaryota > Metazoa > Chordata > Aves > Charadriiformes > Scolopacidae > Tringa > Tringa solitaria. Next base: position 33,235,815 of record JAOXJM010000005.1, read on the forward strand.
AGCATCTCTGAAAATGTCATCAGCAAATCAGAAGTCAAAAGATCTGTTGATTCTGTCAAGTAAACTCCTGAGATGGTGTCTAGCTCCCTTCTCACTTTAACTCTGAGAAAAATACTTGTATTTATATTTGAGGTAGTAAGAATAACTTTGTATTTGTGGGAAACTAATTCCAACAATTACACAAAATCACACAAGTAATTTTCGGAATGTTCTGAATTACCATGCTTGCTTGAGTTTTATCAGGAAATCATGATTTGTACTATTGACATGCTTCCAGCTAAATACTATGTGTATTTCTGTAGCTTCTATTAAAAGCTGTAGATAAAAATTAATTGCTATGGAATTACTGTGTCTTACAGTACTTGTCTCTCTTAAGCTGAAAAAATTATGTAAAGCCTGGAAATGTTTCATCTATTGATTTCTTCTTTCCCATCCCTTCTTTCCTATCTCTCCCTTCTCCACTAGAGGAAAGGAATAGGTTGCCTCCAAGACGGAGGGTACGGTTTTAGTTTTGATACCCAAGTTTCCGTATGCTGTTTTCAGCACTAAAGCAACCAGCTCTACTTTCACTGAAGACAAATGCTAATAGTTCATTTTAAAGGAACATTTTGGACCAGGTTTAACAAATGTTGTCATCTGCTATAAATTTGACACCTGTTCTTGTTTAACAGATTCAGAATGAGGCCTGTGGTCCATAGGAATGTTTTTATTCTCTTTATTACTAGATTAAAAGAAGCAGTGATGTCTAGTAAAGAACAAGAGTCAAAATACCAGGAGAGTCATCCAAATTTAAGGAAGCTGGATAATTCAGGTTTGTTAACTTTATTTTACACTGATTGTCTGTCTGTGGGGCTAACTTGCACAGTAGTGAAGGCAGAGACCCTTCAGCCTGCCTAACATTTGGAGATTTGTATCCCAGCCTTCATGGCTTTGAATTCTAGGGAATTGCTTCCCCTAAAACTGTTTATACCTCTATGGAAGATGTGAAATGTTTTTACTTGGATACAGATTTTATTTAGCCATTCCTGTGAGGGATTTATGCTATATCCACTAAACACTTTAAAAGCATCCAGTGCTTATGTTTGCACAGAGGAGATTTTAGCCAAGAACCCACACAGTGTGCGGGGAGCCTTGTCTTACATTTGCCAAAATGTTAACTTATACTTTCAGAGGTTCATTTTAACCATCATTTGTCATGGTTTTTAGATTTCTTTGTTATTGCAAACGTGGAGTATAACCATTCATACTGAAGCCATTACTTGATTCACGCAAGGAAGCGTACAGGGTTTGGTCTTGTTTCCCATTCTCACAATACCTTAACTTCTGTGGTGACTTTTATGTACAAAGTAACTGTTCCTTCTTAAAGTGTCCTTAAATTACGTAGTTTAGTAAGAGTGAGAAAGCAGCAAGGTATCTTTGTAGTCGTAGTTTGGCAAGTGAAGAAATGATTTTTGGTAATCTTGATCTCCATTCCACTCCACATGATATTAAAAGTCTGTCCAATAGAGGGCAGAAACAACTCTCTGGTGGCTTGACCTGGGGAATCAATAACTGCTGCTATAAGTTACCAACTGACCTGCTTGAGTGGCTGTTTTGTTTTTTTTCTTTTAACTACTTAGTAGAACTTCAAAAGGCAGCCTAGAAGAGAATAATTGTAGCTTAATTAACTGTTCATCTTGAGGTATGCCCTATAGATAGGGTCGTTGGACTATTTTTGATACTCCTGCCAACGGGTTATGTGATTACATGGCAGCTGTGGTCAGACTAATTTTTAATAGCACTTCTAAATTATTACTCTTCTTGCTAGCTTTTTTATTATATAATATTCTGTATTTTATACTCTTAACAGACAGTGATTTCAGCAAAGCATATTTAGTTTCTTCAGTGCAAAGGGATTCCTATCCAAAGAACCAACACCTACGAGCTTACCACCAGAAAATTGATAACAACTTGGGTGAGTGAGAAAATTAAAACTGTTTGATGTAATACCATTTTTGATTTTTGGTTCTTAAGCTGAAGAAAATTACTAAGTACTGTATTGCCAACAAACACTTTTTCATGTAGTTCATGTGTGACATTTGATAATAATAAAAAAAATCATTTGCTTGTATTCTGTATTTCAAAGCTATCTACACGGCAGAATCCAAAGTTTGATTGAAACGTGTGGTAGAACACTGTGGGATGTCTGTATGTCAACTACTTGCAAATATTAATAACAAATCTGAGTTAGAAATGCATTTCAGGTGAAACCACCTAGAAACAAACAGGCTAGGATGCCTGGAATAGTACTAAATCTACTGTGGAAACTGATATACTACTGGCATCAATATTTCAACTCTTCTGTAACACCCTTGTGCTTGTTACAG
>JAOXJM010000005.1:33238219-33257373 GCA_026413425.1 Tringa solitaria
GGGGGGGGAACCCCAGACCAAAAGCACAAATGCTTTTAGATCATATATTGACAAGAATCAAAACACTGTTACCAAATGCAAATATGCTAGCAAATCTCTGTCACTTGAATAAGGAAATAGTGCTGAGTTATCCCATAACACTTGCACACACGATATGAAAATATTTCTTTGAATCTTCCTGTAAGTTGAGTGGAGTATCGCTGGGACAAGCAGACTTACCTAACAATTCTGAAAAGTCTTATAAAGCAGGTACTAGTTAATGTAAATCAGGAAATAGTGCTTCACATTGACGTCCCAATTTTACCAGTATGGATACTTACCACCTCTTTTTCTAAAGCTCACATTGAAAGATGTGTTCAGCTTACCTAACTGACAGTTAAACTCACAGATTAAATTGTACATCAGTTTGGATCCAAAGAATTTACAACTGTGTGTAGCTTTTGAAATAAACATGTTTTGCAAAAAACAGAAGAATCAAAAGGCACTAAATACATAATTTGTCAATTTGCAGCATTTCTTTTATTACTTTCCCAAACCACTCTGCTGACTTTCTCTTCCTTTGTTCTGTAGCATATATGCAAGGTGCCTCTTTGCTACATGTGTCACTGTTTGGCTGACCTAGAAAGAATAGATTGGAGAGAAATCAGAAAGGAATAGATCAAAGAGAAATAGTCAAGCATAAGAGTTAGGGGAAGCACACTTGTTCTGCTGCCAAGCCATGCAAAACTTACTAGCCTCAGAAGCATTTATACCGATTGATCGTGCAATAAAACTGTTTCCTCGTAGCCAAATTAGAAAATCTGGAAATGGGATTATTCCATCTATGTTAAATAATTCACTGCTTAAATCTTCAGTGTATTGATAATATCTGCATGAAGTTTAAAGCAAAACAATTGAGCTAGTGAGCGTATTGTGTATAGGGATGTGAGAAAAGATGTACCCAATTTTCTATAAAACATGTTTTAAAAAAAAAAGTTAAAACTACATTACAGGGAATGTCATTTTATAAGAATCCAATTTGGTTTAAAGCATTTGTAGTTAACTTGTAATGGAAAAAAAGAAGTGATAGTGATTATTTCTGGTAGCAATGCAGTACAAGTGTTAAAATATCAGTGTTTCCACTGTTTGAGAAGAGCACTCAGACTTGAGTAGTTGTAACTAACATTTTTCTAGTATTTTTGGAGAAGAGGAAATCCTGGTAGTGTTGATTAAACAATATGCTTTATACTGCTTTTGTTCCTTATGGTCCCTCTCTTCGTTGACAGATGAGATGTCTTCTGGGTTGAGTCGCCTGAAAAACCTAGCTCTTGGTCTGCAAACAGAAATAGACGAGCAAGATGATATGCTGGATCGCCTAACAAAAAAAGTAGAGACACTGGACATCAATATTAAAAGCACTGATAAAAAAGTCAGACAACTTTAAAGAATTTTTAGAAATTTTTTTGTCCTCCGTCAGTTCTTGGATATCTTATCTCAACTAATCTCTTAAAAAAAAAATAATAACCTTGGACAATATCTGTTTCTCCTTTTTCTGTTATGTTATTGATTTTGTTGTCATTAAAATTGCATAATCTTAAATGCAGCATAATACCTTAAATTCCTTCTTACCGTACATGGGAAAAGTGCACATTGAGTGAAATCCCTCAGTGCTTGGTAAGTGCTTTTGTGCCGGGTACCCTGCTCATTTGTATAACTGCGTCATGTGTGTGCAGGAATTCGCAATCTACGAAGCTTCAGTGTCCTTGGCCCGGGAGCTGTGATGAGAAAAGTAACGATGTTTTGCCTCTGCTTTGGTGAGGGGGCAGGGGAACAAAATGTGCTGCATTGTTTAGAACAAATGTTTCTAATTCTGTTTACCTAAAGCTATTTTAAATTTAAAAAAATGCTGAATTCCAGCTGTAAAAATAATTCAAAGTGACTGTTCTCTGGCATTTCTGGGGCTTAAGGAACGAACTGTTCTGTGGAAGCTGTAAAGTATCACAGATGTCATGCAGTAATGATAATATTCTGTGCGTGTTCCCTTTCCTACAATGACTTTTGCCAAATGGTGGAACCATGAACTGTGGTTCTGAAGTTTGGGTCACTAAATGCTATCACCTTTATTTTCAGTAAAGATCTCTAAGGGCATCTTATGTTCTGCAAGAAATACTGATTGACAGTGACTGAAAAGGTTTGGGTAACAAATTCAGGATTTAACCACGTGCTCTTAAAGATTCTTTTGTAGAAATTGTCACCATCTGTTTTTTTATTGTCTGCTCTTTCTCAGCTTGTTCAGTTAGGTGGTTATTTGAAAAATAGCTCCCATTTAATGGTCTGATACTGCACAGATTATATAAAGATCATTCTTTACTGTAACATTTCAAATGTGATTAGCAATTGAGCAGATGATGTGTTTTCCTAGGTAATGTGACTGTTTTTAAGAAACTCAGCAATGGTTCACATACTTCTGCATTGGCTTAGCAGGTATGAAAAGTTCCTGCAAATGAAGAGAAGCTCTGAAACGTTTTTGAGTCTTCCGGATACGAGTTGAGCCTTCTAATTTGTTTTATTCTGTTGTAAGTATCACTGTAGATAAAATAATTCTGTTCTAGCCTGAAGACATTACATGAGAACTTGCTGTCTGTCTTGGAAACAAGTAAATTATTTCAGTTTGGAGGGGTCAAGGGACCTGTGTCAGTGTTGCAACAATCACTGTCACAAAAAACAGCAAGTGGCTAAAAAGAGTTACATTTTTGAGCCGATGCCACATTATCTTATGAATGAAAGGAAGACCTTGGTGTTTAGGGCTATCAAGCTTGTATCCTTCATGAACATCACATTCATGCCCTCCCTTTTTTTTTCCAAGGGATTTGCTACCTTGAGTTTATTTGCTATAAAGTCCACCCAATTGTTAAGAAGGTAAAAGAAAACTTGAGCCTTTCCTCTTTAACTGTGTCTCCTGAAAGTTGACATGTAGAAAAATAAATCACTAAAAAATCTATGCATCTTGGACATAGTTATTATAGAGAAAAAATATTCCCTGGATTACTACCAAAGTAGAATTAGGTTTAAGGTGAGCCTTTGTTTCCCCTTATGTGATTAGGCTTTGTTTCCCCTTTTGTTACTGATGTCATTGATTTCAGTTCCTTAAAAAGTGTTTTGCAGGGACATAAAACTTCAAGAGCTATTGAGTACCTTTAATTGCTTTTAATTTTCAGTTTGTGTCACCTATGCTCATTTAGAACCATAAGAGCCTTATTATTATCAATGTATCCTCCTAATATCAATGTATTATCTAGCTTTTTGGTTATATACCATAATTCTCTCTTACTGTTAGAATATTTATGAATGATATGATTTGATGTCTCAAGGCGGCTGATACGTTTATTTATTAAATGACACAATCATTAGTTTTCAAAGTATTAAGTACCTCAATGAAGGAAAATTGAAATTTTAATTATACCATGTTTAGTTTCCTATTTGACTTTTTCCTTTTAATAAAAAGGGTGAAAAGGCTTGTATTTTTTTTTCTTATCCCAATGCTGGCTAACAGAAACACTTTCATCTTAGGATGTATAAATTCTCTGCAGAATACCAAAATTGCATAGTAATTAATAACACTTCTTTTAGCGTGAAGTCTTCTTTTACCTCTATGCAACTATTTCACAACTAAATTTTTTCCAAAGTAAGGCTCTGGTAACTAGGATGTGTGCTGAGGCTTTCTCCACTAAGTTATGGCTAATGGAGGAAAATGTAGCTGGGGGATCTAATTGTGTGATATGTAATAAGAAATGTGAAGCTTGAATCTAAACAAAAATTTTTGTTGGTTTAAGCATGAAGTCTGTTGCCTTTCTGATGTAAGCTATTCCGGTTTTTTTTTTAGCCTAAACTATTTCACAAAAGCAAACTTAAGTTTTTGGTCGACCGTTTAGTTACATTAGCCTAATGGAAAGTTTACTGTATCCTGAATATCTTTGATGCCTTTAAAAACACGGGCAGGGAAGGGGAATTAAAAAAAAAAATAAATCACTGTTTCTGCTTTGAAAACCTCGTGATTCAGGCAGACTAGAAAACCAGGATCTCAGCCATGCGGAAGTTATACAGAGGTCTGACTTCTTATCTTTTCTAACAGTGCTGTTCACTGTCTCAGTAACATACGTCTTTGTTTGCATAGACTTTTCTGCTCTATGTATTATTTTTGGTTTGGTTTTTTTAATGGCCTTGTTTTAAAGGATTATTTCCCACATTGGATTTCTTGGGGGGTGGAGGGAGGGGACAAGATCATGCATGGGTATGAATGAATTTCTGCTACAAACTGAATTCCATTTCTCAGCGTTCATACAGATGCTTTATGCTGATAACTGAAGTCCAATTGACATGAGGACACAACACGATTTTGTAAGAGTGGTGAAATTTTTTTGCTTGTTAGGATAACCTTCCATCCTGCAGAAAGGGGAAAATTAATGTCATTTTGTATGTGTTATGAAAGACTTACTTCACTAGCTTTTTTTACTATGTCCTGAGCTAGAGTTTTATTTCGTCTTTGAAACTGGTGAAAAACTTACCTTATGTAGGGTGTAGGACTCTCAGAAGAAATGTAATTTACACTCAAGCAGTACTTTGATAAGTTAAATGATTTTGCATAAAAACTCGTGTTGGCATAGAAATTGGTGTCCTTGCAGCAAAATAGCTCTAGTTAACTAATTTTATTCCTGTTGGCTTGAGTAGAAGTTTAATAATAAAAAAAAATGTTCCCTTTCTAGAAGGTGGTTTTCTTGCTTCCCAAAAAGTTTGCTAATAAATTTTGAAGAAGTTTTAAACACTGGGAAATAGCACACCCTTCATAACGTAGATATGAGAAGACATACTCTAAAAGCAGCAAGGGAAAAAACAAAAGTGGGAATAACCAGTATCTGATTACTAGATTCCTAGGTGTATTTGATTTTTAAACTTCCTGAGCATTGAATTAAATATTTGTAACAAATGATGCTAAGCTGAATTTTAGGCTGTACTGCAAAGATTTGTTGCTGTGCTGAACTCTCTTGGCCTACTGAAACTGTTGGGACGCTATATGGTGTCGGGGATTTTTTTTTTTATGTGTGAAATTTATCTGAAATATTTTGCTGCCTCATAGTTTTTGTGAAGTGATGTATTTCTGATCACTCAGCCTTCTGAACAAACAGATTTTTGTAGGCATTTTTATAAGCATAACATATGGAGGTTATGTGTTAATTTTTAATTTGAAATACATGGGGCTTAATTTTCAAAATCACAACAGTTATCTGTGTCTATGGCTTTTTAAATGGTACTTTAATTGTGTGCCACTCTGGTATAACATTTTTTATACAAGTCAAATGGAAATATCTATCTCTTATTTAAATGCTAAACTGGACTGTAGTTCAGAAGTTTAGGAGGTTGAATGAAATTAATATTGAATGGTAAGACGGTCAATAAAGGTGTTTATTGTTAATGGAGAGTTTTTGCAGTTATTTCCCAAAATTCTTTGACTGCAATTTCATTGACACATCTTTACCATAATACGATCTGTTTAAATGCTGGACCTACTCTGTACAGTTTGTGCCAGAATGGAAATAAATTTGCAGCTGGTATGTTTTGTTTTCTGAGAATAAAAAGAGGGTATTGTGTTTCTACTTGGTCCTGAGAGGAATGCAAACAGGCATTTATTTTTGCAAAACTCTAACCTGTGATGATAAAATAATTCAAGATGTGTCTTGAAAAATAATCTTCCCATAGTGCTTGCTGTTATCAGGAATAGCATAAACGGGATGCATGCATGAACAAAGCAGGTGGAACAGGAGTAAGGCAAAGAAAAAATAGACGGTCTTGAAAACCTAAACCCAACAGGTATGTAATGTTCCTGTGCGGGCCAAAGCTGGTGCTGGAAAAATCTTCAGAATGTCCTGACCTTCATTAGGTTCATATCTGTGTATGAAGGGAGAAACTTGGCTTCTGAAAATTTTTTGGTAGTAGAGTATGATTTTTTTTGATACCATAAAGCAGAGATTCAGAAGTGCTATTACAAAAGCTCTGGAACGGGAAAGTCAATGTGCTAGAGAGACAGTGACAGGTTTTTTAAGATGCAGATAACTTCGTTTTGCTGCCTTTGTGCTAGGAATTCTTTAACAAATGGGAATTGAGAGCTCTTCCATCTCTGCACTTTATTGTTGCATATAGAATAATCAAAATAGTGTGAAGAGCACAGTGAAATTTGGCAGAGAATGGAGCAGTGCAGTAGATTCTGGATCTCTGCTGGGAATATCCTGAGCTTCCTCTGCTTTGTGTGGTGAATCAGTTTATAAGTCTTAGAAAGGCAAGTATTTTCCGCCAATCTGTTTATGGCTGGTTGGGTACTTCAGCTCTCTTGCGTTTTCTCAAGGACTTCCGGACACAATTCAGTCACTGCTTTTCAGGGAAATAAGAGGGAAGGGGAGGTAAGAGTTGCTCGTGCGAGTATGTAAAGCCAGGCAGAGTGAGGCCCACGTGCTTCTGCTGCCTTTCACCCTTTTCCCTGCTTCTGAAGGAGGTTTGGTTTTAGGAGGGAGTTCTACAATTTTCACTTTGTTTTGGTAGGTGGATGGTTGGTTTCCTTGCTTCCAAATAAAAATATTATGTGTTCCTGAAATGGGAAAATATGAAGAACCACTGCACTGGAGCCAGAACTGAAGGCTGGGTAAGGCTCACTTGAAAGAAAACACAGAGGTGCCCCCAGAGTAAAGAGACTGCTGAATCGGGAAGATCCCTGAATGCCAGGGAGGGTTTTCTAAATACAGTGACTTTGGAGCCCTGCCTCAGCTATAAAAAGTCTAGATGGATTGTGACTTTGCTGTTGGTGAGGCAGAACCTTCTAGCTGTGGATATTTTGGGGAAAACAATGGATCCCCTTGGCATCTTCTTTTTAGATGATCCTTTTTTCCCCCCTCCATGTTAATTATAAATCTGTTCTTTCTGTTAATGGATAGCAGTCATTTGCCAACTGAGCTCTGCCTTCAGATCAGCACTCTGAAGAGCGGCTAGAATTTGTTGCTTGGAAGTAGCAGCCTTTGCCCAGCTCGTGTGTCTCACAGCCTTCAGGGGTCAGCTATGGCAGCAAGAAGATGCAGTGTGCCACCAAGGCCATGCTGTGTGTATCAACCCTGAAGCGTGGAAAGAAAACGATACAGTTTGGAATGTGTATGTCAGGTGCTGACAACCTTAGAGAGTGGGCACGCTACCCCAAAAAGTTTGTAAATTTAAGAACAGGCACATTAGAGCTGTTGACAAAAATTATATAGTTTTATTATTTTCCTTTGGCTTTACTCAAGAAAATTTCTTACTGACATGATGTATTTTGTAAAATAGGTAAAGTCTACACTCTTTGTTCCTGACTTCCAGCCTCCCTACGTGATAAATCAAGTTACTAATCAAAGTTTTCCTTGTCATTTCCTGTGTCTTTCCCAATTGCTTCCTTTAAATTCACCCAATTCATTTAAATTCACCCACTCTCCTTCCTCTGGGAAAGAAATGATTAAGGGAAGAGCTTTTCTTCAATATGCTCTCACAAGTGTATTATTTTTACCAGTTCCTAATTGAGTTCAGATTATGTAGCTACTAAAACCTGACTTGCTTTTCCTAAGATTTGATCTCCAGATTTCTCTTAGAACTTCTGTGCAACCCCAGTGTTTGTTTGCATCTAATGTTTGTTGCTAGATGGTGTTTACTGGCTAGCAGTTTGGGTGCCTTGGAAAAATTCCTGCAGGAATTCCCTTGTTTGAAGCAACTGAGAAGGGTGGTGATGCAGTCTGTTCGTGGCTTCCAGTGAGATCCACAGTAGTGTCAGTACTAAGTCACTGCATACCAGCACTCAGAACATCTGATCTTGATAGTCTTAACTTTATTGCCTTGTTTTCACCATTGCCTTGCGTCTGGATTGGCCATTCTGTTTGCAGCTCTGCCCACTGGTTGTCTTGATGACAGGATGTTCCTTCCTCCTTTGATTGAAGTCTAGTCAGAGAGGCAGCTAAGAAATCCAGCAGTATGGTGTAAATAGTAAGGTTACAAAATGTCATGTAAGGAAGCAAAGGCTAAAACCCAATTGCATTCTGCTGCTTATGGAGAAAGCTTTGCAAAGGAGAGGCAGCATCAGCCTGTATCTTTCCAGCTGCAGTAACGCATGCAGGGTGACTAGGACTGAATGTCTGAGGACTTGTATCTTGACTTTTGTGGAAAGTCAAGATCTCTTAAAAGGCAGGAATTCTATGGAGACTGTGACTATTCCAGATTCAAAGTTCTGCAGCCTTCTTCCCTAGAAATATTTAGGCTGCTGACAACATTGCAGAGGAGACCTGTGGGTCATTTTACCCTCTTCATTGTATCTTGCTGTGTTCTAGGCTGTTGGCGTTTCCGGAATTTATTCCCAAAGCTGCATACAGTAATACAGTATAGATAGGAGCTAGCAGCGTTTGTGGGTGCTAATCCTCAGTCCTGTTGTGTGAGCTGATGCAGGCAGGATGCAGGAACAACCACAAAACCATGGATTAAGGGCAAAGAACAAATTTAATGTCAATACATCATGGATCAGGGAACCTCGGAAGCAGCACCCCAGCAGAGGCAGGCAAGCAGGGGACACAGGCACTGAAGAGTGAGAGTCCTTATTAGCAAGAGAGTCCTCGTTAGCAAGGGAGTGAGAGAGCTCCCACTCGCTGTTCGGGCCTGTATTTCAAGGATTCTGGCAGGCAGAGTTTTCTGCTGTGCTTTGATCTCTTCAGCAGCAGGGCAGGAATCTCAGGCGTGTTTGATAAGGTGTCCCTGAGTCCATCCCAGGCCTATGTTATCTAAGTGCAGATGTCCTACTTGAGCACACAAAACTAAGCAACAATGAGTGTGATAGATGCGTTTTCCAGCATCCCGCACGTGAGTCACTTGAGCATATTTACAGTCCTCCTTGCCAATCTTCCATTTCTTTCCCACACCTGCCTTTGGGATGCTTCCCACCTCTCAACGTGTGCTGAGGGATGGTGCAGCATCAGCTCTGCCGTGGCCAGCCGGTCACCTCCCACCTCTTCTTGTGTTTGTCTTCAGTTGTGGCTGAGCCAGATAGAAAATAGTGATTAGAACATACTGTATTGTGATATGGAGGGAAGGATGTTCGTTCCTAAATGACATAGTTGCAATAATTCAATTATGAGTTAATTTTTGTTGGTACATGTTTAGCAAGACCTAATGAACTAAAAATGAACTGCAGCATTAAGCAAAGTGCAGGTGAGACAATGATCTTGTCAGGATCCTGTTATCGATGCCCCAACCTTACTAAGCCACAGAACAACTCTAGTGTGCTACAAACTGACATTTGTGGCACAGCAAAAGTAGCCTTGTTCTCAAAAAGACATGAAAACGGCCTTCTAGATACAGAAGTGCTTTAATTTGTCAGCTTTCTCCCTAATTAGGGGGCAGAGTCTTCCCACTTGAGCAAAAATATGACAGGGACCTCAGTGCTGAATTACAGCAGAAAATACTGTGTGCTTTCTATGCACACGCTTCCTCTTAATGTTCACTGGTATCAATCAAGGGAATATCCTCTCATACCGGTACTTTTTGCAGAAGTCCACAGAAGTTTTAGTCTAGCTCCTCTATCTGATCTTTCATCACTACTGACTTTGAAAACTTTTTATTTCACTTAGGCATATCCCTCAGCAATTTCACGTGCCATCCGAGTAATGCATTCATTATTGAAATTATTGAAATTTGTGTGATTTAGTAATTTCCTGGCACACTGATTCCCAAACATGTGGGCGGAAAAATGGAGAAGGATTTTTTTTCCGTTTCTGGGTGTCTGTTTTATTGCCTGAATCCTTGCTCTTGACCCTTTTGAATGTTTCTTTTTTGTTGTTGCATTGCATTTCAATTGCTTGTCCAGTGCAGCGTCTGAGAAAGATGATGTGGTTGGTCTGTCATCCTTGCAGCTGAAGGTGGTGGGAAGGAAGCTTTCTCTTAGGAATCTGATGTACCTGACTGCTGTAGCATTTCTAACTTTGAATCTCTGGAGCTGTTTCCCTTTCTGCAATCTCCATATGCTAAATAAACACTTTTGGCAATTGCCAGCTTTACTAATCAGTGTTTGAAATGCAGTATTGAGGCCTTATTATATAGGAATTATTATATATATATATCCTATTATATAGGAACATACTAACTTAAGAAACAGGCTCATATTTGTGTTGCAGGTCACATTAAAACCATTAAACTTCCTTGTGTCTCTGCAGTTAGGCAGGTGCGGATGTATGGCTGAGTCAGTTTGGCTGAGTTAATGATCTGTGTGAATCTCCAGGGAATGTCTCTGCTTCCTCAGGTGTCTTAAGTGCCAGGGTTATGGAGTCAATTCCTGTAAGAACAATTTTCATCTAGTATTTCAGAGAATCATTAATTCTGACTTACCCTTGGGTTAGTAATAAATAATGGAATTAGATAACATTTGAAGAGACATTTTTTAAGTCTCTACAACCCTGTTATGTACCTGCCCACGGTACTTAAAATGAGCAGTCTTAAGGAAGAGAACTTTTGATGACAGTCTCGAATGCTCTGTTTTTTAATTGTTCAGTCATCTGGAGGCCATGAAATATGACATAATGTAGTTATATTTTGACTCTCATCAACTGCTTTGCTGTTTTAGTACCTCTTTTTGTAGTATGGAGTGACTGGAAGATTGCCAAGTGAAGGGATGTCTGTGTGTGAACAGCCGGGAGGGATAATATGTAAATCTGGTGAGAAGAGGCTATTAAAGGCAGTGTTGAGATAAAATGGAAAATAGACAATATTGAGCCTCATCAGAAATATCAACATAAACAGCAGCTACTGTACGATGTCTCTGACATGAACTTCGTAGCTTTAAATAACTGCATTCTACAGAAAACAGATGGATTATGAAATCTGAGAGCAGACTTCCAGAAAACAGTTTAGTCTTTAGGAACACGTCCATGTTGATGTTCAGCATATCCTCCTGGCACAAGGGGACACAAGGCTGCTTCTCCTGCTGCTGTATTTACATAATACAGCAAGGAGCTGGAAAGTTGGACTACATGCAAGCCAAATATAGCTGAAAATAATGCTGCATGTCGTATGTAACTATGAATGGAGATGAATAGAGAGGAAGTGATATCTGAGATAAGCAATATAATAAATGCTGCCTTGTTGCTTCGTAACCCAGCAGCTGAGGAGCCAACACACCAGTGGAACAAATCAGGAAGCCCTGACTAACCAAAGGGACCCTGCTGATACCCTACCAGAATCCTGGTATCACCAGCAAATCGAGCTGCATCATTTTTTGACAAGGGTGAGTGGACTGGGAAGTGACAGACCATTCCAAAATGTTTAACTTTATATTACGGATGAGGATGGATTCAGGCTGTGTGTTAATCCTATGGCCTATACTTTACTATCCTTGCTTTGGTATAATTAATCAAAAAGCTCAGGACAGTTTTCTGTGTTCTACCAGACATGTATACAGCCATTTGTTTGCTTGCTTTGGGAATGGATGTGATCAGTCACAGTCCAGACTTAGCAAATCAAGCTGCTGTTTGCAAACACAAACTTGGCAATATGCATTAACCGAACATAGTTCTTGCAGCAGGCAAGACATCACGTGCTGCCTCAGACACATTCTCGGCTAGAAGAGAACCGTGCAGATACTTAAGGGTAGTTGGGAGGGCCCATGAGAGGGGTTATTTCTTAACACTAAACTTGCTTCTTTCGGTTCTTTAGTTCTCTTTCAGGATAACCAAAGAAACAAAAGAAAAGCTGATTACTCTTAACAGTTACATTTCAGTCTTCGTGAAATAGAAATGGATAGAAACACACAAAGATGACTCATTTTTTATGTGCTCTGGATACATAGCCTTACTCGATCCAGAATTTTAAACATGTTTACGCGAGGCTCTGGTTGAGTGGGAGCAAATGACTTGTGGAGAGCTTGGATGAAAGAGGGAAAACTCTGACACTGGGACTAGAAATCATTCCTTTGCTTCCTGGATGCAGTATTGCGTGGTGCAGAAAGAGGGAGGAAACTAAAAGCTTCTGCATAACTGGACCTCTGTACATTCTTTTTGAAATTAATACTTTATTAAATCTCATTTTTCCATGATGAGGACCAAAAATCTGTAAAGAAATGCAACCACAAAATGCTAAATAAATGGTTTAACTTGCACTTCATATGCTTCCTTCTTCATTTTTGTGTTTGCTAAAGAGAATCTACATATCCGGAACAGCAGTTTCCCAAAAATCAATGTCACTTTTTTACATTGCAGGGCACGTCTCAGGCCTTTAGAAAAGTAGGAAGTACTAAATACTCTTTAAATTAGGAAGATCTTTCTAAAAAGATATTTTCTAAAAAAATTAACTGCACTCTAAAAAGCTAAGATTGTAAATTCCCTCTGGTGCTTATTAAGGCTGCCTCCGTACAAGAGGTTTTCTCCCTTTATTCAACATCCCTCAGACAAGTAGGTTCAGTTACACTGAAAGCGCTGGCCTAAAGGAGCACAGCTGTCTTAATCTTGTGTCATTTAAACTCATTCTAGCAACAGGGTAGCAAGAGTGCTTATATGCTAGCATTGGTAGGAATTTTTTTAAAGCTACTTTAGGCTTATGAGGACTTTGAGCATGTATGTCTGTGCTTACCTATGTTTTATTCTAGCTCAACTGTCTCATTATTTTCTCAAAAATCTAAAAAGTAGCAAACATCTAGTTGTTGAACTTCTCTGGGAAAAAGCTTTGTGTTGCATTTGCATTTTGAAAATTCTGGTTAAGACTGGAGTTCCAGAAAAGTCAGTCTGTTACATTCAGATTATATATGTCATTAAGAACCATGAAATGTAGAGAACTTCCATTAAAACCTGTTCCATAAACAATTCAAGAGAGAGGAAGCCAAAGATGAGTAAGAAAATTAGGGTGACTTTTATCTTCAGCTTCCTGTAACCCTACAAGCTGATAGAAAAAAAACCCCAACCAAACAAAAAAACTAAACCCAGGGCCTTTGTGTTACATAAAATAGCATTACGTGATCTAGTAAAACCCTATTTTTGAAGGGGAGAATACAGTTCAGGAAATAATCGTGTTTTCAGGAAGGGACTTCTGAATACAAAGTTAATGTGGACGAAGGTACAGATTCATACAAAAGCAGGAATATGGGCATAAAGACAGGGAACAAAAAATACTTAATGAACAATAAAACTAATCCAAGAAGGTGCAGGCCTTGGTCAAAGATATTTTTTTTTCCCCTCATGATTTGGGTTGACTGCTTCGTAGACTTGCCGTATGGGCTGAACTCCAACTTCAGCCATTCCTTCTTAATACAAGTCTGTCTCCATTCTCTGCCTATTTTCATGAAACTTGCAGAAATTTAATATCTTTGAGCTTGTTCTCCTCATCATGTATGGCTGAATTTGGCCAATGGTCTCAAAGCTTACTATGGTGGGGAAAAGGAAATGGGCAAACACAGGGAAAGCATAGTCCTAAAAGACTTGTTTGCTTCTAGGGATGGGGTGAATTCATAGCTTATGGCTTTAGAGAGTGCATCTTTCCAGGATTAAGAGATGGGGAAATATACTGTAAAGGCCATATAGAAAATTTAAAGTCTGTTTACCATCTGCATGGTTTATTACTACACTTAAAAATGTAATGGGGTTTCTGCTTTCCTTGGCTTTATTCTATTTCCTGGATAAAATAATAATGTTAAGAAAACGAACACTGAGTTTTCCCTCTCAAGGGTCTATTCCAAAGGAAATAACTAAAAGGCCCTAGCAGTCAATATATTCAGCATTTCCCAAATCACCCTGTTAATCTGCAATTAGAAAACATCAGTTCATTCAGTCTTGCTGTAGGACAGAAGGAATAACCAGAAGACTGAAGACTACTTCAGGTCCTTTCCAGCCTTTTCTTCTTGTGTCCTATTAATGCACACTTACTAGTTGTGCTCCTAAATGGTATCTAACCATTCAGAACGTTTAGGCTAAGATGTTGCATTGTCTATTTATAGGTGTAGGATGGTTTTCTGACATTCCAGAACTAGTGAAATTAGCAATAGGTGTGCACACTTATTTATATTAGCTATCTCATTTCTTTCCATTAATTCTGTTTTCAAAGAACAGGTTCACCCCCTATCCACTTGAAGGGTGACCTGCCAGAGAAAACACTCAGGAGGAATTCAACTTCTGAAAAGTTTCATGTACTGAGCAGCCCTGACCCATCTGTCACAATTTTGAAAACAGACATTGACTCCCATGCCCTTTATTCAGCTTTGCATCGCTGACCAGTAGACGTGTGTTCTTACAAGGCTGGGCTGGAGGAGTTGCAATTTCAGCTAATGTGCTGCCATGCAAGTAATTCAGCATCTGTGCTGCAAACCTTGGAGAACACAAGTGTCCAGAGAAGCAGCAAACAACTGTACGAATGCACAGAGAGCACAGCACAAACAGAAATGGCTTCTTTAAATGGAAATGCTTCTGGAAGAAAAGACAGGCATATTGTTTGCCAGTTACAAGTAAATTATGTATCGTGGCATTAGCTCTGTGGGGAATCTAAAGACCTCCAGCCTGAACTGCTACTGCCTCTAGACACTTCCGTTCGTTTTGACATTAAATACCATCAGAATCTATCATCCCCAGCAGAGCTTTCCATGCACAGGGAATACAGGATGCGGTTTCACTGACCAAACTAAATTAATAAAGTAACATTTATCAAGAACATGACAGAAGTTAAATCCACCATAACAGGGGATTTCCTTTAAATGCTACATGTGTATAATGACTTTCTCCTGCCAGAGAACGAACAAGGGGGAATTTAAACATTAAACAGTTACATATGAAACAACTCTGCAACAGAATCTTTATATTTCAAATTATTGCTTCAAAAATATTACACTTACAAATTTTACCAGTCCACTGTCAGGAGCTTGTGCAATGACTTACAAAAACCACAGAAGAAACTCGTCCAGAGCCTCAGAGTACTTCGTATGACCCAGAGTTATGCGTTCAGTAAGAAGAAAAGATGGGAAAAGGAGAATTGAATTCCAGGGGAAAAGAACATTATTTGAACAGAAGTTTGCACTAAAATGGAGAATGATTACAGGACATGTACAGGGAGTCAGTTCTGGATGGGAAACGACGAGAGGAGACCGTTCTTGACTCAGCAGCGAGGAGATGGGAGGAAAGGGGAGGGCTCCACCGTTTCCAGGAGACAAGCTGGAAAAAAGTCCAAGGAGTGAGGGTGTGGTTCGAAAAACAGGGAGTACAATTTCAAACTGGGTCCTGTAGAAACAGGGCAGTAAGTGAGGGCCTTGAGATGCATGAAATGTCAATTTTCTCTGTGAGAGATGAAATCAGAACTTCTGGAGCTGGCATGATGCTTTGTCTTGGCTGTGCCACATCTTCAGTGGTGTGTGACCGCTGATACAGCATTTGTAAGGTTTGCATTTATCTGTTAGGCAAAACACTGACACTCAGGCAGTGCACGTCAGCACACAGCTGCGAACAGACACGGATCACACATTCTGGGCTCAGTGCTGTGCCACACACATCACATTGCCAGCAGTCTGTTGTGGTCAGCCCCAAGGACCTGCAAGTCCAGCCCGCAGACTCCCTGTCACTTGGAGCTTCACTTGTTCACGCTTAGGCAGGTCTCCCACTGTCAGTGAGTGGATGCTCTCTCATATAGGCCTGAATATCTGCTAGTGCCTTTTTGTTTTGTCATAAAATTAGTAAAGTGGCCAAACATTTGCAAATTGAACACTTTTGTAGTTAAGCAATGATTTGAGCTGATGTTCTGGAACAAGACTCTAAGAAGAAAATCTAAGAGTAATGCACATTGGTTTTCCAGTGAGACCTCCTTGGCTGATTCTGTGGGAAGAAGAGTAGGAATATGCACAATACATATAACATTTTTCCATGTAAATAATAGCCCCTCCAAGGCAAAAAATGCAGCTCTTCTTAGGGCTGTTCTCAAATACTGAAGAGCATCAGGCTGCCACCTATAGAAGGAGCCAGAAACCCAAATATCTGGAGGAGAGCAACCTCTGAAAAAATAGAGAAACATTTACCAGGAGCTTTTCCACTGCATTATTAAAGGATTGCCAGGGATTACACCCTTCCCAGCTGTTAAGTGCTGTGGCTCTGCCTTTTTTTAAGGGAGCAGGAGAGTAGCAGTTAGCTAAGCAGAGGGGTACCAGCACATCGACCAGAGACTTGAGACCCTTTACATTTCCTTTTAATAGACTATAGATTGTAGGAGAAATACCTTAAATAAGGCCAGCATTACATTTCCATTGAGAGATCCCAAACTAAATATAGAAAACAGGGTTAAAAGACTGAATTAAAACATCTGTACACACAGCTGACTGTACAGAGGTCAGTTTCTTTAGCTACGGAATGCAAAGTGGAGAAAAGATGGCAAAATGCTTTTCCCAATTTTTGATTTGTGTCAAAATTTCAAATACTTTCAGCCACCTCTTCAAACTGATCATGACTGTGACAAAACTAACTCGTCAGCAGAAAAGCCAGGTGTTAAACAGAACAGATATTTAAACACAGAACACTGTAAAAAATGTGCAAATGGGAAAGACACTGACAGACAGAAGAGTGGCAAAGCACTTGAACATAAAGTGAGATGCTTTTTTTACTATACAAGTTACAGGATATTGTAATTGGGATTTGGCCATCTGGGAGTCGGCATGAAGCATTATACTCTTAAAACTGGATTGAAGAAATATAACAGACCTTTAATATTAATTATACTTTAAAGGAGCCTTGATTTCCTTGCCAGTGATCTCTAGTTTGTGTCAGCAGTTTAGTGTCAGACTACAAAGAGTGATTGCACATAGTACACACTGATTTTTGTGCATTTGTAATTCTTGCTAATAAAAATATCTCAGAGACAAATCTGTTGTTCCTTTCCCTTGTCACAATTTTCTTTAAAATATAAATGATATAAAAATATATATCCTGTAATGATGTACATTACTTAAGAGGTTCTATTTCATTTGTGAAATAAGCGATGAAAGTCTATGGCTCGTTTTTTTTGTTTGTTTGTTTTTTTAAACAAAGCTAGTTAGCTATTAATTTAAAAGCCAAAGCTAGCAATTGGAGCTCTGCATAGAAATAATTTGCGTCCATAGTGACTGTGAAGGAGGGAAATTGACAGAGGAAAACACAGAATAAGTTCATTAGATCAAAATGAGCTGGTTACAGATTGTGTCCTGATATCCCAGTGATGGTCCTGTCCCTGCAGCACAGTTGACTCGCCCTAATTTAAAAATTTATATAGCTAACCCACTGTAAATAAACTGTTACTAACAGACCTATGGAGTAGATGCTACTCAACCCCCTTTTGAGACCACGTAAAGAAAAGTTGTCTCCACCTCCTCCTTTTGCTTGCTTTTGAGAGAACAGACCTCGGTGCCTAACCCCAATCGTGAATCCTCTCGGGGGAGCTACAGACCCCGCATTTCCTGGGGGACAGGGCTTTGGCAGCACCCAGTCCCAGCACCTTCTGCCACCCGTTCAAAGTGTCCAGGGACTGTGTTTCCTCAATCCAGCTGCAGACCTTCAGGTCTCCCACGCAGGGCAAAAGGGTCCCCACAGCCGCAAGCTGCAACTGTGCGTACCAGTCGGGACCAAGGTGTCCCAGCAGAGCCACGCCTACAGTTCCTTCGGAAACCTAACCCAGTTTTGGTAATTCCCAGCTCCATGTATTAAAAATGAATGAGGTTAAGTAAAAATAATGAGGTTTTAAATTGTAATATATTTGGAATTGTTTTAATCTGCCTTCTGGTTTTGAGTCTTCAGGGGTCTCTCGTTCAGCTTTTCTTTGCAACCCACAGCATGAGAACCTTATTTATAAAAAGTTAAATCAGATATTCTCTTGTAATCTCATGTTTCCCAGAGCTGGGCTCTCTGGGAGTATGTGACGGCTGCAAAGCTCCTCATAAAACTGCTGGAGGTAGTAACACCGCAGCAATCCGTTTCTATCTTGAAGGATTACAGCAATTTAGGAGAAACATAGTAGCAGTAACGTTACCTTCACCTCCCCCATCTGATGCTAACGGGCTGGCTTGGAGCGAGGGTGGAAAACAAAGGTGTCGGTATACCTCTTGCATGTTGGACCCTCCACTTGTTGTTTAATAACTTTCCAATTTATGATGTCAACTCTTCAGGGACGGAACCCTATTTCCACTTAGAAATTCAACGGGGCAGAACAGCAGGATGGCTTTTCAAATTTTCCTGATAACGGTCATAAAACTCCTCGCCCACCTTTGGGCACGGCAGTAGGCAGCAAAGCCCACGTGGTGATCCCATCTCTTGGTGGACCAAGGACAGTGGGCAGCCGCGCCAGGCCAAAGCGCTGGCTGAGCCCCTTGGGGCTCCCAGGGGCTGCTGAGACATGGCGGCTGCCCTGGCCCTTTGCACAGAGCTGGGGACCGTGACTGTCAAAGGCCACGGGTGCCTCTGCTCCCCTACGGTCAGGATGAGCCGGTGTCCCCCCCAGACGCGGAGGAGAGAGGCCCTTTGCTGCAGCCAGCCACCACGGCAGGGACAGGGTCACGTCGCGGGCCCGCTCCCGACCTTCAGTGCCCACCGAGGGCCACAGCCCGGCGGCGGGGTGGCACCGGAGAGCCCCTTGCCCTTCTCGTCACCCACGGCGGGAGCCTCGCAGCCCTGAGGGGAACATCACCCCGGCACCGCCGCCCCTGCCTCGAGGAAGGGCGGGAGGGGATAGCGAAGGACCTCGGCGCCCACCCGCCGCCGCGGGGAGCCGGGGAGGGGGTCGAGTCACGTGACTGCGTGTGGAAGCGGCGGAAGGATACCTAGACAAGACCTTCCGCCCCTCTCCGTTGCCCGCAGCTGGGGCGGCGGGAGCCCCCAGCTCCTCGGAGATCCCTGCCCAGCCCTGCCACTAACCGGGAGCGGAGGGCGGCGGGGAGAGGCGGGCGGCAGGGGGCGAGGGCGGGCGAGAGGCGGAGGAAGAAGCGCCGTGGGGAAGGGACTATTTGAGGAGACCCTGACAGGCTGGCGAGGTGCGGAGTGATCCCGGCACCGGAGTGAGAGGCCCCGAGCTGAGGCAGAGGAGGGAGGCGAGCCCGCCGGGGCGCCATCCCAGCCAGGGTTCTGCGCCTGCGCCGCCCCCTGTTCGTCCCC
>JAOXJM010000005.1:33257820-33299312 GCA_026413425.1 Tringa solitaria
CCCCCCCGGTGCCGACTCCCGGGCTGCCGCCTCCCTCTGTCCCTCCATCCATCCCCCGGACTGCCTCGTCGCGGAGCGCCCGCGATTTGTGCAGAGTCACTCGCTGCCTGAGGGACCTCCCGCTCTAGGGAGGGGGAGGCGCCGGGCCGGGGCCGGGCACCTCGCCCCGGGGACCGCGAAGACCCCCTCGCCTTGGTTTAGGTGGGTGCCTTCATCTTGGAGAGGGATCGAGGCTTCTCTCTTTTGCCTAAACGACCATCAGCATCTGAATCGCGGAGGTTCATGGGGACGTCTTTCTGTGCAGCTGCGAACTGGGAGGAAATTGGTGAGATGAGGTGCAAGAAAGCATTTGGACTTGGAAGTGGCACAGCCTCTGTCCCTCCTTCCAAACATAACAATATTAAAAAACCCCATCCCTAAAAATGTCATAGTTCTGTTCTTCATAGCCTGTGAAAACCATAATGCCAGCATTGGAAAAGATCCATGACTAATGGATGCAGCACAGACAAACCGTTTTATCTGTTTACTTGTGAACTGGTGATGAGGAAGAGTTGTTAATGGAGTGAGAAAACAGCGGTCTCTGAATGTCCAGTTTGAGGCTGGAATTAAAGGAATTTGCTAAATGAATGAGAGAACAGGAAGTGGACTTGGCAAGTCATCCTTCTGTCTCTGTACCGCCCCTTTCTGTCAAATGAGACATCCATTTCAAAATATGAACTGGGTATCATCCATCAGTGTGGACTTTGTGCCACTTCATGCATTTCATCTCGGGAAATGGTTATTGCTGCTTCCAGCTCCCTTTGGGAAGTGGTTTTTCTTCTTGACTCAAAAAACCGTTTTGGTCACTCCAGAAGGAGCTTTAGCCTGAAAAACAGTAATAGGGCTAGTGAGCTCCAGAAATATCTAATCTATGTCCAAGGGAGCAAACACATCTGTCTCCTCAGAGTCGACATGGATTAAGAGAATTTAACGTAGTGAAGAAGAATTATACTGTCACTCCCCCCACCCTCTCCCTACCATGTCCGGTGTAGCAGTGATTGTAGTAACCTCCACTGAATTCCAAAGAGCTACAGTACAGCTGTCTGAGTACAAAACTTGGGATCAAAGTGGTTTTGATGTCAGATTCTTCTTAGAAGCATGTGGTTACAATTTAAAACTAGCAAACATAACTGGTCCCGCTGATTGTGTTTGGGCTATACAATAATGATGAGAGAATATTGCACTTAGTATGTCATAGGTGTATTGTGCTGCTTTGCATATTAAATGACTGTTTCTGTGATGGCTAGTGTTGTGTGTCTTGTAACACTGCCGATATTAGCATTGTGGTACTTCTGTGTTGGGTGGGGGGCTAGCAACTTCTCAAGGGATTTGTACGCAATCGTATTCTCTTTTTTGCTAACACCTGCTTTTGCTCTTAAAGAATTTGATCTCATTGAAAGGACTGAAACTGGGCTTGAGGGACTTGTT
This sequence comes from Tringa solitaria, assembly GCA_026413425.1. Classification (NCBI taxonomy): domain Eukaryota; kingdom Metazoa; phylum Chordata; class Aves; order Charadriiformes; family Scolopacidae; genus Tringa; species Tringa solitaria. Next base: position 33,259,288 of record JAOXJM010000005.1, read on the forward strand.
CCCAGCATGGAGATTGCAGAGGAGAAGGGGAAGCTTGGGACCCCTGCTGCTGACGTGTAGGATCGAAGTCTTCAGGATTCACCCTTTCCTGCTTCTCTCCCCTTCTCCCTCCCCCCGCAGTTTGAGTGCAGTAGGTGCAAAGCAGTACCAGAGAAATGGAGATTAGTAGTAGCTCGGGGTAGGAATGCGGTCAGCCTCCTCAGTGCTGCTTCTACAGTTGTTTCTACATGATGGGATAAACGTGGAGGGGAATCAGAAGGAATGTGAAAACTGGTAGTGTTTGCTCTGGCTGGATATCTGCAGTGCAGTCTTATCAGCTCTAACTTAATATTATGTGTTGTAAACATCTAGAGTCATTTGTAAATGATCCATGATGCCTGGCTGGTAGAGAACTCATTAAAAGGTTAGGCATTTAATCTTCTTCATAATGCTGCGCTATCACCCATATTTAGCTTTATCAGCTTAATCTCTTTTGTTCTGCACCCCCCTTCCGAAATTGGCTTGGCTACAGTTAAATTGTTATAGTTAAAATTAGTGTAACAGATCTACTGCTCTGCTTTATGATGTTAAATCCAAAAAAGTTGTAATTTCTTATAACTGCTGAGTTTCAGTGATCCTGTCTTAAATCTGTACTTTAAGTCAATGTGTACTATTTATACCTGTAGCCATATTATATTAATATGGGTTTAAGTGGTTAGAATAGCTGTTAGTGCTATAATTACTCAATTTCCAATTCAGGTACTGTTGCTGATGAAACGGTGTTTCACTTAAGTTCAGAGTCTTCCCAAGATAGTTGTCTGTACTTTACTAAAAGAGCTGAAGCCTGCGGAAAGTGCACTCCAGAGAAACTAAACATAAGTTGCAGTGCTAAATACTGAACTCTTCTCTCCCACTCTCTCTAGCCGGAAGTGGATAAATGATAGTGTGAAGTAAAACAGCGATCTTGGTCCACGTAAAATTGGAGGAGTGTTAGAGATCAGCAGACTGCTTACGTTCCGTGTGAAACTCATTTTGCTTTATGTCGCTTATCCTTCTGACTGAACCGTAGCTCCAAGCCTGTGCAGGAGGAGTGACTGCCAGTCGCAGCGCGTGCTAAATTTGAAGTTGTTATAGCTTGCACATACAAGTCCTGTAAGAGCACGTCAGCTGAAAGATGGAGAATAGCTGCAGTAAAAGAAAGGTATCCAGGTCTTGATGTGGTAGTAGTTAAGCTGAGAATGAACACAAGTCTTCCTATTGTTTAGTTTCATTTAATTCAGTTAAATAGTTTATTTTAGATGTGGACTTTGTAGCTATGAGTTTTCACAAATTCATAAAGAAATTTGCATCTTGCTCATTCATATTACAGAGGATACCGTAGTTAAGTCCCATAGCAAAGGAGAGGGATAAGGACTCATTTCTTATCTGCCTGATGGCTGACCAGCTGCAGCAGTACAAACTATGCCAACCCTGCTATAGTGAAGTACTGGTACACACTACTTAAGCTACTGTGATTTAATCGGGTTCTTAACTCTAGTGCTTATTTTAGAGCTGTGAATTATAAATTATTTCCCAGATTGAACTCTTCCAAGGGGATTGTAGCTTACAATGGAAGTGCTGTAAAAGACTGAATATACTGTTCTCAGAAACTGTATTACTGCATTCTTGGTTTGCATTATGCTTGAAATGATATGTGCTTACAGAGCTTTTAGCAGGCCTTTTTTCATATTTGGATACCTATAGCCTCTGTCCAAACCTTACTCTTGTCTAGTGGGCTTAAAAAACAATAGTTGATCACCTCTAAAAAGCGTTTCCACTAGAGCTGCGTGATAGAAAGCTGAAATGGGATATTTACTGAACCCTGGAGGGATCTTAAATTCACAGACTTCTTTTGACTCCAGCATTTAATTGGTGGTAGGTCCCAAGTATTGGAGTGTCAGTATTGAACAGGCAGCAAGTCAGGCTCACGCATTTCCCATTAGAGAAACAGACTTAGTTTGAAGACTGCTAGTATCGGTGTCTGAGTTAGTCCATGCTGGCTCAATCTGGATCGCTGCACTCTACAGAAAGGGAAATGCATTAGAAAGCCCAATATTTAGTACCACTCTTGTGTAAAAACCATTCAACTCCATTTCTTAGCAAACGGTACCATGCTGGTAAAGTAGAATGGGGAAAGACTAAATCTCAGGTTACTAGTTGTATGTCACCCTAAGTGTAGGACTTGTGTATCTTCATTCAGGTTGAGAATCAGATAATATATCTCAGGTTAATCTTTACCATGTCAGTAAGTTCTTAGTATCTGTAAGATGCTTAAAAGTAAGTTTGGTATCTAATCCAGCCTGTGGTAATACTATGTATCTATGAAGCAAAAATCTTTTGTCTGGTTCATTAAGCCTGATAGCAAAGATAGTTCTACACTATACATGTAGATAATGGGCATCAGGGCACGAAAGAGTAGGAGAGGCATTAGGTGGTTACTTATAAAACAGAATGTTATCTTTTCCTCTACAGCAAGGCTTACAGTACGCTAAGTGGGGATGCTTGGTAGGGTTTAACTGGATTATGCGAAAGTAAAGTGTGCGGTAAAACCATGGAAAAAGCCCATCGCCATAGTAAATGTCTCTGGAATTACTTTGTAAGGTTGAATCCTTCTTTTCAGAAGAAGGCGACCTTAGTTTGGGAGTACTGCTTGCCTAAGAAATATAATAAGAAATGAAAATTTAGTAGCAATTGAGAAGTCTGATGTTCACTCCTTCATGAAAATAAATTTCTAGTTAATACATACAAACTTCAATAATGACCTGTAGCACCTTCACCCGGGGCCTTTTAAGATATATAGCTAAATGCTTGCTACCCCCTGTAATAAAGTTTTCTTAATTCTGTGCTTGGTGCACAAGAGAAGGTGCATTAGAACAATATAGTCCAGATTGTCCTGGCAGGTTTGTCCCACCCAGGTTAGAGGTGATGCTGGCTAATGTCCCTTTGTTTGGTGGTAAAGCGATTCTGCTTGTGTTCTTATGTATATATAGGAATATATATTCCATATAAGGAATATGCTTCTTGCACTGCTGCTATGTCACAGGAGTACATATGACCTGATGAGGATACTTAATTGCTCCCCCGATGGCGGGAACAGCCTTCAGCATTTTCAGACTACTAAAATGTGAAGCTTTGTCATCATTCACTGAGGCTTGCAGCATTCACATGACCATCCTTTAGGGCATTTTGCCTTTAAAAGATGTGACTGACTTCCCTAATAATAAGGATGGCAGTGATACTCCTGCATAATTTAGCGTTGCATTTTCTGAAAGCTTTGCTAGATGTTATAACAGTTAAAATGGGAAATCTTAGTACCAAAACTTGATGCAAAATGTTACTTATCTTAGTGAAGAGAGCAAAAATGTTATTCTTCAACATGGATCTGATTTTGCAGAGAATAACCTTGGGTTTAAAGGTGAACTTCAACTAGAGTAGTGCCTCAAGATTCTTACCATGCAAAATGAGTGGCCAGCGGCTGTCTCTTGAAGAGTAGGTCAAGGTGAAGCACAGTAATATAGAAGAAATCTTGAAGAACCTGTGTTTCTACTTCAGTATTCTGGAAATACATCTGAGTTTGGATTCATTAAATCAAGTTAGGAACTTTGCTGCAGTTAAATCTCTTGGCCAGTCTTGTGATGCTTAATTTAATTAGTCTCTTGGTAGATGGACTCGGATCACGCTCAACATTAAAGTGCTCAAGTGTCTACTATGTGAACATGTTATTTGTCACAAGTGGACATTGTCTGGTCTGGAGCATGTGACCAAGAACACAGCCCATCGTTCATTCCTCTGTTGTTCAAGGTCATAAAAGTTGATGGAGCTACAACTTGCATGTTTGTTGGGTACTAAAACTTTCTGTAATACATATGAAAAAAGTACACGAGTTGTCTTGATATGGAAACTTCTTTCCTTACTGACACAGAAGCCTGTAATAGCTGCATACCCAGTGGACATTTTTTTCCCAAAACTCTAGTTGTAAGCAGTTTCTTCTCTTCTTATGCCTAAACTTTGATTCCCTTTTGGAATGAATGGTACGTATTGAAGTTTACTAGCATGTATTGAAATATTTACCTATAAAGCGAGGTGTTAGCTGAATGGTGCCAATTTTGCTGAGACACACTTGTGGGAGGGAGTAAACATCTTTTTACAAGTGTGTACGTTTGGCTTGTATTGCATTACTGAAACTTGACTACTTTGAGATTAGCAGTTACTGAGCTGAGTAGCTCTTCAGTAGTAAGCTAAATGGAAAACAAACAATTCCTGAGGCATTCTTGGGCCCAGTTCTGACACCACGCTTCTAGGTGTCTTCATTACATATCCAATTTTTTGATTTAGGGAGTAGCTTTACAGAAACCGTAACAAGCCATGATTATCCAGATCAAAACACACTAAGTGTTTGTGACACCATCATGGGACTTGTTGCCCAAAAGGTTTAGCCTGTTGTATGAAGGTCCTGGTATCAAAGGAGTCTAATGACTCAGTGATGCTTGTGGTAGTTTCTCTCCTGTCTCCTTGAAGGTAGTAATTTTTCACTTGTGGTGCACTGAAAAGCAGTATAGGTTAATCCCTCAAGAAGCTCCAGTGAAGCTGACACTGTTCCTCTGCTTGAAAAGCATTGCTCTGGGTCATAAAGCAGGTGCTCAGGCCTATCTCATTTAACTGTTATATAGAATGCAGTTTGCATACATACTGAGGTGGGGTGTGCTCATAGGTAAAGCTGATTTACTGCAAGCCAGTTGAAACAGCAGTACTCGTTCACTGCCACCTCCTCCCCCTGAAATTGGAAGTGAATGGAAATAAAGTTAGCACAAAAGGATGAAAATGAGAATTAGCCATCTTCTAGGGCAGTCTATTCAGTGACACAAAATGACTTTAAGTTTTGTTGAGTAATTGCTTTGTACCCACTGTCAGATGATTGAGGACAAGTTATGTTTTGAGAGCTGGACATAAGGCTGGAGGGGGCCTGCATTGAAATCCCTGCCTTTGTTGTTGAGACAAATGGCACGATATCTTGGGCAAGGAGAGATGGAATGACTGATAATATTTTCACACATCTTTCACAGTTTTCACTGGTAAGAATTAGATTCTAAGAGGCAAGATGAACTAGTCCACTTGTAAAAATAGGCTGTTTGAAACCTGCTATGTAGACTTCATTCCATAATGTTGCTAGCGGTGGGTTGTGTAAGGGTAATTGGTTCTTTCTGTAAGACCCGCTGCTGCTGTACCTTGTAGTTCTGCCACTTAATAAGTTTTTAATATCCAATTTACCAGCCTTGTTAAATCTGGAATAGTGATGCTACTGATAGTATACAGCCTATCACATTAGGAGAACCAGGTTAAACAATAAATGCTTAAGTTAAAACTTCTAATTTGCAGCAGTAACACAACTTTGGAATGTCTTTATGACTCGAATACTAGGAATTGTGTAGTTATTTAGCCATGGAACAAAGAGAATCAGAAGATAGATCATAGTTCCATAACACATACTCTTGTCAGAGAAATACGCGAGTCTTGCATTTCTTTCTGGAAGAGATTTTATACATAGAGATTTGGGTTAACCTTGTTCCTTTCAACATGGGGAAGGTAATAAAGCACTCTTTTCCATCTTTCTAGCTCCAAAATTTGGGCATTAACCCAGCAAATATTGGATTCAGTACCCTAACAATGGAATCTGACAAATTCATCTGCATCAGGGAGAAAGTGGGAGAGCAAGCACAAGTAGTGATAATTGACATGAGTGATCCAACAACACCCATCAGACGTCCAATTTCTGCTGAAAGTGCCATCATGAATCCAGCTTCTAAAGTAATTGCGCTAAAAGGTGAGTAACCCTTTATTATTGAAGTATGAAACCTACTGTTTAGCTGTATTACTGCTTACGTATGCTCTTAAGATTTATGTAAACCATCTAAGAAGAAGAATGTACATGAGGATAAGAATTCTTGCCTGAACTTGCATGCTGTATTTTTGGCAGTGGATTTTTCAGTAATCTTTGGATGATTTGCCTCCAAGTAGGTGTGAGATGTTGGGCTTGGCATCGCAGCCTCCTATCCTCACTGAGGACTGGGTCAACATACGGTATACTTTCCCTTTAAGTAGGTGTTGTAAACATAATGGACACTTGTAAAGGTGAATAGGAATGTAAAGCCATTCTTACTCTCTGTTCTTTCCTGGCCCTTTCTTATAGCTCTGAAGAGCTTACTAGATACCAACAAAACATCATAAGTATGGCCAGTATCTGTGAAAGTCTGATTGTACAAGAATGTTAAGTTGGCCATCATGAGATCTTGCACATAGAAGACCTCTGCTTACCAGTACCTGTGGTGTTGATACTGCCTTTATGTAGCACTCTGAGCTCAAAGAAATTATTTTTAATACATCTCTGGCTCTTTTCTTTGATGACTGACTTCTGGTATGGAATCTCAATAACTGTTACTGTGTACTTTTCTTCCTGCATCTTATCTAAACAGATGGTGAGTGAACTTTGTCATGACATTTCATGTTTGGTAGTACAGAATGGTCTAATCTCATAAAAAGTACTGAACTTTAAGGTAGCCATTTGACAGTTCACTTCATAGCCAGGTTGAGGGATCTTAATCCTCAACTGGTATAGTGAAAACATTCTCCATTGGCTTGTTGCTAACCATTTGGCTGCTTTGACTATTGACTGTACCAAGTGAAGGAGAAGAGTATGCTTTTAACCTGTGTGTGTGCGTATATATATATGATGGAAGTACAGTTGATAGACAAAACCAAGTTGCAATATTTTTATGAGAGACCTCTACTAGCATGTCCTGTGTGCTGTTCATTTCTGCCTAAGTGTGTTTTCTATTGTGAAAGATCGTGGTGAAATTACTTAGGGGTCCAAGAAATAACTGTCCTCAGAACTGGTACAAAACCTGTAACTTTTTGTCTTTGATCTCAGGCTTTTACTGGCATTAGGGGAAAACTAATGTGTTAATGTTTGACTTCAGCTCAATCTGTGATTCAGCTAAGATGCTTATACATCTTGCAAAGGACTGCCTTACCTGGGGTGTGGGTAAAGGCAACAATGAAAAAATAATTTCAGATCTGTTAAGAGTTCACTGTCCTTAATCTTGGACCCCTTTAAACAAACCATATTGGCAAGGAAAGTGCCTTCTCTATGCTAGCAGAACTTCATCTATATATCTGTCTCTCAAAAGGCAACTATATAATCTGGTTTTAAAACTAACTTAACTAAATAGATTATCATCAGCTTCAAAGAATAGAAGAATATAGCTTTATTCTTGCCAGTGTTAAGACTTGCTCAGAAGGAGTATCATTCTGTCCACGCAGAGTGAATGAGCTTGTCCTCTGAAGAGCTAAGCTATATTGACATGCAAAGTTGTGTTGTCAGGTATTGCAAATTTAGCGATATCTTCTTCTATAAATAATTTAGTGACCAAAGGGTTGGGTAGAAAAGAGGATGAATAGAGCTACCTAACTGATATGTTGTTACCCACAATAACCAACAGCACTACAGTGAACTGCACTGAAGACATGGTTTAAGTCACTGCAGACTTTCCCTGCTGATTGAGACTTCAGTTGTCAAAACTGTTGTGTGTTGTGACTCAGTGTGCCGTGATTGGGAGTTGCTCATAATCTAAGGATTATTGGGCAATAAACATACAAACCTACCCTCAGAAAAAGAAATGAAATGGTTCGTGATTTAAACTGAAACACAATATGCACAATTTCATTTCTGGATTGCATGTGGCATTCTCCTGGTGTGCCAAAATTTATGCTTTGTCCTTGTGTTCATTATTCTCTTGCTTTGCTCTATACTGAGAGTACTCTCCAGGTGTTGTAAATGGAGAATGTAGCACTCGGGGTGCTTCCATTCTTTGTGGAATAGAGAAACTTCATGCTGCAATGAACTGAAATGTAAATTCTGTGTTCAAAAGATGAGTCTGTTTACTTGACTACACTTATAGCCTAAGTAGACTGGTCAGTCTGGTAGTTTGATTGGAAAAACTGACGTAAGAGTCTGGATTTTTGCCTCAGATTTTGGCCTAAGGAAGCATTCAAGTAGCCATGACACTCAAACCCACGCTTGCCCTCCCTGTGACTTTATAGTAGGTTCTGCTCCCTTAATCCAAATAACCGATTTTTTTTTTTTTTTTTTTGTAGTTTAGAGTTCTGAAGTTTGCATTTACGTCGCCATACCTAGCTGCCTGACGAAGCTTCTAAAACCATTTCAAACTGTAACACAGTAGTCAAATTTACTCTAGAAAATAGACACGCGTGAGCTTTTAACTCATTTTAGTAGCTTATCGGTTGGTTTCTTCTATGTTCTTAAACCTAAGGAGGACATCTGGCTTCCTTTTCAGGAAGACAGACTTTGACAGCAGTTTCTGTATGTATACTGGTATTTCTGTTTAGATGGTGACTAGAACCCTTCCAGAACCAGAGCCCTTCTGCATGCAAGGCTGCACGCTGTGGAAGTTCCAAAAATCAATCCCTCCATAGCACCACTCCATTGCTGGACAAATTGCTGTCCAATACAGTAAATATGCTATTTCCAACTATCAGTTTACAGCTATGCTACGATGTCATAGAGCAGTCCAAGATGCGTATTAACTTAAGGTTACTGTCCCTTGAAAATGAATCCTCAGTGGCCAGCAGCTTTCATCTATCAAAACTTCCCAGTGGAAGGAACATCTACCAGTTTGACAGTCAGAAGTGTTACTAGCAAGGAAAACACTTCTGAAATGTGGATAGAAAGAATGGCATTACAAGCCAATACTCCAGCAGTCTGAGTGGGTGTCTTGCGAACAGGAAACAAGATTCCTGGAGCCGAGTCTTCTCATCTCTAGTGAAGTAAAATGGCACTTTGACATCCCAAAAGGAATAAAGTTCCTTATTCTTTATAGGTTTGTTCCATTAACATTAGTTTTAAGCCTGCCCTTACTAGCTGCTGCTGGTAGTTAAAAGGCATACTAAATTCAAGCTTAAACCTGCAATACAGTTACCTAAATCACGAAGCAGTAACCTTAACTGGACATAAAACTCCAAACCTTTCTATAATAATCTTTGAACTTTTGACTGGGCTCTTCAGTAGGGACTTTTTGTATTACTGTTGTACAGAGGCCATCTGTCTCCCAGTTCAGTGCACAGTTTGGTCAACAGGAAAATAGAATTGAAGCTATGGTCTTTGGCTATCAAGAGCTGTTGCAAATCTTGTGCTGTTGGACTCAGTCCAGGTCACCTATGGCAGCTACTAAATTGACACACACTGGAACCATTCTTTCTATTACTTATCCCGAATGACGTCTACTAAACACCTATAGCTTGGTATACCAGTGCTGCTATCTAAACCAGAGTTTACACAAGCTGTGTAGCTTGCACTGTCTTTTAACTACAGTTTATAGTTAATTAAAATGTCTCTGCTTGACGGTTGTTGGAATGTCCATGTAAGTGTCGGTAAGAAGTAGCCTTTTTTACTTCAGGGATGATAGAGGTGTTGGGCGCGGGGAGGGGATTCAATTTGGTAAGAGTCGAGTATAAGAGGGGGCTCAAATGTGACGGGACACTATCCCTGTCCGTAAAGTCACTGGAATAGTGGGTTAAACAGGGTGCTTGTAAACAGGCAGAATGCAGGATGTTGATTGTGGTAATCTATCTGTGATGTTTCTTGGCTTTTGTCACGCTAGCTGGGAAAACACTTCAGATCTTTAACATCGAGATGAAAAGTAAAATGAAAGCCCACACAATGGCAGAGGAAGTGATCTTCTGGAAATGGATATCCGTGAATACAGTTGCCTTGGTGACAGAGACAGCAGTCTACCACTGGAGCATGGAGGGAGAATCCCAACCCCAAAAGATGTTTGACAGGCACGCTAGTCTTGCGGGCTGCCAAATCATCAATTACAGAACAGATGAACACCAAAAATGGCTGCTGCTGATAGGAATTTCCGCACAGGTAAGTGGCCTGCAAACAGCATGCTATGAGAGAGAGCTGTGGCCCCACTTCACTTAATAGCTGCTATAGTTTCTTAACTTTGGTTTCTATATATCAAAAATTCAAAAATATCTTTTGTCTAGGAATAGCCTGACTTTTAATGTGATTAAAGCACTGGAGGAAGGGATGAGAGGCATCGCTGCTTTTTAGTTTATTGTCCCAAAGATCTTGCAATATACATTTGAAATTGTATCTCTAAAGGCTGACGTTTCCTCTTTTTTCCTAGCAAAATCGTGTGGTTGGTGCAATGCAGCTGTACTCGGTTGATAGAAAAGTCTCCCAACCAATAGAAGGCCATGCAGCAGCTTTCGCAGAATTCAAAATAGAGGGGAATGCCAAACCTTCTACACTGTTCTGTTTTGCTGTGAGGAGTCCTGCAGGGGGCAAGGTAAAGTCTGCAACTGTGTTCCTGTTCTTCTGTAGCAGAACTCAGTAGTAATAGAACTTCAGTGATGACACAATTTAGCGTATGGTCTCTGAAGAACACCTTGGGAACCACGTGCACAGCGTTATTTGGTCAGCATCAAAACACTTGCTTTCAGTAGGATAAAAACTGCAGAATGCTGCTTGGGTGAAATTTAGACATAAGAGTAAATGTGAATGCAATAAGAACTGAACTCAGGGTGTTAAAGCATAAATTTACACCAAGGCAGTGTTTTGTGTGCATGACAGTTAAGTCATTAAGCAGCCTCTTGCGTTTGAATTCAGTGCAGAAAGATACTAAATAAAGCTCAGTGCTGTAGGTACATTGTTTCCATCGATCTGATAGTGGAATTCGGTAGCAGTTGAATGTGCTACAAATGTTGAGCAATCTGCGAAGAGGTGAGGTAATGTCTCCAGCTTTCTAGTCTTGTCCTGCAGGAATTGTTGATGAATTCAGAAGTCTCACTCAAATGATCCTGAACAAGTGTCTCGACTAGAAGTACAGTCTGCTTTATAGAAAGCATGATTATTTTTTTAAAAGCTTTTTCTGGTTTTCAGTTGATAAAGTTCTGGGAAACTTGTCCCTCCAACAAATATCTGGAGCGCAGCTCCCCAGATGTGTTGGTTCACAATTGGGTAGGTATTCATCAGCCAAGTGTGGTAGATGACTTCAGTAGCATATCTCAAGAGAGGAACTTCTTTCGTGTGGCTGTACTTGCAGACAATCTTGTGACATGTACTCTTTTCTTCCTAGCTACACATCATTGAAGTAGGTCAGCCAGCCACTGGAAATCAGCCATTTGTCAAAAAAGCTGTCGATGTGTTTTTCCCACCTGAGGCACAGACAGACTTTCCTGTGGCAATGCAGGTAAATGTTTGATGATTTGCCCCCCAAAAATGAACTTTGTAGCTGCCATCTCTGTTGAAAAGAATGCTTTCTAGTAAAGCATTGCTGTCATTCCTCCTAGTTCTGGGAGAGGTTTTGGGGTTTTAATAGATTTGTGGGAGGTAACCTGGATATTAAAACAGTTACTCAAGCACAAATATATAGGCTGTTCCAGTATTTGTCTAGATATGTCAACTTAAGGTTGTATTTAAAAAAATGATAATAAAAAAAGCCCCAACAAAACTCCTACCAAAAACCTCTCCCTATAACAACAGAAAAAAACAGACCCAAAAATAACCTCAGTAGTGTCTTCTGATAGAATGTTTCTGATGTCGCTTTGGCTATTGAACTTCCTACTAATATTCAGATTGATTTCTAGATAAGATTGTTACGGTGCTAGTTGTAGCTTCATATGAAAGTGGCATTTCATCTACAGTACTGTCACTATAAGAGACAAATGGAACGAAGAATCCTGTAGTAGCACAGAAAAGGAAATTTGGGACGTTAATGGGAGGTTCTTTAGGAAAGAACATATCTGACTGTCTTGACAGACTTAGCATATCTTCAGGGATAGATATTGTTTCATAAACGCAAACTATCTCAGAGCGTGCAACTGCTGATCAGTCTATATAGACCAGCTTCATAAATGAACCAGCAGAAGCCTTGAAATAAGGTACGCAAAGCAAGCTGTCTACACAGCAGGATTCATGTGGCTGTGTATTTCAGCTTGAGGCTTAATTATAAAAAACACCTGAAGACTTGCTCCAAAGGGGAAGCACTTCTTTGTCTGTAGATCGTTTTGGCTTGAAAGCCTCCCCAGTTTAAGTGACTTGACTCCAGTAAACTGGAGTACTCGGTTGTTGCGCTTGGTTTAGGTTCTGCTGGTGCTTTGTTTAAGCCTTGTTGGGAGAGTGGCATTATCTCATTAATATTTCTGAACAGAAGCTTGTACTGACATATCTAGACTGGCATGCTATTTATGCCCAAACCTTTTCCCTCAGCCTGGCTCATTAGGATGAGGAGTATGACATTTGCTGCAGATGAATTTTCATTTTCCTTTAGTCTCTCTATTCAGTGGAGCTATGGCTCCAAATGTCCAGCAAAGCTGTCGATTGCCTTGAACCTGTAAGGAAGAAGTCTAAAGCTATATTTGTTCTTAGTGTCAGTGCTAAGGCACGTCACTGCAGCACTGTCTTGTGACTAGGCTAAAGGCAGCTGTCTTAACTGTTACAGTCTTAGTCTTGGCTAATAAAAACTCATCTTTTGGCAGATTGGAATTAAGCATGGTGTTATCTACCTGATCACAAAGTATGGATATATTCACATGTATGACTTGGAGTCTGGAGTGTGCATCTACATGAACCGTATTAGTGCTGATACTATCTTTGTCACAGCTCCTCACGAACCTACCTCGGGCATTATTGGTGTGAACAAAAAAGGACAGGTAAAATATCCAGCATTCTGTTTTTGAGCCTTCTAAAGCTCAGATGGAATGTAACACGCCTAACGAGTGACTCGATGCAACAAATGTCATGGAAGGGAGCAAGTAACTATTTGATTAGTCAGTTTTTAACCACTCCTAGTACAGAACTGCTTGGGGAGGAGCTTGGTTTTTTAATAATCTACTATTTCACTGATGGGCTGCACAGCCATTTAGTTGCTATGTTTCATAGTAGTATAGCAAAGGACAGTAGTCCTCAATATGCCTTTTGTCCTTTCCAGGTGCTTTCTGTATGTGTTGAGGAAGACAACATAGTGAACTATGCTACAAATGTGCTCCAAAATCCTGACTTGGGACTGCGTATGGCTATACGGAGTAATCTAGCTGGGGCAGAGGAATTATTTGCCAGAAAGTTCAACACACTGTTTGCTCAAGGAAGCTACGCAGATGCTGCTAAAGTAGCCGCATCTGCACCAAAGGTAAATAACTCCAAAGGTAAAGTTTAGAAGTCATGGGGACTTGCCTTAGCTTAGTGGACTTGCAGTACCTGACATTCAAAAACTGAAGTGCTGCAGTACCAGACTTAGTTCTCTGCAGTTTGGTGGTTGTTCTGACTAATATATTCTCCTGTATCCATAAAGGAGCATTTGCTATCATTTTCCAACTGGACTTGCTGTGGCCAATGACTTCTTGATAGAATGTCATTTGTTTGATGAAGATCTCCACCCCGAAGGCTTAAGAGTAGATGCTTCAGTGTATAGCTTAAAACCTGTTTTTTGACTAATACTGTTCAGCCTTCACTGATAAATCATTGCTTCTTTCTATCTTCTGCCTCTTCAGGGAATTCTACGTACCAGTGATACAATCAGGAAGTTCCAGAGTGTACCAGCTCAGCCTGGGCAGGCCTCTCCGCTGCTGCAGTACTTTGGAATATTGCTAGACCAGGGACAGCTGAACAAGTTTGAGTCTCTGGAGCTCTGTCGCCCTGTCCTACAGCAGGGCCGCAAGCAGCTTCTGGAGAAGTGGCTGAAGGAAGACAAGGTAGGCTCGACCATGACACTAGCTTAATTCTCATGCCTTGTGACAGCTGAGTGTGAACAATACTTTTGTTGATACTACATCTCTGAATTCTTCTGCCTGACAAAATATCACCTCTGCCTTCAGCTGGAGTGTTCAGAGGAGCTGGGAGACTTGGTGAAGACAGCTGACCCAACCCTTGCACTCAGTGTCTATCTTCGTGCTAACGTGCCAAACAAAGTGATTCAGTGCTTTGCTGAAACTGGTCAATTCCAGAAAATAGTGCTCTACGCTAAAAAGGTAAAGTTGTTTGTCACATATTGCTAGACTCTTATCTTATGTTTAATGTGTACATTCTCAAGCTATCTTCTGTGATCTGAGTTTGACTCCTGTCACTTAAAACTGATAATTAGGTAAGATTGAGAAACAATATTTTCTTCATTGTCATAGTGCAAATCATAATGTATGACTAAGGTCTGAACAGTCTGCAAAAAAACTGAATTCAGAATATGCAGAATTTTATGAACCTATCAAATTAACGGACTGGGTCAAGGTTATTCTAGAGTATAAATATAAGATTCTTCCTGAATTCTTTTTTTGGGGAGGACATATTGCAAAACAATTTGCCTGATGGCCGCTTGTAAGTTTATGACCTTGCTTGGTAGATAATGCCTTAAGACTGTTCAAAGATTTGTTTTCTTACTAAGCAAGAGAAGTGCCCCGGTGCAAGTTCAGTTACTAAGTAAGTGAATACTGAATTTGTGTGTTAACAGATAAGCGATGCTTTTGTCTGAGAATTCCTGGAAGATGGGGCATGGGCATAGAAACCTCACAGCAGTTCACAGTACCTATACTAAAGAATCTGAAGGCTTAAAAGATGTGTAAAGCTTCACAGACATGCATGACTGTTTCTGAAATCTCTAGGTTGGTTATACGCCAGACTGGATCTTCTTACTGAGAAGTGTGATGAGAGTCAATCCAGAGCAAGGCCTGCAGTTCTCTCAGATGCTGGTACAGGATGAGGAGCCGCTGGCTAACATTAACCAGGTGATGCCTACAACAAGAGTACTGGTCTCTGTCTAGACAGAGGTAATAGCATAGTACCATTTTGGGGACTGGTAAGGCCAGTTCGTGTCTCTCGTTGGCTTGGTTAAAAAAGTGACTAAAGTATTCTAGTCAAGTTAGGTTACCATCAAGTCTTTGAAGGCAAACGCGCTCTCAAGTTCTTGTGGAAGCTTTCTGGCTTAGTACTGTAATATTGATAGTGAATCTGTCAGAGTCTTGGTCTAAGCAATAGACTGTTACTCTCCCGCTGTTGGCTTTATTGGAGTATACATTAACTCTTTCCATGCAGAGAATTAATGGGAAGATGAAAAAATAAACCTAAGTGGAGTGCTGGCTGCCAGTGGCGGCTTCTGGTTAAATGGACAGAGAAATGAGGCACCAATTTGCATTATTAAATAATTGAAGCTACTTAGAAAAAGCTTAAGCAACTATTGCAACAAGAGAGAAGGGACAGGATTTGTATGCTCTGTTAAAACTAAATAGAGTGGGTGGTGAAATCTGGCATAATAGCTTAAAGTAATGTGCATCTTTGCTAGAGAAAAAGAAAACAAAGTGTGAAACTTGTCTGTTACCATGGTAGTAATCCTATGAAAACAAAGGGAATATAGCACGCTAGGTGTTATGATGAGTTGCCCTTCTAGCCCGGCCATTAGTATATAGAGATATATGTGCACGTGTACATCTAGATCCCGTTCTCTAACTTGACCGATCTCAACAGATTGTGGATGTGTTCATGGAGAACAGTCTTATTCAGCAGTGCACATCCTTCCTGTTGGATGCCCTGAAAAATAACCGCCCTGCAGAAGGCCACCTTCAGACTCGTCTCCTGGAAATGAATTTGATTCATGCCCCCCAGGTAAGACCTCTTAACCTAGTTCCTTCAAAAACTGAAGGAGAGACAGTAGTAGGCTTGCGTAAGAATATGATGTCTGATGCTGATATCTAGAAGTATTTTAGCAATGTCAAAGACTGCTGGTTGAGTCACTGGTGTGACTTTTCAACAACTCTTAGGCTGAGCTGCTGTGATTCTCTGACAGTCTGAATATGAATTGTTACCTCCTAGGTTGCAGATGCCATTCTTGGAAACCAAATGTTTACACACTACGATCGTGCTCATATTGCCCAGTTGTGTGAAAAGGCAGGCTTGCTCCAGCGAGCTTTGGAACACTACACAGATCTCTATGATATTAAGCGTGCTGTCGTTCATACTCACCTCTTGAATCCTGAGGTAAATCTGTTGTACAGAGTAAGAAAGAGAAAGCTTAAGTAAAGCGAATACTCCTTAGCACTTCTGTAGCTGCTAAAATTCCTGCAGCTGCTGCAAGATGGTTTGTAGGTACCGAAGTAACACACATAGCTGTGATTCAAGACCATTTGTCCAGTTAATGATTAAACCATAATCTGTACTTTTGATGGCTTGAATATGACCTCAGTTTCCCAGGTGGGCATTTCAAATCTTACTTCATTTACTTACTGCATTTCTGCAGTTGTAAAGATGATGGGTGTGTTTCTTTTCAAGTCTGGTCTTAGCACGTGGGAGACTTCTCTGTAGTAGCTGAGATCTAAAACATGGCAACTAGCCAGAGTTTCTAAGTCAGTCAAATTCTGTGTAAGTTCCTGAGTAAAATTTCTTTCTCTTTGCAGTGGCTTGTGAACTTCTTTGGCTCTCTCTCAGTTGAAGACTCTGTGGAGTGTTTGCGTGCCATGCTGTCAGCCAACATTAGGCAAAACCTACAGCTCTGTGTGCAAGTTGCTTCTAAATACCATGAGCAACTTGGTACCCAGTCTCTTGTGGAGCTCTTTGAATCTTTCAAAAGCTATGAAGGTACAGTATTAGAATGAAGCAGCTTGCTTGGAAGCATTACTTGATTGAAGCTAATAGTAAGGACTGTAGCTTTTATGAGAGAGCTGCTTGTCATATGGCTGGACCTTAGGATGCATTTATCAAAGTGAGCTCATCACAGTGAATTCTACAGGTAGCTTTGTTCTAGATAGCTTCTTAACCCTCTCTAGTAAAGATGAGAAAGATAAAACCTGAAAGCGAGGAATAAAAACCCTTCTGATTTTTCCTGCAGTTGAATGAAAGCTACTGTCTCAGCAGAGTTGAACTAAGTCACAAGCTGAAGCCCGTAACACTCTGCACTTGCTTCACTTATGCTTCTGTGTTGTTAAAAAACATGTGACTCTTTCTAGGACTGTTCTATTTCTTGGGTTCCATTGTAAACTTCAGCCAGGATCCAGATGTTCACTTCAAGTACATCCAGGCAGCTTGCAAGACTGGCCAGATAAAGGAAGTGGAAAGAATCTGCCGTGAAAGTAACTGCTATAACCCAGAACGGGTGAAGAACTTTCTGAAGGTAAATATTCTATCCAATGGATCGAGCAGTTCTCTGTGTGTTTTGCTGAGCAGCAGAACTACAACCTTCTAATGGATGGAAATACCAACTCAAGGTTTAGCTGGCGTTGGCTGTGAGTGGCTTACTGTGTAGGTGGACTAGGAGTCTGATTTTATTCCATGCATATAATAGGTCCTTCTAGGCTACCTCTGGGAAAATAAGCCCAAATCCACCCTTCCTTTAAAACTAGGCTGTATCATATAACTAAACTAATGAATATGTTGTCAGCTAACAATAGGTGAATCCAGGTTGGCAGAAGGAAAGACTATGCTGAAGTATTCAGGAGAAGCTTTATCAAGGATTTTGGCTAGTCAAGCTTATTAAAACTGGAGTCGACCTGTACTTAAAACACTTCACACGCTTTGTGACTGGTAAAATGGGATTTTAATGTCACTTCATTTTGCGTTGTTAAATTCTTGGCCCAGCAACTGTCTTCTGAGTTGATTTGTGAATTGATAGTCATTTTGAACCTAGAGCCGTAGGCCTAATGTGGTACGTCATGAAGAGCCTAAACTTAAAACTCAACTGACAGGCTGGCCACGTGGCATTAATAATGGGTAACTTGCTTTTGAAACCAATTGTCTTCTTGGCGGTCTTAAACTTGAATGTATTGTGACTTTTAGCGCTAAGGGAATTCGGTTGGACTTTCCTGCCCTGAAAACGCTTCAGCAAATGGTGGTTGCTTTTTTTTTTTGTCCACAAAATACAGGAGGCAAAGCTCACAGACCAGCTTCCTCTGATCATTGTCTGTGATCGGTTTGACTTTGTTCATGACCTGGTCCTCTACTTATATCGCAATAACCTGCAGAAGTATATAGAGATCTATGTACAGAAGGTAAGGAGAATCCCATTTTTGGCTCTTGCCCTTTCCTTCCTTTGAAGGAACTTAGCCTTTCAGTAGACTAAAGGTGAATCTGCTGTGTCTCTTATGCTCACGCTTCTAGTGTGAGCCTTTGTCTATTAGTCTTTGTCTGTTACAAACTTATAACTGTAGTTTTTCCTAGAACGTATACAGAATTGTGTTAGTAACTTAAAACTCATTGCTCTAAAGCATAGTTGAAATTGTTAACTAAAACTATCCCATGTGGAAGACTGGGGATGGGTTATTAGTAATGCTAGTAACTAATTTTAATGATGGTGGCTTATTCTAGGTGAATCCTAGCCGTATACCAGCAGTGGTTGGAGGGCTTCTTGATGTGGACTGTTCTGAAGATGTCATTAAGAATTTGATCATGGTGGTTAGAGGCCAGTTCTCAACAGATGAGCTGGTGGCTGAAGTCGAAAAAAGAAATCGGTAATGAAAAGGCATCTGTAGATGCCGGTGTTGGGCTTTACTGACCCTGGTATACACCCAGATTGAATTGGATGTAGTTCCGTTGAATGATACGATACCAGTATTGTTTTATGCATCTCTATAGAAAAGCAGCTTAGATTTTCTAGTTGATTATTTGGGCCATATAGGAATGCCTGATAGCACTACATAATGAACAAATGTGGCTTTTGAATGCTTCCAGTACAACCAACTATGGGACGTCCCTTTAGAGTAAATCTGGATAAAACTGTCTTGACAGTCTTGTTGTAGGCACACAGCAGCTTGTAAGTAGTTTATAGTTACCTGTAAAATGAAAAAGTGGCTTAAGCAATGAAGAGCCAGCTAATAGAACAGGTGTTGAAAGGAAAGATTGCAAAACTAGTGGCATCTGTAAGCCTCCCTGATGTTAAACTGCAGATCTGACCTCCACTCACTTAAGACTCATTAAAAATTACTGACTGGTCTCTGTCTGCTTTTAAATCTGACCAGAAGACTTGAAGGGAAGACCAGGTATTAACGGATAGCTGTCAAGCATATCTCAGTGTGACTTATAAACCTAAAATGTTTGCTTCTTCAAAGGCTTAAGTTGCTGTTGCCATGGCTTGAATCAAGGATTCATGAAGGCTGTGAAGAACCTGCGACTCATAATGCCTTGGCCAAAATCTACATTGACAGTAATAATAATCCAGAGCGGTTCCTTCGTGAGAATCCTTACTATGACAGCCGTGTAGTTGGCAAATATTGTGAAAAGAGGGACCCTCATCTGGCCTGCGTTGCTTATGAGAGGGGGCAATGTGACCTGGAACTCATAAAGGTTAGCAAAACTGCATTTATAAACATGTTAGAGAACTACTTGCTGCCTGAAGTGGAAGCCTAGCTGGCTGTTTGTCTGACACTTGAAGAATCCTGTGTTGCAGTCTCGCTTAGGAGTTGAGGGAGGCAGGATTCTTCTATATAGAGACAATAATTTTTATGCTGATGAGAAGAACTCTTACACTATATGTCCAAACTAAAATTGTATAACTCTGCAACTTTCAGGTACGATTCATGCTGTTCATTCACTGATTCTGCTCAAAATTAATTTGTTTATTTGGCCCAGCTAATGAATATGCCTGCTGTTAAACCTTTGTTAATTTGATTTTTTTTTTTTTTTTTTTGAGCCACGAGCACTTGATCGGCAGAAGGGACAGGCTGTCATCTAGCATGACTCTGCAGTAGGAGGAAAAGGTTCCTTGAAACTATAACAGGGCTTGTAATTTTCCCTTGCTGTGGTTGACCCCTAGAGTTGCTCCAATACTTAACTAGAAACGAGGAAAATAAATGTTGACAGTCAAACTGCTCAGACTTATTTCTATAGCATTCCTCTCCTATCTTAAGCTTATTGATTCCTAGGACCTCCCTTGGAAGTTCAAGGGCAAGCCACTTCCTAGCCTCAAACTGAACACCAGAGCTTAATGCCAGATTGTAGTGCTTGTGGCTGCTGAGAAAGAAAACAGTCTCCCTTCTACCTGCACTTCCGCACTAGTATATGCAAAGAATGTCAGCTGTGTAGGGGTAAGAACTAGCTTGTTTTGCCCTGTTTGAAAGCAAGTAAACGCTGTTCCCTGGCAAGGCCTCTCCTGTGAGTGTTAGAATGGTGATATGATCTAGGCTTGCTGCTGAAAGTGGGTGACTTTCCTGCCTGAAGCAGCTATTTCTGAAATAATACCTCCTCTGTGGCTGTTTAAAAAAAACCCAACCCCACAAATAAACCCAGAACCAACACCCAGCTGGCTGCATTTGGCTTTTTTATTTTGGCATATGAAGGTGGCTTTGAGTTGTTGCTTTGTCAGGAAATTTTGCTAGTATGAGCTTGAACACTCTGGTTAACCATAGAAACTTATCAGTACCAGCTTCTTCCTTGAACTGGTGTTCTGAGCAGGTGTCATGGAGAAAAGGTCTTCCTCCTGTAAGAATTATTCTTGAGACATTGCCTCCTGGAAGAGGGCTCAACTCCTGCAACTAATAGATGTACAATGTAAAGCAAAATGATGCTACTACTAATTTTCTTACAGCAAAGTACTTGAGATTCCAAGACCTAACTTGGATACTAACAAAACATGACCTATTGCTAGAAGATGGAATAGGGCCTTCAGGTTTCTACTCTTCTAGTTGGGAGTTGAAACTAGTGGTACTAATAGGATTTCACATTTATTCTGTACTCTTGACTTTTTAAGGGAGGCATCCAAGCCACTTGCTACTCTGAAAACCGCTACCGTAAAGTTAACGACACGAAATACATAACCTGCTTCTAGCTTTAAACACCAGCACCATTCCTCAGTTCACTACTTAACACTGCCCGGGCAAGTGGCTCCCTTTCTAGATTTAAAACTTAAGTTATTCAGGGTTCTGCAGGTCTTCACTTCAAACAGAAGCAAATAGTTACCGTGAAGCCACTGTCACAGTAGTTGTGTGTCGGGCAAAACCAAGAGAAGCTATAGAAATTCTGCCGGAGACCTTCTCCATGAGCCTTCCAGAGCAGAGGCTGGGTAAGAACTTCTCTGTGGCATTTAGCATTGGTCAGCAATTGGTTCTAGTCAGTCTTCTAGGCTGTCTGATTCATAGTTAGCTAAACCTGTCCTGTGGTACTAACCCTTAACATTAACACCAATATTCGTAACTTCTCCTTCAGGTCTGCAATGAAAACTCACTGTTTAAGAGTGAGGCTCGCTATCTGGTGCGCAGGAAGGACCCTGAGCTCTGGGCAAATGTTCTGGAAGAAAACAACCCATTCAGACGGCAGCTTATTGACCAGGTACAGCACAAAGGCTAAACTTTCAGTATGAGGAGACCTCGAGATGTCTCAGAAACATTACGGGTTGTTAAAGCAGCTGTCTTCTCCCACAAGGTCCCTCGAGGCCCCATCTCATCCATACAGAAACTTGTAAGAGTTTGAGTGGCAAGAATTAACTCTGACCTTCACGTTCAGAAAATTTAGTTACCAGTAAGTTATTATTTCTGTCCTGCAGAATGACCTAACTCGAGTGAATTTGCTCCCTATACAGACCCAACATGTGACTTTAATAGTGCAGAAGTAGCTCTTTCTTGCTGTCTATGACAAAATACTCTCAAAGTTCTGAATTCTTAATTTGTAATTCAGTGGAATAGGTTGGCAAATATCTAATTTGGGGAAAACACTTAATACTTCCCTACCTTCGAATCCAGGTTGTCCAAACAGCTTTATCAGAGACTCAGGATCCAGAGGAGGTTTCTGTAACTGTGAAAGCTTTCATGACTGCTGACCTGCCTAATGAATTGATTGAGTTATTGGAAAAAATTGTCTTGGATAATTCTGTATTCAGTGAACACAGGTAAGATGAGAGCTTTGTCCACAAGTTTAGCCTATTTAGTGCCTTTGCCTAGGTCGTGAAATGACCCAAGTCATTTGTGGGCCTGTTCATTGGAGGATATACGCACTCTTAAATGTGTATAATCGGGTGAAAACCCTGAATTTGAAGTTCTCTGTGCTTTAAGAATAGAGCTAGGTCATACTGCGTGGTTTGCAGTGATGTGTTGAGGGAACGCTGATATTGGTAAGCAATTTCTTTTAAAAGGCAAATATTTAAAAGGACTCAATCTGGTGGTGAAAGATTGTTACTAGTGACAGCAAGCAGGTATACTCTTTTGCATGACAATACATGTCACTTGAACAGGTGTTACCGTGCACTGCTTATAGCCTCTGCCTTCTGTTAACCAAAGAAATCTCCAGAATCTGCTGATCCTGACTGCCATTAAGGCTGACCGCACTCGTGTGATGGAATACATCAACCGGCTGGATAATTATGATGCCCCAGATATTGCAAACATTGCCATCAGTAATGAGCTATATGAAGAAGCCTTTGCCATATTCAGAAAATTTGATGTTAATACTTCAGCGATTCAGGTGAGGCATGGTTCTTGTATGAAGGTATAGAATGCTAGTAATAGAGAGAATGGGAATTATACTGTTGATTCTCAAGGAGTGGGATTATGTGCAAAGAATAGCAAAACGAAGTCAGAACACTGACTTCAAAGGCCGATCTGGTCAAAGTAATCAAATAATGTTGGGGTGCTGTGCTATATCCTTGGGGTGTGTGTGCTGCATTTGATTCGGTGTGACTATCTTGGAGACCCAGACAGGAAAAGTGCAGGAGAAGCAAACGCTACTACGTGTTGTCTTTAAGCCAGCATTACTGATTTGTGTAAGGTAGAGGAGAAACAGTAGCAACAAGAGTCTCATTCTTGATGCCTCTATTTCACTAGACAAACAGCTGTTCTAAAAGCAGTTAGCTTCGTATTGTTTACACAGAACAGCTTATGCACTTGAAGGAAGAGTTTTATTAGAAAGGGCAATGTTATAAACCTCTCCTTTTTTAACTTGCAACTTCTATTTCAAACAGGTGCTGATTGAGCACATTGGCAACTTAGACCGTGCATATGAATTTGCAGAGAGGTGTAACGAACCAGCAGTATGGAGCCAGCTAGCCAGAGCACAGCTTCAGAAGGACTTGGTGAAAGAAGCCATTGACTCCTATATAAAGGCAGATGATCCATCTGCCTACATGGAAGTTGTTCAAGCAGCGAATAGAAACGGTAAGGCAAAACATCCTCAAACTTAGGATTGTTTAGCTATGAACTGCATCTGCATCAAGCATCAGGGATTCTCGAGACTTATGAATCCTCTTTCAGAGGAAATGAGAGCAGTCGGTACATGGAAATGGATGAGTCAATGTTTAGTGAGATTCCTGTCAACAAGCTTGTCTCTGTTCCTACACCAAAGATAGGTCTTCATGTGGAGATAACTTGGACTGTTATCATCTAAAATATAGCCAAGTATTATGTATTTGTTTAGCTGTATGTGGCAGAATTGCTTGCCAACTGGATGTAGAATAGTTGCAAGAAGTTCGACCTTACATGAAGGTGACTCGGTGTTTAGTAGGGAATTCCTTAACTCAAATGCAAGTGGCTTAGTATCATGGTGGGGGAGATCCTTGAGACTACCAGTGAAAACTGTTCCTAAGGTGGGCATGGTGAGCGATACAAGATGACTAAATAGATGATCTTAAATATTTCTTCTCTCCTCAAGATAACTGGGAGGACCTAGTCAAGTTCTTGCAGATGGCCAGGAAGAAGGCTAGAGAGTCTTATGTAGAAACAGAACTTATTTTTGCTTTGGCAAAAACTAATCGTCTGTCAGAACTGGAGGAGTTTATCAGTGGCCCTAATAATGCCCATATACAACAGGTATGTCTTGACCCACAGTTCCCACGTGTGACTTGCTATTTAGCTGACTGCCTATTTTGGCTGTCACTCATGTTGACTTTGGACTCCTAATCCAGGTTGGTGATCGCTGTTATGAAGAGGGGATGTATGAAGCAGCGAAACTACTCTATAACAATGTATCTAACTTTGCTCGCCTGGCATCTACCTTGGTGCACCTTGGAGAGTATCAGGCGGCAGTGGACAGCGGCCGCAAAGCCAACAGCACAAGGACTTGGAAAGAGGTAACTTAAACTCGTGGGGTTTTTAATATTCTGCAGATTGTGCTCTATTGTGGCTTCTGACTGTTGCAGTAGAGCATAATTGGACTCCATTGCTCTGTCAGTAATGTGGCGCTTAAAGAAGAGTTAATTCACAGCTATGTACAATTAGCTGTGATAGTACCCTGCTAACTGCTTCTGGCTACAGTGTACGTTGGCAGCTTTATAAGTTGTCCTCTTGCCCAAGATAATAAAGTTTCATTTCAAAACAGTGTAAAATGAATGGCAGAGATTTTAATTCTAGAGCAAGCATTATGGAAATACCTATTTGTAACTGTACATAAGCATTGAATGCGGTAAAGTTTCGCTAATTAACTTTCCCTTTAAGGAGATTAAGTAGGCATTGCATTATTCTCCCGTTAACTGACTATTTGCTAACTCTCATTACAGGTATGCTTTGCCTGTGTGGATGGAAAAGAATTCCGCTTGGCACAGATCTGTGGCTTACACATAGTCATCCATGCTGATGAACTTGAAGAGCTGATCAGTTACTATCAGGTTAGATGACCGTTAATATCCTAGAAGACTCTAGACGGCATACTTGTATCTGCTAGTAAAGTGGTCACAGATAAAACCATGACACCCAGCGGGGCTAATCTTTAAATGTGTTTTTCTTCCATCTCTGTTTCCTAATAGCTGCATGCATTTTTTTCTCTCGTAAAGAGAAGAGTGATAGTTTTCATTGTCCCTACTTCAACAGTTCTGTTGTCTTGTTGGAATCGTGTCTTGCAAGTCTAAGCGCTCTCGCTTGGAGAGGAAAGCAAAGCATGTTGAACTTAATTAAATATGCATTATAGCAAGCTTTAAATGCCAGCTGGTCATGAATTTGCAATTAATTTTTATTTTCTAACATCCAGGATCGTGGCTACTTTGAAGAACTGATTGCCCTTTTGGAAGCCGCTTTGGGCCTTGAGCGTGCTCACATGGGAATGTTTACTGAACTTGCCATTTTATACTCCAAATTCAAGCCTCAGAAAATGAGGGAACATCTGGAGCTCTTCTGGTCTAGAGTTAATATTCCAAAGGTATGCAGTAAGGTAGCTACACTGCACATGAGGTTGGGAAGCTGTCAGCGAATCAAACTGACTGATTTCTTGTTTTATCAGGTGCTTAGAGCTGCAGAACAGGCTCATCTCTGGGCAGAACTTGTATTCCTGTATGACAAATACGAGGAGTATGACAACGCAATAATTACTATGATGAATCATCCCACTGATGCCTGGAAAGAAGGGCAGTTTAAAGACATAATTGCCAAGGTAAGTAACTAGTTAACTCAATCGAAGTACTGAAAGTTTCTTTCAGGACAGAGGCAAAAATGCACAACAGAATCACTGTTTAGAAAATGAGTTTGCTTAAGCTACTACTCGGTTTTCCTGCTGTACTTAAAACAACTTCCAATCGGTTTAGCACAAGAATTAATCTAATCTTACATGTTTTCGTTTTCTGCTGTGCAGCACGTTCTGTTGAGTGGCAGCAGCTAGCACAGGATGTCTTCGGAGACTGCTTAAGGTCATATAGATCACAAGCAAGAGCCATAACGTCCTTAATACCTTTGAGCTGACTGCTGTCTTAGTCTGAGGCTGTGACTGTTCTTGAAAGATCTCTGTTAATGTTTCAGTGGGAGAATTGTGGTGGGCTGTCCCATGAATGTAGCAGAGAATAGTGTATTGATGAATAGTTCAGACAAGATTTGAGACTGAACGCATTCTTATTGATCCTGTGGGTTTCAAGGCAACAACTTAAAGACGTGTTAAGACTATACCTTTGCTGGCTTTAGGAGTTCAGCAAATGGTCACGTGAACTCTAGTAGGCTGTCTGTGCCAGGATATCTTTAACTGCGGGTGAGTTAGAATCGGTCTGCACTACACCTGGTGGCTTGTCTCTGGAAGGAGAAGGCACAGGGAGCAGTCATAAGATAAAACAAGAATTCTGCCTCTAAGTGTAACAATTCTGGCCTCTAAAAGGAAACTTACGTTCTTATTTAAAGTCAGATAAACTTGCGCTAAGTGATCCAAACTAAGCACCTTAGGCTTACTTGAGTTTGAAGTACTAACTAGTGTCTAACCATGCAGGTGGCCAATGTGGAGCTGTACTACAAAGCCTTGCAGTTCTACTTAGACTACAAACCTCTGCTGATCAATGATCTCCTGCTTGTATTATCTCCACGACTGGATCACACCAGGACAGTCAATTTTTTCTCAAAGGTGAGTTTGGAAGATGGTAGATGAATAAGAAATCCTCTTGCTCAAGTTAAGACACTCTAGTCTCTGGCTGGAAAAAAGGGTTGACATCTTTCAGGTGGCTTTGCCTCTGGTATAAAGGACTGAGAAGCAGCCCAATCCTGGCTTGATATGGGAAACACTGGAAGAGATAGCATAACTGGCCTAGGAGGTGTTTTATTTTACTTCTGGCAATACAAGATGCTTTATCTGAAGGGGCCTGACAGTAAGCACAAACTCTTGTGATAACAACTGAGAACCTGTTTGAGGAGTGTGAAATATCAGAATTGGTATACCTAATCTTGTATTGCAATCATCTTAATTCCAGGTTAACCAGCTACTTCTAGTAAAGCCTTATCTGCGTTCAGTCCAGAACCACAACAACAAAGGAGTTAATGAAGCTCTAAATGACCTTTTAACAGAGGAGGAAGACTACCAGGTGAGCCCCACAGAATAGGTTGCTAGGCCTGAGGGATGCTCTTCTTTCTTCAACAAAAAGAGGTCATAGTTTGGTTGTTCCCCAACTGACACTAATTCCCTTCAGTAGAAGATAACTTCTGCAATGCAACAGCAGTGGGGCTGGAATCAGGGCCTTTGCAGGCAGGAGTCTTGAGACACTGTGATAACTTGCAGACAAAGCAGATGCCACAGCTGTTTTTCTCAGAACAGACTTCACAAAGGTCAATATCAGACACGTACTCTACTGGGCAACAGGTAGGTTTGCTTTTGGCCCCATTGGCTGCTCTTTGGAAGATAACCTTTGTCTTCTAAGGTTTCCTGTTCTGTTAAGTGAGGTCAGCGTGATCGAGTTAGCGTCTTGCTTTGTTAAAAATCATCTTTCCAAGAGATGCGTGCAATACACAGGCTAAACAAGCTGTAACCCTAGTATCAATGTTCAGCTGGCAGAACCTGAACACTTATGCACCATGCTTAGATGCTTCTCTACTGTAGTTCTCACCTGCTACCATGTGGAAGCACTTGCAACAATTCTCTTTCAAACAGGGTTTGAGAGCTTCCATCGATGCCTATGACAACTTTGATAACATAACGTTGGCTCAGCGTCTGGAAAAACATGAACTAATTGAATTTAGGCGTATTGCAGCATATTTGTATAAGGGTAACAACCGTTGGAAACAGAGTGTGGAGCTATGCAAGAAAGACCGTCTGTATAAGGTGAGTTAATGCAGCCTTTCTCCCTGGCTGTCAGAAAGAAGTCTGAAGCATAGATCTCCTGGATACTGAATGTGTTTTGTTAGCTTCAAATATGGAGTTCTAATTAATCTTAGCCCATTAGTTGAAGTTCAAGGAAGGACTCTCAGAGCATAGGCGTTTGCAATTTCAACTGTATATCATAACTCTACTTTGATACTGTTATCCTGTACTTGGAGACCTGTGTATATCAATCAATGGCATCTGTACAGTTTTCCGTATCAGTATGGAACATCTTCCATAGAACCGAAGACTTCTTCCCTTGGAAGGATACAGATGAAACAGGATTACAAGATCACTTCAAGCCTGTAGTGAGTTCACATGGGCTAGTTTCTGCCTACTCTGTAGGAGACCTGGCAAGTAGTCTTCTGTCTTGCCACTTAGCAAGCAGTTGATGGAATAATCTCTTTTGCTCTGGGTAATCCTTAACATCTGATGGTGAGGTAGGTGGGATACCAGAAAGATTACTTATCTTCTCTGCTGCAAAACTAAGCAAAATCTCATTAGGTCTCTTCAAGTACTTAAGGAAAGCCTGTTGGATAATGTTAGTATCTGGGCTGCCTCAAAACAAGAGGACTTAACTGAGTTTATGTACTGTAGCTTGGCTTCAACAGAATATGCCTGGTGTTGAGAGTATGCATTATGGAATGCCAAACACCTGGCTCTTCTAGCTAGCGATAGATGTACATAATATGTAGAGCAAGATGCTGACAGGCAAGGGTCAGATTTAGCTGTTGCTCTTTTCTGTAGGATGCTATGCAGTATGCCGCAGAATCCAAAGATGCGGACCTAGCTGAGAAGCTGCTTCAGTGGTTCTTGGAAGAAGGCAAGCAGGAGTGCTTTGCAGCCTGCCTTTTCGCATGTTACGACTTGCTGCACCCAGATGTAGTGCTTGAGTTGGCCTGGAGGCATAACATCATGGACTTCGCAATGCCTTATTTTATCCAAGTGATGAGAGAATACCTTACCAAAGTGAGTATTGCATAGACTAAAAAGTTAAGGCTTTTTGGCTTTTTGTCTGCTGGATGATTAGCGTTATGCAAACCAGAGCTCTCTGCATGTATTTGGAGTATTATTGTTCCTCACAGATGAAGTCTTCTGTGAAGTTCTGTGGGTTTAGTCACTTCAGGCTAACTAGAAAAGGTTATAAATAAATGCCTTGGGACTTGAAATAATTCTAGTTAAACCTTTTGCTTTTAGCAGTGGACAAGCAACTGTGTGCTTTTCAGAGCAGCTTCGTAGTTGACGAAGCTGAAAAATTTGGTGGGGACAACCTGTATCGCTCTTTACTTTGTATAAATGTGAAAGTATTTTCTGTTTACTTGTTACACAGAATATAGCTTTTGAGTAACTAATAGTACACGCTAGTTCCACATCAGCCATAGGAGCAAACTGCCAAAGATGATTTTTTACAATGGAAAAACGAACTTCAGATATATAGTCTGGCTGTACAATGCCAATACCAACAGCTAGTCCTCCATTGAGAGAAGAGAGAGACATTCTGATCGTGTGTCACCCTGAAATGCTTGTCTCAAACAGCTCTAAGATACTCAGCTAGGATCCTTACTTAGAAGGCTCTAGGGTTGCGTAGGAAGTAAAGAACTTCGTTAAAATGAGTAATCTAAAAGTGACTGCTTCAGATTGTTTCTAATCAAGTCGTGTTAAGTATTCCCCTCTGAATTTTCTTGCAGGTTGATGGGCTGTTCTATAAGGTGACACTCTGATTTCAAACTCTTCGTGTTCATTTGTGTCCCTCAATATCCTAGGTTTCTTTTACAGGAATCTAGCTGTAGCTTCCTCCAGAAGAGCACTGTAATTTAGCTCTAACTCATTTCCTGTTCACTTTCTAATGCTAAAAGGATAACTATTCACAAGCAACTTGAAAATCCAACCAGATTCAGCTCCTCTTTGTGTGAAAGAGAAGCAAGTGATTCAGGAGGACTTGAGTGTTTGAGCTCCTGTTCGCTGTATTACAGATATCTTGTGGGAGGGAGGATGTTGTTCGTAAGTAAACCACAGCAGTTGGCACATAACAGGATGTGTCCGAAGTGCAAATTGCGTGTTATGCTGTAAATTACTGAAGTGTGCAATCTTTCAGGCGTGGTGAGTTCGAATAGTAGCATAATGCTTTTGTAAACTTCTTGCCTGTTAGTATTTTGAAAGTGCTCGCACAGATCTTAAATGCTGCTGCCTCCTCATATCCCACTGAGGAGGAACTTGCCACACAAGTTTGCCTGATGAACACTTCCATGTGAGGTTTAGGTCTAAAATCATGGAGTTTAAAATGCTGGTTGGATTTACAAGTAATCACATATACTAAATACGGGATAACTTGCCAGAAGGAAAATCTGCATGGTGAAAGTGGTTTACAGTGGAACTAATTTAGTCTGTTTAATTAACTGCAAAACACGGAATTAGAGAATGGGCTTTATGAATGTGCTATGTCTAAAATTGTCATGTGACTAACTTCAACAGTTCAAAAGAATGTACTGGTTTATTGGCAGGGTGCTACATCTTCTAGAACTTATCTATCTTTTATGGGTGAAAAGCTGTTAAAAGCACAGAATAGCCCACGTCCCGGAAGGGGATGGGCACACAAAGTACGGTGATGCTCATTTGGAAACCTTTTGAACAATTTCAGTTCTAGGCAGCAAATAACACAGATGTTTAGGCTTTCCTGGAGAGCTGCTCTTTTCCCTTTCTCAGGATGTTTGCTGTCAGCATGCTTGCTGTTTCTCCAACAGAGGGAGTAACTGCTCTTTTATACCAAATTCTGTAATGCTTTAGGGGCAGTAAAGAGGAAAGCCTAAACAAAGAGAGAGTGGGAATCCCAGGTGATAAGTAGAGCAATAAAACTAGTTTGAAACTGATAGCTGTCATTTGCTTTGATCCACAGTAACATGGATAGCATTTGTAACACACATCCTTGGTGTTATCCTGAAGAGGTGCTAGGCTGACAGCTGTAAATGAAGCAGTTAAACACCTACTGCCACTCAAGTTATTGAGTTACAAACCTCAAAAAATCCATGAAATTGTTAAACAATACACCTAGACAAGATCTCTAAAGTATAGTAGAGACCCCTCTTGCAGCACTTCTCAGACAGATAGGAATCTCGCAGTGGGAAAGGAGGATGAGGAGCAGCTGAAATACGGCATTGGACTAAATGTAGGTTTGCCTGGGATGTTAGTACTGCCTGTATCTGGATGTGAAGCTGTGTGATTTTTATGCCTTTCAGTCTCAATGATTCTCTTATGGAAGACATAACCTGTTAAACCTGAGAGAAGGGAAGATGCTGTTGCCTTCTCAGATTATTCCCGTTACCCCCAATTCAAGGTTGTGCTCAGGGCTCCTGTGCTACTGTAGCACTTTCAGAAATGTCTTTAGCTTATTTTGGCATGACACAGATCCGTATAAAGTTCATGATGGTTCTAGAGTTTCCTCTAAAATGGGTCTGTGGGAATACTGATACGGTTAAACCACTATTCTGCAGCCAAGGTTAGGCTGTAGTCCTAGATAAGACCAAACTTCACGGGTCTGGAATACTTGCAAAGAACTGGGTCCTCTTGTTAAAAGGGAGAAGGGTTGAAGGTAAATAGATAAGCGTAGATGAGGCCCATTTGAGATGATGCTGGGACCTGCAATCTGGTGGGCTTGTTTTCTGGATCATAAGAGTAACTAGACTAGGGCCCCATAAAGGGTTTCACGTGAAGGTAACGGCGATCTCAGCTGCATTTGACAGCTATTGTTTATTGCAGTAAACCTAAAGCAATTGGGAGGGCAGATTTACAACATAGCTTGCTGGGAACACAAAGATGTTTGTAGTCTCCAATGTGGACTGATAAAATGAGCACTTGATACCTTAGGTACCAGGCATGAAAAGCCTCACACGATGGTGCAATTCCTAGACAAGGCCTTCATACGTCTCTGTTCGCTTCAATGTAGGTGGATAAACTTGATGCTTCTGAAAGCCTAAGAAAAGAAGAGGAACAAGTAACTGAACCCACTCCAATAGTATTTGGTAGGTGAAAGACTTGGTTTTAATTGATTACCTATTGTCACTTCGGTCAGTTTTTGTGGAGGTAACTTAAATGATTACCTCCAGTTGAAGTAAACTGGTCTCAACTAGATAGTAAAATGGTTGTCTCTGCTAGATGAACTGCATAAGTTGTTGAAGTGACTTCTGATTCCTACAGTACTTTGACTCTTCAGCTAAAGTATTGCTCCTCTTACGTGGCTCAGAACTGTAGCCTAGGAATAGTCTTTCAGTATGGTAGCAGGACAGGGAATACCAAGGTGTGCACAACCCCAGGAATAACTTACAGAGCATGCAAATTCCTCCTGTTATTCCTGTCTGAAAGGAATGTGTCTGCCTTTTCCTCTTCCAAGTAGAAAGGCAGACTGGCTTTCTAGCTCACCCATTTTATGACATGTGCAGCCAAAAAAACATGGCTGTCCTCAAGTGTGCTGCTATTCTAGAAGCCCTTCTGAAGAGGCATTCTGCCAACAAGCACCTAGACGTGGCTGGTAAGGGAAGGATGTGACTGGTTTACTGTCCAATGTAGATGTTAACCTGAATTTAACATATGCATGAGGCATGTGTGCTCCTAATGATGAAGACAAATGTGACAGGGTATGTTTGGGCCTTTTGCAGCACTCTCCAGACCATGAGACCTAACAGACCTAACTATTTGCTTGAATTGCTTTACTCGTCAGTTCTGACCATGCATGGGTTAAATAGTACCAGTTTGTTTGGCTTTCATTATGATAAAACAAGCCAGGTTTATCACACCCTCGAGATCAGTTGATACTCAGCTTCCCTCTGAGTTCTGCCTTGTTTTTGTAGTTTTCTGGTGGCAGGAGCAGATGCCCTCAATGCCCACCACCGCTCGGGTTAAGCAATAGCATGACTTGTTAGTGTATGCTTGCACAGTGACTGATTTTTTTTTTTTTTATTGTTTTTTTTTAGGTAAAGCCTCATAATCTCGTCCCATAGTACAGCTAGCATTAGGGAAGCTTGGGTTCTCAAACTAACCACCTTGTTTTTCTTATGCTTTTCTAGGGCAGCAGTTGATGTTAACAGCAGGCCCCAGTGCAGTACCTCCCCAGGCAAACTTCCCATACGGATACACAGCCCCAGGATTCACCCAACCGCCTGTTTATGGTTTCAATATGTAACTAGCTCTCTGACAGACCTTCACTGTCTCTGTTCTCTTCCTTCCCGTCCCTTTTTAACTTCTCCAAGAAGTGTACAACGGTCCTAAGGGCACAGATGACCTTCTGTTGGCTGAACACACTTGCTGCCTGGCTCAGTGAGGAGACTTCAATGGGATGCCTGCTACTGTTATTTATTGATAATTGTCCGGTTACATTTCAACCTTTGAAAGGCAGCTTTTGTTTATGACATTGTGAGACTCTTGTCTGAAGTTAAGGCACTATTTCACTAACTCATATAGCAATAACTGCTTGAGGCTGGGGGAAGAGAGCAGATTTTTCTTTTGCAAAGCCTATTGAAGTGAGCTGGGAAATTGCCTGGCATCAAGTTGTTAAAGCTTTAGCTGAAGCTACTGAAGTAGCAGGGTTGTTAACAATTCAGTGAAGCATCTTGTTAATAATGAATTGTTGAAAGCTTGTGTGCATCTGACTACCCCATTTTATTTGCAGTCTTCTGTGCAAAAGAAAATGGGCTTTCTAATATTTGTGCTCTGAACATTTAGAGGAATACTGGGAAAGTCTCCTTTTCTGAACAATAATGCTGTTGGGGTTCAATGCTGTTGGAGTCTGTTCTATATTTTCTGGAGTAGATGTGAGACTTGAAGAAAATAAATCTTCTCATGCCAGAGAGCAAACATTTCCCAGATCCTTTTTGTTTAAGAAGAGAGCATGTTACTTGTTGATGTTAAATGGCACTAAAGAAAACTGCAGCTATATGTGGCAAGTGAACGTAGGAGTGTGCATGGGCTGCCAAAGTACTAGAGATGAAACTGCACGGTGTTGGGGTTGGGGAGGGGGACATACTGCTAAAATATCGAGGCAGTAGGGAGAGCCATAATCCTGACTTTTTATTTGCACCTTTAGCTGATTCTGGCATTGGCTTCCTGCCGCACCATGCTCTGACCCTGTCTGGCGGGCAGAGTCAGCACCACCTCAATTAACAGAGTGCTGCAGTACTATCAACGGTGTGTCCATCACCCGCCTCTTTCTTTGCCAACAGGGATGTATTATTACTTTATGCCACTCTTCAAATACATGTATCATTAACGTTTTATGTACTTAGATAACAATGTATAATTTATGGTTATGAACCTTGTGCTAATCTTGAATATTATAAAAGTCCAGCTATAAATGTAAAATTGCAGTATCCACTGTGTGGCTCTAGTTTTAATATCTTGGGAGTGGGGACCGGTTACTAGTTACACACTGCTATTAATAGCATCAGGTTTCTTAATATGACAACTAAGGATGCTGGGCAGGAAAAAGGGAGAGTTGTGCCAAAACACCTAACTGAAAAGGGAGTTGCGGTCACTTCACTGGACATATCGGCACACTGTCACGTGTGGAAGTCACACTGCAAGAGGCATCACATGCTCACGTGACTTCACTCACAGGGACTGGAAAAGCTTCAGTCCTGTGCTGAGGGACAAGCTGCAGGTAGTGTATTCTCCACTAAAATACATTAACATAGCAGCAGTAGCGGTAAGCTGCACTTTTTTCATACTGAATTCTACTTGAACAGGGCAAAACATCTTTATATGCCAACCAGTAGAGACTTCCAGGGTTGTGAAATCAGTGACAGCAGACCATAGCACAATTCGAACTATCATAATGTCTACCTTCGTCTCTGCGCTGTGATAGCAATGGCAAAGAGATGTGGCATCTACCTTCTTGATACAGGCTAAAGTGCTCCCACTGTTGCTGTAACATGCTAACCTCAGTGTTGCACTGATCAGCGCTCAGCAGCTCAGCTTGAAATACTGAACAGCTAATGAGTTCAAGCAAATCTGCACTGTGCCCAGACTTATTCCTACCAGGAATTAGCCAGGTAGCACGCTATTCTCCAGACAAATGGTACTTATATTTTGTAACTAGCTCCTTGTGAGTCACAAGAAACTTAGGTGAGGCAGCTGGAACTGAACACCAGCTCTAGGACTAGGATGACTAGGAGTCATGACAAGTCCTCTCAACTTGAAAATTTACAGTGGTTTCATATCAACAATTACAAGCTGATGGTGGAATACAGTAGACTGCTAGATTAAAAAACTAATCTAAACTAGATTAAACTAAACTAGACTAAAATGGCTCATGACCTGTAGAGAACTGAGCTAGCCTGGGGATCCTTAATAGCTGCAGTCTGGAAATCTAATTACAGGAATGACTGAGTTCTCAAAGAGAGCAAAGCTGCCAGCTCTGATGAACAGTCTTGCTTTAGTTGCTCCCCTGATATCTTGAGCTCTTGCTAAGTATAATGGCTTTTGTAAATTCTGAGATCTTGCATTCTAAAATGCATCTGGAAAGGCATACTCCCTGCCATTACAGTGCAGCTGTACCTAAAATGTGGAACAAACTTTTACATACCAGAGTACTTTACTGTTTCTTTAGCAGTTAAGTCGTTCTCAGCAGGAAATAACCCCTCTTTTAGTGGTTTAAGTGGATGGCTTAATCCAGTTTATGAAGTCATACTGTCCATCCAAGTTTTTGAAAACTTGGATAAGATCGTTTTGCAGAAAACCTTTGAAAATAAGCTGCTTGCTAATTCCCACCATTTCAGTGAGGTGAGTCTAGTGCCATCGTGTAGAATGATCTGTTCATGCAGAACAGGCTGCGGAGTGCAGCATCTGGAGACTACCTTCTGGGCTTACGATACCGTGAAATAGTTAATTGTTTGAACCTGCATACAGGCTTTTACAGACTTAGGCTTTTCCTGTGAGAAACAGTGTGGATTTCCTTCTGTAACAGCTCATGCTACTTGTCAGACCTTAGGGTGATTTTCCCCAATCTGGCAAACTTTGGGCAACTACAGATCTGGCATCAGATGACAAGCGATCTGCAAGCATTGCTGTGCATCTGCTTTCATGTCTTGTGAGCTAGGTGGAAACTGATCTCTCCACAAATGACTGCAAGGACATGTGCTCCTCTTGGCATAAAATTCTGACCTGTGTTCAGCTGCTCACTCTATGCTAGTACTTGAGCTCCTCACCCTATTCTTTTCTCCCTCACATCTTTAAAGGTTACTGGTTTCTTTTGGTACAAACACCAAGTAAAAGGAGAAGGGAGGACGAAAGCCTAACAAAACTGCTGCTAAAAGCAGAGTTCTGATGGAGGCTACTGCTGTCTGCTCTGTTCAGCCATATGAGCCAGCCCCATAAAGTCAGGAGGAATTAAACTCAGGAGGAATGCATCGCTGGGGTAAGATCTGTTTCTTATTGGCTATGTAATTTTGTGGTATTTTACAAGACTTCCGTTTCCCTACCCCACTTTTTAGGGCGCTATAATTAAATGGTAGCGTAGCAGAAGAAAATGCTCTTAAGTCATTTTGCTCCTTAAAAAATAAAATTTATGAGCAGATGGAGCCATTCAAGTTAGTACAAATTATGGAAATGATACCAGAAAGATAGTAAATGTAAGGTCCAAAACTTAATTTTGATTTCATAGCTGCTTTTTTTAGCAACTGCAAAGCTGAGAACTGGCACTTATGGGATGACAGGGATCCTTTAATAAGGCTGTGTGAAACACGGAACAACTGTTCTTTACGTAGCAAAACCAGCAACAGTTACTCAGAAACATAAAAGATTTCTTCTGTTCTTTGAACTCTAATACTGACAAACACATCCTTTGTTGTCTCATGCCCACTCAGATGAGCGTGGATAACTTTTGTACTTGGGAACATACGATATACTTGGGCACAGCTTATTGTTCAACTGCTGTATAGTTAATGTTCATCCTTCAATGACGTTTTCATTGTCAGGGTAGAACTTGGCCACTGAGAAACTTAGTGGAATTAAACCACCATGACAGTGAAACTGGTTTGCACTGAAAAAAATCTGAGGTTAGAAATCTTGCAAATCTTGGAACCAGTAGCACTGCATGTACCCAGTTCCCATAGCAAGCAGTTTAGAAAGCGTGTACTACCTTGTGACAGGGTGCATTTCCCATCTGTACAACTTCTTTCTGTCTTTCTGGTTCCTTCCCATTCTTCTGTGAATGGGTTGGCTTGTCACTTGTTTCCAAGCTGGCTATTTCTTTTTTTGCTTTACAGAGTATCCCAAGATGGTTTCAATCTCATTTGTTCCCACAAAGTAAAATTGGGGCATCTTGAATCTGTGATTAAATGTTATGGAACTGTGAGAAACTGGGACCTAACAGGAACATAAGGCTGGAAAATGCTTAATGACAGCAGAGTGCTTTGTGACACCAGTGTGTAATTAGGTTGTGGTTTTTCAAGGGAATGAACACTTGCTATAGCAACCTGCAGGTGCACCAGTCCAGCTTAACGGCTCTGGAGTCTCTTTATTCTGCTACATCTCTTACTTCACAAGCATTCAGCCTTCACGGAGTTTGTTGCTGGTATAGCTTTCTTGTTTTTCAATACTATGTGTTTTCTGTGGGCATATTTCCAAAGGTAATGACAGATTCTGGCTCATGTTTAACTAATAACATGCTGCAGAGTTGTTAGCATAGGTATGTGTTTCAGTCTAGGTCTTGAAGTCTGGAGCCTTTGAGATCTTTCAGGAAGGTAGCAAAATTAAGCTGTTTTCTTCCAAGCTAAGACAGACTATAAAGTTGCCCGTTCTTAAGCATTACGATGGTATGACTATGAAATACAGTCAGTGAAGGGTAAGTCTTGTCTTGCTTTTATATGTCAGAATATAAAAATTCTGAGGAAAAATCTGAGTTTATTCAGTCATGCATTCTCCTGCATGGTTAAATGACTTGAGATTATTTTTTTTTTGTCTGCTGTGGTTTTAGTCAAGACTTTAAAATATCTTAATCTAAAAATCTGTGTTTCTCTTTTTCCTTCTAGTAGCTACAAAAGGAAGGAATTACAAAGTCATCTGGTATGTTCTTTTCCACAGCAATTAGGTCTGCGATATTAAGCAGAGCACAAATTCCCAAAATGCTGGTTATCCGGTGGGGAAGCTAGGAGTGGATTTGAGTGGGAAGGGGTGGTTAGTAAGTCTTTGCATTGCTTTCCTTTTAGAAGATACATTTTTGTTTTCGCTTAGAGGGTGGGGAAATGGTCTCATCTAGGGTAAACTGCTAACAGGGTTTCTCACATGGATAGTTTATTTCAGTAATATATCATGCTGTGAGGGAAGCATGAGCATGGTCTGGCAGCAGAATAACCTGTCAATGCTGTGTGCGGTACTTGAATTTCACTCGTCTTCAGAGATGAGTCATTAACATTCACACGTTAATGTAACAGGGACTTCTGTTGATCTCTTTCGGGGCTGAGTCTTGGTAATCTCAGTGAATAATCTGGAGTATCAACAGGAGCTCTTTTTGCATGTGTGCTCAAATTAGAATCACGCAGGTTATCTTGGAATAGCATCATCTTTCTTATAGTCACAGTAGCTCCTGCTGTGCACGCTTGAAAGCTGAGGAAATGTTGACTCAAAGCTTCAATATGATCACTTCTCCTTGAAGCCCATTATGCACAGGATCTGTTACACATGAAGGGATCTTTTGTTCTGTCAGGGAACCTGAGAGGAAATGAGTTTTCTTATTTTACTGTAAGACCCCAAGTGATGTAGATTAACGTGTGGGAAGGTTTGTAGTAGTTGATGAATTGTAACGGTTCAGATTCTCCAATTCAAGGGCATACAGTTGGAAGTTACCTGCCCTATGTTGACCACTTGTGGTCTCTGAAACTATGGTGTGTACCAAGCTGTGCCAATTAAAAACAAAACAAAACAAACACACCCCCCACCAAAAAAAAAAACCCAACACAAAAACCCACCTCATTTGGGGAGGGGCCAGGGAAGGATAAGTTGGAACTGATCAAGTGTGGTCATTGTTTATGTGCTTTCTAGGATCAGAAAGCTCTCTCTGCCATCAGTGCTTGCATTTAAAAAAAAATCATGGGAGTTGCTTTCATCTTCAGTAGTTCTTTTTAATTTGGATTATTAGGGCCCGGAGGGATGCTGTGAGGTGTTACAGGCTGCAATAGCACCTGACTATGTATTTCACAATTCTTTTATCTTTGTGTGGTAGCAGAAATGAGCCAAGCACCAGCCACCAGCAAGGGAAACGGGTTCAGATTGTCAAGAAGTTATTTTCATGAAAATTCCTGAACTGAGAACAGTAAGATAGAGGACTTGATATCCTGACCGTAATAATAGCTGCTCTTGTATGTATGCTTTGACCACCCATCTCCTAGGAGATGCTCTTAACCTTCCAAGTCCGGTCAAGTCTTTACTTTCATGTAAGTCGCTTACGGGATTTAACATGCACCTTTTGCAGCCTCTGGTATTTCAGGAGTTGCTTATCCTCCCTAGACGCTCTTCTCCTTCAGGCTTTCTGCTGACAGGTGTTGTTAGCAGCTTCTTGGAGGTCAAGTTGAGATGGCTTGCAATCTGCATGCGATTAAATATGAATAATCCTTTCCCTGTTCAGCAAAGCAAGCACTGTTGTGAATCCCACTGAG
The DNA here is from genome assembly GCA_026413425.1 of Tringa solitaria. Lineage (NCBI taxonomy): Eukaryota > Metazoa > Chordata > Aves > Charadriiformes > Scolopacidae > Tringa > Tringa solitaria. The sequence continues at coordinate 33,298,456 of JAOXJM010000005.1, forward strand.
GCTGATAAGAATTAAGCATGTGGCATAGAAAGGCGTCATCCTGCCCAAGAAAATACTGACTTGATTCGGGAATCTGTGAGAGCTAGGCTTTGTTGTGAAGTTGATCATGGCCTTGTATCAGAGGTTATACGTGTCTACAAGCAGACATGAATGTTATATGGTAAGTTGATGAAAAGGTAGCAAAGAGCTCCAGAGATTAATCAGAAATCCAAATGCATTTCTGCTTGTTTGCCATCTTTGAAAGGATTTACCTTATTTTTGCCATTCCAGTACCGCTAACCTGAGCGCTGAGTAGCTATTACTTAGGAGCATTAGGTAATAAATCTCCCCTAAAAAAACTAAACATCATCTGAAACAAGCCCAAAGTGTCTGCGGTCACAGGCAGTGAGCGTGCTTTGGTTAGTGTGAGGTGTTCACGTGCGGTTACTGCCCGGGGCCTTTCCTTGTCTCCTCGGCGACTGAAGCTGAGGCCACGAGAACAGAAAATAACCCACCCGTCTGAAGTGCGCTTGGGCACCCGGAGGCCAAGTCCACCTTCGGCCGAGGGCGGCGGCCGCTCCGACCCGGGGGCGCTTCAGGGAGCTTTCTGCAGCCAGCGCTGGCCCAGCGCGCGCGGGGGCGCGGCCCGAGGCTGTTCGGGGGGCAGTGGGCAGCGCCAGGCGCGTCCCTGCGCCTCCCGCCTCCGCCTGGAATCCGCGCGGGGCGATTTCTCCAGGGATTTCCGGGAGCGGGGTAAGAAGCCGCCATTTCCGCAGCGGCGCAGCCCCCGCCGCCTCTCGCTGCTGCCTCCTCATCGGTCCCGCCCCGCCCCGCCCCGCCCCGCCCCGCCCCCCACCCCGCCCCCCCCCCCAGCCCCC